>JABVXW010000069.1:0-204514 GCA_013365375.1 Litomosoides brasiliensis | reverse complement strand
TGTAAGTGAAGATGGATGGATAACAATGAGTGCGCACATATCAAAGCGCACACATTGCTGACAGTTGTAAATTGTCGTGTAAGTGATGATGAAACATTATTTCCTCGTGAAAATCACCTGTGTAAGCTACAAATCCAACAGCACTCATATCTCACTGATTCATAAGGAAATTGCATCAGTAAAAGTGGAAGTAATGATTTCTGGTACTTTTAAAAGGAAAATAGATCACCTCTATTGGATTTCCATGAATTTCCGTGATGCATACGCTCCCGCAGTTCGTATTTCTTTGCGGAACGCTGAAACGACTACAACGATAGGAGTTACGCGAAAGGTCATCATTGTACTTAAAATTATCATTATCACTTCTAGACTAATTCACTTCATAAGTAAATTAATATTTTGAAATGAATATGTGTAATACCGTTATCATCATCATTATCATCATCATCATCATCATCGTCATCGCTGTTATTGATTTGACGTTTTGTTTTCTGTTCTTTCTTTAAAGTAAAAATGTAAATAGGAAAGCGTAGATTTGAAAGAATGAAATATTCAAACAATTTCATATTGCTATTATTAATCTCTCGTTGTTTCCTTCTCTGTCGTATTTCATTAACTTTGCAATAATTAAAAGAATTAATAAGAAATGAATTGATTTTACCATTACATGCGTTCATTACAGTTACTTCGGAATTTGATTTCGTCTGACAATTAAAATAAAGCTCATTGAAACAGTTAGCATTGCGTGAAATGTAATTTGTATAAAAAAAAAATGACGGACATTTTATGAATCACTTTCTTTACCGTTAATTAGCAATTATTACAGAATTGAATGATCTTAGAAAAAAAAGACGAAATAAATAAATAAACCAGCAGAAAAGAAATAGCTGAAATAGAAACATATCCATATAATATTTTCAATCCTGGATTTTTATATAAAAATTCAAACTACACTACAGGTTTTAAATGTGTATTTATATATAATAGACAGTAAGATAGGCTATTTGCGTAAAGAACTTATCAATGAATAAATTATTTACGACAAGTTTGTTTGCTTTTTTCGACCTGTCTATGCAGTTTAATCGCAGTTTTAATCATTGCTGAAAACCGTCCCCGCTTTTGTTGGTTTTCGAGTTGACGTTGATATCACTTCTGCTCTTCTCTTGTGAAATAATGAAAAAACCGCACGTCGATATGGCTGAAGTGCAAAGATTGTAACAAAGGTGATGATGATCGTCCGCATCTGAAATTCAGTATGAAATTCAGCCTGTGGTAAATGAGAAAAGATAATATGTAATGAAAATTTTCAATTCATTACCTCGTAAAAACAGAAAATCATGAAGCTGAGAGCGGCTCTAAAATGACTCGTAAGGAAATCACGTTCACACTTGGCAAATATGCAAACGGCATATGCACATACGTCAACTAAAATATGTATGTATTTTAATTTCAATTTTTGGTACAAAAAATTTGATAGAAGAAGTAATAGCTAGCCATCTGTGTCTTTATGCTCTTACTCTTGATTTGCTAATTTGAATATTTACCCTAATATTAGTAATGATATTAGTATGAAGGAATGATGAAATTGTACTCACCAAACACTGGCAGAGTAATAATTTCGATTGAATAACTGTATAAAAGAAATGAAAATAAACGTCGCTGTTGTATTTTAGTGATGTGAATAGAATTGCTACCAAGCGGCTTATATTTGCTCATTTTGATCGATCCCTACAACAGTAACGTCGGATAAGCATATCCCTTAAATGACGTACGGAAAGAAGTGTGATGTATTCGTTGAGAGTTAAAATAACTAACTTTTCACTGCCATGAAATGGTTGAGAAAAAAATGTTACCATTAAAGCAGCAATGAATAGAAGGATGAATAATGTGATGTGAGTAAGCAAATAAGGTAAGCGATAATGGAACTGTTTTAGTAGTATAACTACAAAAGCAGCCCAAAGAAATATCGACAGATGCAGCACAATGTAATGTGACTTTTGACTCCTGCAGAAAGCTCGAGAAGTAAAAATGCAAATTTTCATATGTTATTTGAAATACTAAAACTATCTATGCTTCACTTCAGTAATTACATACTACTAAATTTCTAACCTTTTCGTAAAGTTACTTGCATAAAAAAGTGGTTTCACATAGGGCAGGTAGCAAACAACAACTGCATAGAGCATTAAGGCATGGAACCATATGCTTCCAACACCATTACACAGTCGGGCCCATTCTCGAATACGATACCTGAAAGCACTGAGGCTTCTTCCTTTTAGCATTACCATTCTCACTATGATGAAAGATAATGTGGCAATTGTAGAATGAATGTTTATTTGAAGTTGAACAGAGCTTACCGGTAACTCTTACTTTTTCCTCTTCCGGCAAACAGATTGATAATGTTAATCGTGTCGATTATCAGAGCAGCGATAGCCGATATAATACAACTTGCCAGTAAATTTAGTGTAAAATATTTAAAAAATCCATCGCTCACTTTTGTAAATGATAGATATAATATGAAAGGAATAACGAAGAAGTTACCGGCAATTGCAGTATATGACACCAGCCGTCTTGTATTGTACAATTTTGCTAAACAAATATGCTTTTACAAGCAAATCTTTTCTTCACATATTATTTTATCATATCAGAATGGCACTGATTTGGTACTTCAAGTTGCAGATCTGATTGACAGATAATGTCAAGCTAAGATTTGGAATGATTTGCTCAATAACTCATCAAATCAATGAATAGCTAATAAAGTTGGCTTACAGTTGTAAACTTACAACAAAAGAGGCCTTCGCTTGCGCATTCAGCAACGTTCGAATGAGTGCTGAAGTAATCCGTGCCGTTAAAATAAGAGGTGTCGTTCATCTCGTGGAAAATGATAATTTGTTCAAAGTTTCAACGAGATATTCAAGTTGTAATCTCTTCTATTTGATGTAAAATGTGCCACCATTTGATGTGGTAGACACATAACCCTTTTTTAGTGCATTGTTTGAATTTCAGTTGCAATCCCAAATTTGATCCAAAAGTATTGTAACCTCCTGATCGCTATCGAAACATGCTGATCCATCCTATCATAGTCGTATGGATTGTTGCAGAGTGGAGCATCGAGTGTAACAGACCTATTTGTTGCAGCAATAATCTTTGCAACGTCTTTCATACTTAACACTACTTATTTCAGTTAATTATCGCTCGATAGTCATTAGCAAATTCTTTATGATAATTAAATTTGCGAAGCGATAGCTGTTGTGAGGATATGAGATTGTAAACAACGACCGCATTAGGTAGGTTTCATATGATTGACAAACCTTCTTGATGATTATAATTGATTGAAACAGATACCACAGTAATTACGAGTACTAATAATAACTCTTTAGCATATGCACAATAGAGCATAAAACTCTCTGTTCTTCTTTCCTTCTTGGTTTTTAGTATTTAGCTAGTAACGACCTATTTTCCTTTCGCTAGTCGAATTATTCCATTTAATTAATCTTCATTTTCTGCATTTGCATCCAGAACTTCATTTGCAAGCTTTATTACCTCTTAAATCTACCCCTCAAGTGATGCCGAGAAAAAGTTGTGTAATGCCGTATCAAACACTTCCAATATTTTTGTGACGTGTATCTTTCATGCTTCAAGATTAAAAGTAAGTAGCACAAGCTAATATTTTATTATTAAAGATATGAACAAGAAGTCGTAGACAATTTTGCAAAAAAAGGAAAACTATTAATTCAAGAAAAAAGCAAATTTCAGAAAATGGCGAGAAATTTAACAACCAAAAACAGATTTCCAGTAATCACTGATTAATAACGATTAAATAGGATGCATTAGTGTCAAATCGAAACAAATTTGCTTGATAAGGTTTTCTGAGAAATCAAACTGTTTGTCCATTAATATAAAAAACATTTACAGACTCAAAACTTGAGTATCCTGTTTACTCGCCCACTCCATTAGTAAAAATATATTACTTTGGCTGAAACTACAAATTCTGCAAAAAGATGCTTATCGGTTGGAAAATGAATGAATTCAAATTGACAAAAATTTCCATATAAACAACATTTAAAATAAAATAAATCTATTACGAAGGAACAACACAGCGCAACAGCGGAAAAACGAAATTTTAAAACCGAAGTCCAAGCATATGAAGGCGTCATTTCACGAAGTAAAAATATACACTAAAAGACCCTTGCCATGCACTAAAACTAAAAAACTTAGCCACTCACTGATCTATTATTAATTTAATCCGAAATAATTAGGAACCAATCAGTGAAACTATCGGCACAACAACATTAATGTGTACAATGAAAAAATATTTCAATGGAAAAATGAAAACAAAAATATGACACGCAAAATAAAAACCTGGAAAAATAAGTAAATGCCGCATTATAAGTTCCATCGATCACAAATTATTCACGTCATTAAGAAAAACGACAATGTACTAGTACGCATTAATTTCTACTCCTTACATGACCTATGCTAACACTCAAAATTTCCAACAAGCTTTCTAAATCCCTTGCAATAGTACCCAAAGTACCCAAAAATCATGGAATATACTGAACTCCCTAAAGTACTTTCCTAATTAACACAAATTCTTATCCACAATCTTATACAAATTACATTTAAGAAAAAAATTAACGACCTGCACTTTTTCCGTTATCTGTTAAAAACAAAATACTTCCGGGACAAGATGTCAATAATAAAATTCCGCCAATCAGGTATGCACTTTTCTGCTGCCGAATAAGTTAAGGATTATTTCAAAAATTCTATGACAATGGCTGTAACAAACAGCATATGAAAAAAATTGTTGGTACCTAATCATTTTTTATCCACCGGTTCAAAAATGTTTTTAAGAATCAATCATTTTTTGCAGTGTATTTAAAAAAAAATAAACAAATAAACAAACAAATGTAAAATAAAAACACTGAACATCTAATATGAAAACAATTATACCATATAATCACACGGAAAAAATGAAGTGCATAAACCGCTAGAATTTCAATCCTGGAACTTTCCATCCAAAAGAATAAAAAGTGAAGCGTCAAATGTTCGCCATCATACGGATCAACAACCAGTTGTCTCAAAAGCATCCTACATTCTCACACATCTTACGTTTCATCCTTCCAGATCTTACATATTTTCATGCCTTAACCAGTTAGGAAAAAGTAGTACCAGTCTCCGAAACTCGAACTGTCAAATTAAAGTTTCCACAGTAATAAACAGGAAGTAAAAAAAGTTAACTGCACTGTATGAAATTTATTTCTGGCTTTTATACATTATGTTCCGTCCAGAACATTGATATGTACTTTCGCATAGAAATATTCGTAAGCGTATTGAGCAGTCATTAAGCAATCTGAAAAAGAAATACCAGCGCATTAAAAGATCGGATTAAAAGGCCTAATGATAAGTTAACCAATTTCAAAAAGATGAAAAAGCAAAGCTCACGGATAAAAGCTAAAAACATGTAACATGTCGCCAGATCTGAGTATATTTTTGGTAAGTCCATTAAAAATTTTATAAATCATTTTGACGGCTTCTTGTTAGGACTGACTGATGAAGCCAATTGCTGTGATAAATAATTGGAGAGATCATGATGCGGCTGAGTTTGAGGAGAAAGGACATCTACTTCTAACGGTGATTCATTTCGCAAACATTCCCCCACACCACTCAAGTGGCAAACACAGCATGCTTCACGTGTTTTCAGCAAGGCTGTAACTCTTTCCAGTTCGCGACGCAATACTTGATTCTGAGTCTGCAAGAATTTATTAATTATTAAATTGTGCGAAAAAAAAATTACTAATTTTCTTACGTTGTTATATCTAATCAGGAGATGAATTACAATATAAATCAATTACTGCTTAGTTTTAAACCCTAAATCGACACATCTAATTTCTCGCATAATTTTCCAGAACATAAGTTCACCTCATAGTGATTGTACATTACAAAAATGAGAAAAAGTAAACAATTTTACATCAGTTATGATCATTTGTCAAGTGTATTTCTCGGCTTCACATCTCGAACAAAGACAAGCTCAAACAATTTAATAGCTTTTTACCAATTATAACGGCTTACGGAGAGTGCCACTTTTTCTTGTTCTAATAAATGAACACGTGAAATCATCTCATCATGTTCTTCCTTTTTTCGTTTTCGATATCGCACAGCAGCTGCTTTATTTCTTTCCAGAATTGTTACGCGACGTTCATCAGGTGGCAAGTCCGCAGTTAGAGAACTACGGCCACGTCCTCGTCCACCACGATGTGATGATGCTGAAGCAGCTGCCGAACGAGATATACCACCCTCCCTACTGGAATTTTGCTATATTAAATGCCTAATTACAAACATTTATTCATCTAATAAGACGATAAAAAATTTGTGTAAATCCAAAAAACTTGAAAAATAAGCTCATTTTATTGCACAACAGTAAAAATAAAAACCAATTTTACCAGCTCCCGAAATTGGAATATAAATATGTTGAAAAAGAACAGTCGGAGCAACCGAATAACAAACTGCATGGAATTAACATTGGTTAACAAAAAAACAAAAAAAAACCTTCTTGGTGTTGATGCCAATGTTTCTACATGTTTACGCTGTTCATCCTGCGGATAAATGACTTCCTCGTGATCAAAATATTGTTGATTCTGTAAATCTGTTATTATGAACAATTATACTTATCTACGGATAAAGACAGAAAATGGTTATTGTCTAAAAATCATTAAATTGATAAATGAAAATAAAAAGCCCACCTTCTTCTCCTCCTAATAATGTTTTGTAAGGAATTACCGCTTGCAATGATGATGGTTGATTTTTTCCAACAATCACCGGTTTCACATCATGCGGATCCCAGTGATCAGTTGGAGACAGCTGTGCATTTGAAATTTGAGATACGTCGCTCCGCTCCTCAACGTTTGTTGCTGGCAAAAGCTGTAAAAGCTCACTTTAATTCAAAATTAATTTAACAGCCGATCTGGAAGAAAAAGACTTTCACATTTGACAATAGCAACCACTATTTGAATCTCTTACGTAACACATTTAATTCATGACAAATTTTAACACTTCAAAAATCCGTCACGTGTTCATGCACCACCCTTCCGATTCAAACCGCGATTTTCTTGAGACTATACAGTCTGTTGCTCGACTTTTGCAAAAACTTCACCATCAAATTCCACTACTCAAATTGCTATAGTAACTCCTGTGAGGGTAAAAAACTTACTGATCCGGCAGCACCTAGAAAAGGTGCTGACACCACTGGTGCAACGCTTGCTGGTACAGCTCCAGCAGCTGCTGCTGCAGCCGCTGCCCGTATTGACAATCTCTTTTTACTGAAAAAATAGAAATGTAATCACTCACAAACATACATGGATAAACAGTGATAATGTAATTCAGACCATATAAAAGCAAAATGTGAACAATCAAGTACGTGTACATACGGCGTCTGAGCTGATGCAGAACTTCCAGGTCTTGAAATATTTGCAGGAGTGTTGACAACGGGACTATTTATAGTAGGAATTAGCGGTGTTAAGGAAGCAGAAGCTGATTCCGAAGAGCAAGGCGAACATGACAGCAAAGTGGATGTACGTTCGGGGCCACCAACACTTGAAGTGCATGATGTTGATGGCAGTGCTACAGGCAGATCAGAACAAACAGCCACAGGGATGGATGAGGATGTCGGCAAAATCAATCCCAATGGTCCTTTCTGAAAAGCAGAACTTGATGTATTATAATACATTCGATGAAGTAAACCATTTCAAAGCTAGCATCACTTCAGAACAAATCTTTGCATAAATATAAAATGCTCCATGTAAGATTATCTAATCCCGAAGATTCTCACCAAGAGATAGACTCTAATCTATATGGCTATTCCAATGAAATGCAGAATCTATGTTGCGGATTAGAAACTGGATATTCAAGTTTTTCCACTAATATATGAAAGTGAAAGGAGTCACACATTTCAAAAATAGGTTGTGCAGCAAACAACCAACAATAATCTTTGTTGTTTGCACTCTTAAGTAATGATGCAAAACATACCAAAGGAGGCGTGGCAGTGCCAGCTGTACCAAGAAAACCAAGTGTTCCCAACCTATCAGAATGCATATCAAGAACAGCATTAAGTACATCAGCTGTTCGAGGTGCTTGTCCTGTGTCGTCGCCAGTCCGAGAGTTCTGCGTCGATAAACCGCCATTATCTTTCACCTAAAAATTAAAATATTTCTCCTTTCATACTATAGCCACATTATTTTCGTTTACTCATCATTTGCATTAAAATTATACCTGTTGAGTCGGCACTAGACGCGATAAGTCGGATGTTTTTAACCCATCACCCTCGAAATCCGCTGAAAGAACGTTGATGTTTGAGAAGATACCAGGAGAATGGGCCAAAGATGATGGTAGTTTCAGCAAGGTTATTCCACCAGTAGTTGGTAATGAAAGCGTCACCGGAACAAGTCCATTCTGTGAATAAAAAAATGATTTGGTTAGAATAATTTTACATCGCACTAAGTCAATCTTTTTTTTCAGTAAAATAGTCTGTTGCAAATTTTCCGTTACACCTCACTATTTCGTCATCTTCAGTTAAGTAACTTAATGTATTGCAGTGAAAACCATAAAAATGATAAACCTGTTCAAAAAGTTCTTCATTACACTGAGTGATGCGCCGATTTGCTTCACGAAATTTCAGTTCAAATGGGTTCACTGTGAGACATTTTTGCATCAGTTCAGCTGTTGATGGAAAATCTGCTATAATAATATAAACAATAAAGCATTTCATACTTCACATGGCGTTTCAATAACGTTCTTATGAGAACATCACAAAATAGGAATGCTGCGTGCTAGAAACAATTGTTTGAGAAAGTTGATTACAGACTGCAAAACTACACAGCTAGATCTTGGTTATGTTCAATAATTTGAAATTTGTTAATAAAACTGTTACGTTTATGCCCTGTAAATATGCAAGCTTTATCAAAAATGATAATCAGAGAAAATAAATTTTAAATTAGTCGATAAATCCATTTATATAAAAACTTATATAAAATAAAAATGATATTACCAACACATAATATTATCAATAAAGGATATTTTATTACGGCATAACCACTTTTGCTAATTAAGAATGAAACATTAAAATCTGCGCAATGGAAAAATTGACCTCGTGAAACAGAAAACATACACGACATTCCTCTGGACAACATAATAATTACACGTTTATATTTCCAGAATAGAAACTTACGTGGTAATGTAGCTGAATTGGTACCAATCAGTGATGTCAAATTCGGAGTTTCTAAAGTAACTACGTCTACCGATGGATCTTCCCGCTGCACCATACTTTCCATCTTCATAAGCTTAAACGGTAATAGAGTTCAACATACATAATAACATTATTCAACCACATTTTCAAATCTTTCAAAGGGAAAACTGATAAATTTTTGATTAGATGAACATGAACAATATTAGTGCATTTCATGTAGCATTCCTCGCATGAAATTCAACAACGTAAGTTGTTAAATTTATTACGATTCGATCATCCATCACCTTCAGGACCATTATTAAGAATAGCAAATTTAAATATAAAAAATGTTGTTCTATTCCCAACAACAGTTTATAAAAATACTATCTAAAGTATCTATTTAAAATGCCACTGCTATTTGTCTTTTCAATTGAAGAATGAAACTAAGTAAAATAAACAAAAGAACCATTGGTCCATTTGAGTAGGTTGTAGTAACATTGTTGGATGTACTTGTCGCTACAGACATATAACCAATTAGAACGAATCTCCTTTGAACTAATAATGGTAATCAGTAACTGGAAAGTCAGAAAAATCGGTTTGCTACGGTAACAACGTGATGGTAAAATGTCCTAATTAATTGGAAATAAGCAGAAAAATTAAGCAAGATACAAGGGAAATTATCAGGGAATGTCATAATTATTCATGAGAATCTACGTGGATGACAAAATTTACGTAAAATCGCCCTATAAAGAAGTATCTTCTAAACAATGCATGGAAAATTCTTCCTCATTCAATCACTCAATCTTCGGCAGATACGAACCGGGCTCTACATCTTGAACAAAATAGTATCTGTCGTCAGAATTATGTGATATTCAACATGAGAAAGTACAAATATTTTCAACTACTAATCAATACAACTTACCAATTTCTTGATTCACTTAAAAATTCCGAATGTATATCGTCGTAGAATTTATATATTGTACAACTCTCATAGCACTGCTGTGTGTTTGAATAGAAATCCATGACATTTTTCGTAATAATATTTGTATATTACGAACTCTCGTATCGTTGTTGTCATATATTTTAATTGAAATTCATGATATTTTTTCTTTCCTTAACAATATTGATGAAACTTGAATTTACTTAGACAAATAACAGCAACAATTTATAATTTAAAAAAAATGACGAAGGAAAAACACATTTTTGATCTCTGATCAAGTAAAACTTTTTTATTTGGATACAGCACAATCAAATAACTATTATGACAAGGAAATTACTGATAATGGTAAAATGGAATTCCGATGAAAGCTTTTTCCAGATGTGCTAACTGCAAACCTACTGGCCTAAAAGTTAGTGTCCTAATTTACATCTGCAACATCCAAAAATAGGATAAGTTAAATTAGAAAATCTTACAAAACATAGGCATATTTCATAGCCTTGTCAAGATGCCACAGAAAAATTTGTCGTCAGCTTACTGAATTCTATAAAATTGTAATGACTAGCGTAATCATCCTCTTCCCAACTACTCTTCCATCCTTCAACTAGAAAATGGAATCTATTCTATAAAGTAGTTTTACGCCAAGCACGGTCAAGCATTTTTAACGCATCATTTCATTTATACAACCAGTGGTTTCCGCTTCATCTCATTCAATGTCGATGGTAACAAATCCGAATGTGTCATGTCACTGCACCTACCGAATCGCATCTATTCTTTATTCAAAAACTAAACTATCATTAAAATTTGGAATGCAACTAAGAAAACAGGCAAATATTCTCTCCAGTCCTACTTTTTCGCTCATTGAAAGAATACGGTACACAAATAACAGAAAGGAAGTTCATATATAGCACCTCATAACTTGATAATTCTGCATTGTAAAAGGGATTTTTACAATTTGTATTTAAAAAACACTAACATGTCCATACCCTCTGATTACTTAAAGCTGAAAACCGGAGTTGAGAATATTTTGAAAAACCATTCAAACTAGTAACATACTCTGTGCTAATTATTCTAGCACCCTCTTTCTCATAAACAGAAGCTTGGGAAAAGCTACCACGGATTATTTCCGAAATCTTAATAATCGTAACCACACAAATACTGTCGTGTAACTGTAACAAAGTTCCCAGACTATTATTAAAACTAATGAAAAACAAAATTGCAGAAAACAGGAAACAAATTAAAAAAAAGTGAAGTAGAAACCAAACTATAAGATTTCAGTGTGAGTCTATCAATTTCCTTAACCATTCGATAAAAAACATATGTATACAGAAAACTACATACGTTGCGCCTACGGCTGTTTAATTCAATATTCACTACTTTTGACTATTCGATATATCGCTGTCAACTATATCATATATTTTTTAACATAAAATTCCAGTGAAATTAATTTCCATTTATCATTTTCTCAATCGTTCGAAATAAATACATCACTGTACCATAACAAATGAACAGACAATTTCAATCAACAATATTAGAAGCCGAATAAACGGCATGACTTAAAATTTTAAGAAAAAGTGGATTAAAAAATTTATTTCCAATATCAGGTGCAAACAAAACAATTTAGGCATTTAGTAATAAGTCATCACATTGCACATCTCTGCTCTTCAGGTTCCGGAACTCGAACATCATCAATTTTCAAGATCATACGCACTACCTAAAAAATTTTTCATACAACAAATTAAATTAGCCATAATTAACATTAACAATAAAAGCAGCACAAACAAAAGAACGAACTCCATGAAGTCATTTCTCTCCTGAAAATTTGAAATCCCTAACAGTGAAATGAAAAAATAAGTGAAATCTAAAAACACAAACCTGCGTCGCAAGAGATATCTGTGCTTTTTTTGACAACAATGTCTCCATTACCTTTTGTTCTTCCATATCTGAAGAACGAATAGGAATATCCCTACGTAACATGAAAGCCTTTTTTCAAATTGCTATGAATAAGTGGAAAACTTTTCTATGTGGGAAACAGAATGCATTTTCTATAAATGAAATGCCATTACAAAAGATCATATCGCAGTCTGCCACTTTAAATCCTAAAATATCGTTCCCGAATAAAACTTGGTCTTGACTGTGTTTATTAACTTAAGTGCTTGAGACTATAAAGAACTCATAAATTAGCCAATATTGACATTAACTTCATAATTGCGTCTTCATTTTCACCACTTCAGTCAAGTTGAAAAAATAACCCATTTCAAAACCGTTTTAACCAACAACTTACCATTAGTGCCAATAGCTAAACAATCAACGCCCAATCTTGGATTAGATTGTTGGATCTGCTTTGCTTTGAGATCTGTTACTGTATCAATTGAGGAAAGACCTGAATTTTCAGCCAGTGCCAGAGGAATGCTTTCCAAAGCATCCGCAAAAGCCCGAAAAGCATACTGCTCAATACCCTCAATCTGAATATCAAATCGATTTTGCAAACAACCTAACAAGATTTTAAATTTGCAAAATTTAGCAAAGATACAGAGAAAACAATTTCAAATGTTTTAAATTATAACAAGATTACTTTATCTGCTTCTTCCGCAACAGCAAGGGAGCAAGAAATTTCTGCCGCGCCACCACCGTAAACAATTCGATTATCTTTGATCAAGTTGCGAACAACACAAAGAGCATCATGTAAACAACGTTTTGATTCCTCAATCATCATTTTGTTACCACCTCGAATAAACACCGTAACAGCGCGATTGTTAGGGCATTCTTCGATACAAAGCATACGATCCTATAAAGAAATAGAAATATTGTCACTAGCTATTTATTCTTCAGCGATTGTAATCACGCCAATAATTCAGCCACAGAGATATTAGTGATGAAATAAAGATAATTTTGCTACTAACTGTTTTTAGCCTTAAATTTTCATCCAATCCTAGTACTTAATCAATGAGTAGATTACAAAAAAAATGATACAATTAGTTGACATCAGTGAAAGTTATCAGAGAATGAGGACATCTAGACATGCCCGAATGCAGTTATGTGCCAATGGCAATGCATGATGCACTATAAATGTGTTCCGAGTGTAAGCACATTTCCAATTCATTGTAAATAACACCACAACATAAAGCAAAATTTGCCTTAGCAGTTCCAAATGATAATTCTCGAACTTTTCCAGCTTTTCCCAGTTTTTCGGGTCTAAGTTCCGCAAAACGTGGAACAATACGGCCATCAGTTGCAATAGCAATTAATTCGATTTCCGGTCCACCAACCCACCGAACTGCTGGGAGATTATGGGCAAGCAGAAGATGATTGGCTTCATCATCGAAACCCCACTGACAAATTGCTAAAGTAGCACCACTCTCTTTGACCTGAAAAAATCATTATAACGGTCTAAAGAAAAAAATTTCAGTTAGACAAAGTAATTGAAACTACTGTCTTGGTAAAAAATAAGTTCTTTCTAAAGACAAAGAAAAAAAGGTATAAACAAAATACATCTTGAAAATCTTGCAAAGGATCACCTGCCCGATCATTTTTTCAAAAGTTATTCGCTCATATTCTCGTAAATTTTGGAAATCTGCAGTTGAAGTAATGTCAAGCTTGTGCTTTGTTTTCGGTTTCGGTGGTTCAAACGGACAAGTAAGTATTGCAATTTTTACATCAGTTAATTCCTGCAATGAAGACAACTACAAATTACTTTTAAAGTCAAACTGATAGGAGTTTCCACACTAAAGTAAAAATTTTATTATTAACACCACTGGACAGCTGAGAATGATATATATGTATACCTTTGGCATCTGAGGATGGCTCATCGTCTTATCGATAACAACCCCCTTCACCAAGCATGTATCTTCCAATCGGCCTCCTACTTTTCCTTCAATTTTGATCAGTTCAAAATCGACATCTTTCTTTTCTAAATCTGCTACGGATAGCACAGCATCAACGGCAATCTCCGCAAGTGGTCGCATGCAACGATTAACGCTGAAACCAAAATTCTGCCAGTGGGATTTGAATATTTTACTAAAAAAATTCTTTGAAAAAAAGCCCCTCAAGAAAGTATAATTCTCAGCACTTGCAATATTTCGGAGACATTATTGTTACAAAACAAGATAAAATATCACTTCCACATTTCTGAACTGTATGCAGACAAAATCATTACGCTTTCCAAAATTCAAATATTAAATTTACATTTTTGAACCCAAAGCAGTAATAGCTGATTCAACAAGTAGTTCACGATTATGTATGGGAAAAGAACGCGCAATATTTTCCAGTGTTGACAATGCCTTCTTGCACGCCATGTCAAATCCATCTGCTATTTTAACCGGATGAATGCCTTTATCAAGCAAATCTTCCGCTTGTTCCAATAACGCTCCAGCCAAAACTGCAATAAAAAAAGATGAAATGTTATATGATACATGCTGTTCAATGAGGAAAAATTACTAATGACATAATTTCCTTATTTAAGGAACTTAATAATACGGCTAATCGTATAATAGCAGATCTTTATCTCATCTTTATTACGTTTGTTATCTCATTCGGAACACTAATTCAGCCATCCCGATCTACATTAAAATATTCCTGATACTTTATTACTAATCATGAAATGGTAAATCTAAACACTACCAACTACACCCGTTGTCCCGTCGCCTATTTCGTCATCCTGACTTTTTGATAATTCAACCATAAGCCGGGCCACGTGATGTTCAACATCCATCTTTTCCATAATTGTTGCACCATCATTCGTAATTGTCACGTCACCATCGCCCGAAACAAGCATCTTATCCAATCCAAGTGGCCCCAAAGATGATTTCAAAGTGCTCACTATGGCACGTGCGGCCAAAATATGACTCTGCAATACACTCCATTATTCCTATTAATAAGAATAAAAAAGTACTGTTGCTATCTAGACAACAAACAAGTATTTCTTTCTCCGAATGAGTGCCACATGTCCACCGAAATGGTAAAAATGTACACAACAACAATCCACTCAGATGTTGTCCGACAATTTAAGGGCAAGTAATGACAATGTGGAAGGAACGTAAATTCTACAGATCAACAATTCTGTATTCACAAATATAATTGCAATTTTTTTATAAACTGAATTCCATAACATTTTCATCAAACGTGGCTGCTCAAAATGCAGCTAAGATATTGTTCCTCATCTATAAATACAAGTTCATTGCATTAAAATTACGTACCATTAGATTTTTATATGTGTTATTATTTCAGAAATCATGAAAATTTTTTCAAATCTCAACTACCTTCAAGGCCTCAGTACCAGTTAAGCGCTTCTGCTTCTCCTGATCACGCAACAATATAAACGGCTGTCCAAATTCATCGAATAACACATGAGCAGTTGCCGCATCGGCCATCATCTTCACGTCTAACCTTAATTATAACAAACCAAATTACATGCATGTACCTATTAGTAAATAACATTTATAACAAAATCATACATGTTGGCAAAATAAAGTAGACAAATTCCTCTCAACATTTACTCTTCCAATCCAGTTACGCCACCTAATCCAGAACCAAAAAAATTGAAATGTACTATGGTTTTGTCACAATGATATATCTATCAATAATTGTGCAGACACGCCACATTGACAGTGAAGAGAAAGTTTAGTTTTGTGGTTTTGTCATGACAGTTTGTCTGCTGATTGTTACGAAAGAAAAGTACAAATAATATGCGCCGTTAAGATGCGAGAGGAACATTGTAGCCCCAATGAAGTAAGAACTAATTTGTGAAATTGTGACGATATAACAGTGCAAAAATGTGCTTTACATCTGGGAAACCTTCAACACTATCGATTTTTCATCCATTCATCCTTTGCCATACACCCCTCCTTAACTTTTTTCTAAATCATTCATCTGCATGTGTGTGCGTGTGTTTGTCTGTGTTTGCGTCTGTCTGTCTGTCCGTTTGTCGGACTACGTAATGTTTCTGGTACATTTTGTACGTGCATTTTATAGCACCATATTATACATGTAAATGTTTATGTAATATACTTTCACGTGCGCGTGTTACGTGTATATATGAGTCACCACGCGTGCACTGTTCACATGTGTAAGCGTATATTGTTAAATAAAAAGGAATGACAAAAACAAAAGTGTAGGAATGAAGGAATGTGACAGAAAAGATGAGGAGACATTAGAACGAACGGATGAATCTATCTTCCCTTCTATCCACCCCATCCTCACTTCATAAACATTCCCCTAATCGTTTCACAAATTCATTTCATGGATGCAAACGAATGCAACAACTGTATCCCGTCGTTTGTGCTGTGCTGGTATGGCTGTAGGTGCATATTGTACGTGTGCAGTATTTATGGCGTGATATTTATGTCTTGACGTGTTAATGGCTGTATTTATTTACGTCAAAGAAGTGAATGAATATTTGTGAAGCACATGAAATGATTTTGGAAGAAATATTTATATGAGACTTATTCCCTTTTTTTTCACGTGGCATTTGCGTTTCCTCAATAGTTACGTGTAGCATTTAAGAGAAAAAAAGAATTTTAACCGATCGGCTATTGTAAGTAAGCGCTGAGGAAGAACGTGAAGGATACGGATTTTTTTTCGCTTCTTCAAAATGACTCCTTTTCAGGGATAGTAATTGTGCAAGTATACACGTCCTTTAATTTTAATTACAATGTTTGCATTCTTTAATGTAAATTGTACATTTTGTCTAACTTGAAAAAACTAGCTATTTAAATTGAAATTATTATGATAATCCCTAACTGATAGAAGCATTAATTTTTACATTCATTATTTAAATATCCTCCGATAGCATTTCTCTTTCTAACACCTAACAATTTTCTCAAGCTCATTTCAATGAAATTTTACATCAAACAATTTAAATTTTTCAAAGGAAAAAGATTTTCCTCTTAATTCTTCTAATTCATCATTTGATATTACTTAAATGAAGATTTTAATACTTTGGACAAAATCGAAATTTTTCCCTTCATGTTTTCTAAATGAGGACGAGTATTCATATCGGATGAATAATTCTGCAATGATATGCACCCATTAATTTGTGTGGTAAATTTAACAGCTATAATCAGTGATGCATATGTACAACATGTAGAGCAGCAAGGGCAGTAGTGCTGTTTTCAAACATTCCAACGCATTATCACAGATCAGATGATTACATCCTTCTCCAGAAAAAACAAATTTACTAATTCCACTCCTGTAACGAAGAGAAAAATTTCTCGCTACGTTTAAAAATACTTAAAAATTTAAATTAATGTATAAGTTTAAGTTTCAATTTTGTTTCTATCGGAAAACCTTTTTTTTTTTCGAAATGAAATCGGCTCGTTAATTTCTAGCCTGTTAATCAGAGGTGTTATATTTCATGTATTGCTATTAGTTTCATAATTGAAAAAGAAAGAAGAATGTTGTTTTTTTTTTTGAAATAATAACAAAAGATGGTTAGGATAATGCATATATATGTATGGAGAGAGGGAAAGAGAGAGAGAGAGGGAGAGAGAGAGAGAGGGGATGAGAATGACAAGGAAATCAGGGAAGCAATATTTGCATCCGTTTGTGTCTACATTATTTCTTCTATTTTTTCTGCAACATCATAATGGTGAATAGGAGGAAATGGTTAATAGCCCGAGAATGTCGACGACCTACTTGTAAATTGTGATTTAATATTTGCCGATAATTTATCATTGTTATATTTTTTTGAAAAATCCCTTCAAAATTTTTGACAAATTGATTTGCATGAAGCAGAAAGCGAACAATTACAGTCAAATTGTGACTACAACGTTGTATGTGAGATGAAAAATAAGCTACAGTTCATTATACGTATACATGCATATACATATGTGTGGTTCTTCAATTCAAGAATTTATTGCTTAATTTATAAAATACAAAAAACATATGTGAAATCGAAGAACTAAATCATTTTTATCAATTTAAATTTTAATGTTTGAAAATTAAATCAAAAAATCAATACGTAAGATTAGACATAACCCATTTGTGAATTTTGCAAATGCTACAGTACCTAAGACATTTTGGAATGTTGTTTATGGCAAGAAGAAGATAATGATCCTGAAAAGTGAGGATAATAAAAATATATAGATCATGACAAGTATGATGTGAGTAATACGACACGAGTAAGCAGTGGGAACAATTTGTGGATCACAGTGGGATTAAGCAATTTAAAAAAAGAGAGGATTTTTTTAAATATGAAACAATGGCATTTTAAGTGATTACATTAGATGGATAGTACACTCTTAAATTTATTCCAACTCATTCATTCGTTATACTTATGTTCGGAGCAATATAAATTCTACTTTACTCAAATCATAAAATTTCCGGAGGATTTCATCACATTTATATCACCTTTCTTTCTGATAATACAGAGCTTACAATTGATTCGTATCATTCATCAGCTGCACTCGCTGATCTTATCACTGCTTCATTACTTAATCATTGTGTTTATAATTTACCTAATGTTTCTGTTGATAAGTGATGCATTTGTTAATCTTATGTTTTGGTTGATCGCACTACTGCTGCTTTCGTCGTCCATGAATTGTGTGACTATTGATTTTTATTTAATGACTTGAAAATATTACGAGACATTTGGTCTTAAAATTTCGTTTCAATTAGTTTGGAACAACTTGTAACATGTAATCATTACTGGGACTTGCTCAGTTCAGTTGTTTACAATTAACAAAATGTTTTAAAAAACACTATTATTACAAGCCACGAACTATAAGTTAAATGCCAGTACAATTAAAAATTTTTATTTCCAGTATAATTAGAAGTTTCTATTCATAGAATGATATACAAAAAGATGAGCATGTATATCATTGCAAGCAGTGTAATACACCCTACATTGTGCGCATAACCTTCCTATATAATTTGTACACATCATAAGAAAAAACCAATTCGTCCGGAAAAGAACTATAAATGAAAGCGAAGCGAATCATTATCTCTAAATTTTTGCATTGAGTGAAACTGATCAAGTCGAAAGAGTTCCCGAAAGTGGTAACAAACAATGTTAGCCTTTAGAATTTTCTTATCAAAGCAAAAAGTGAAGATCATTTTAAGTTAGATCAATAACCAGGTGGAACTATCTATACATACAGTGCCTTATTTGGGGGCTAACATTTTCTCTGGTCGAACCCATTCATCGAATTGCTCGGATGTCAAAATGCCCAGTTTTATAGCTTCTTCCTTTAGAGTGGTACCATTTTTATGAGCTGTTTTGGCGATTTTTGCAGCATTGTCATAACCAATATGGGGATTTAGCGCTGTCACCAACATCAACGACTCACGCAAGATCTTAGCGATGTTCTCCTGTAGTAAAACTGTTTAAAATTGTCAAGCAAATAACAGCCAGTGCATATTATTTAATCTATCTCACTACAGTATCATAAGCTTAGAAGTTATTAAAATGAACCGAATATGCCTAAGCATATCAACTCGAATAACGTTTCCATTAATCTACTTAAAGGAAAGAAATGTTCAAATCAATAAATACCAATAAATATTGAGGGACACAACCGTAAATCGTCTACCTTATTTGCTTTGATACCGTCGACACAGTTAACTGCAAATGATACGGACGCATCAGCAATGAGTCGAGTGGATTGGAGAACATTGCGAACAATCATTGGCTTGAACACATTTAATTCAAAATGTCCATTTGAGCAACCAACGGTAACCGCAACCTAAAATCTATTGAATCCAGTCGCAAAATTCTTGAAATCTAAAGTCCTTAGTTTAGTACCAACCAGCACATGAACAAAATGTTTAAAAGCTCCCGAACCTACCTTTTTTTAACAAAACAAACATGCATACCTGATTACCGAAAACTTGAGCAGCAACCATGGTAACCGCTTCGCACTGCGTCGGATTCACCTTGCCTGGCATAATAGAACTTCCAGGTTCATTTTCAGGTAAAGATAATTCTCCGAGACCACAACGAGGACCGGAACCGAGGAAACGTATATCATTCGCAATTTTCATCAAACTTGCCGCAACAGTATTCAAAGCGCCATGCACCTTCAAGATAGTGACATTTCAATCTTGTTTAAATCATTATTTTTTTAATTTAATAGCTAACTACATAGCAGCACATCGCGCCTAACGGCAGCGAGAGATATGTGATGCATGTTCAACATAACTGAGATTAGAGAGACTGCTATAAATATAACTTTTCGATCTTGCTATTAAAGCTTAATTAATTAAATTACATTTGAAAGCCATTTAGGCAATTATTAAACTTTGTTTTTAACAAACTGGCTTCCTGTTACAGATTTAAAACCAAATCACAATTTACCTCCACCATTGCATCATGCGCTGCTAAAGCTTCAAATTTGTTTGGAGCTGTAACAAATGGTAAACCAGTTAATTCAGCAATTCTCCTGAAACATTTATAGAAGGAACGAATCTAGTTCTGAAGTATCAAGTCTAATTTTCAGAACAGAAAAGAAACTTCGGAAATGAATGACAAAGCAAATCAAACGAAAAAATCAGTAACATTACTTATAAAATTCGTGTGTCAGGTGAAAAAGACTGATATAATATATATTAGCCCACAAATTTTCCAAGCATGGTCATAGTCCAAAAATGGATTTCTAGTGTCAGCTAACTACTTAACCATTAGTTTCCATCTATTCGAAAAGACAAAAGGTAGTACGCGGCAATTTTTTCAGCAAATCCAATTCGTGTGTTGAGACCAGTACCTACGGCAGTACCACCAGCAGCGAGCATGTACAAGCGTGGTAGCGTATCCTTTACACGTGCTATACCATTTTCTATCTGCAGTAATCAACACTTCACAGCTTTTTGGCAGGAAACATTTTTTACTTTAAAATCAACTTTCCTTCTTAATACCAACTGAGAAATTAAGAACTCATCACTGGAACTATATTCCAAAGTTTCTCTCCTCCATGCTACTTTCTTAAAAAAAATCTCTGTAGATCTTAAAAAGATGGAAATCAATAGAACTGTTAGCTAAAGAAAATGGAAATGCAGAGAAATAACACTAACTGTCGCATTCATTATATGGACTGTTACCCTTATTATAAACAATAAAATTACCTGTTGCGCATAACCACCAAATTCTTGACCAAGCGTGAGTGGTACTGCATCCTGAGTATGTGTACGTCCAATTTTGATGATGTTTTCAAACTCTTTCGACTTTTGGTGTAGCGAATTAAGTAGTTGCTGTATAGACGGTAGTAGACGGGAATTCAGCTCTCTAGAAGGTAATATACACATATTGGAACAGCTGGAGTAAATTATTAGAACTGATTCCGCTCATACGCAAATATATAGCATATCTGTATAACGATCACCCCAGTTGGTAAGTAGTGGAATTTGCATTTCACTACCAAATATGTGAGAACTAAAGTACGAAAAAAAAATCCCGGAAAGCAATCGAAGTTTTAAGTTTACCTTTAAGCAAATATTTCATTCTTGAACCCTAAATTTATGCATAGGGGATTAGAAACATAAAATTACTAAAACTGCTCCACTGGTTTTTTTCATATGAAAATAAATGTGAACAAAAAAGACTAGAATATAAACTAATTAACCTGGCTACAGCGATATGCATGGCCGTTGGAAAAGTATCATTTGATGACTGCGACATGTTCACATGATCATTCGGATGCACTGGATTTTTAGATCCCAACTGACCACCCAACATTTCAATTGCACGATTCGATATCACTTCATTGACGTTCATGTTTGATTGCGTACCGGATCCGGTTTGCCAAATCACCAATGGGAAATGATCGTCCAATTTGCCCGCAATAACTTCATCTGTAATAATTTAGCAGCTAGTCGACAAGAGGAAAAGTACATGGGCGCATCATGAAAAATAATCAGTTTTGATAAGTTGGACAGGAAAACAAACTTTGTCAAACTAAGGAAAAGCTTCTACTTCTCCTATCTCACTTAGAAAATCTGGAAAAAAGTTTATGACTTAAGAGAAATCATAGTCAACAAGACCGTATAGCCTATTGTTGTTAAATGAGTAGTTGACACTTTTGTAATGAAAGAATTAAGAGAATAATTTTGAAGATAAGTTGTTGGAATAAGTGAAGCTGAAGCATTGCAAAATATGCAGGAAATAAACAAGTAAATCGATAAAGCTAAACCGACCTGCAGCTGCTGAGATAGCGTCTACAATTTTTTGATCCAAGCCGTATTCCTTGTTAACCAATGCAGCAGCTTTTTTTAGGATGCCAAATGCGTGAATAACCGGTAATGGCATACGCTCTTCCGGACCACCGATTTTGAAATTCATCATCGATCTGATAAATAAAAATGGTGAAAATATCATTGCGGTAATATAACTGAAAAAGAAAATCCATTGATTTAATTACGGATTACGCAACATCATTGTTTCTGATAATCTCCAACTAAATCTTTTTTTTATTTCACTTTTTTATGCAACTTCTCCAGTGTTTCTCTAAACAGTAAGACTGCCAGCTATATTTGTTCATTTGAATACTTCATCCTTTCTAGTGTTTTAAAATCTTTTTCAATAGATTTGTTTTATGACAAATGTTAAATAAGCATGCTAATCCTTCAACTTGAAGAGACACTACTAATCCTTACCAGCATCTATTCACTCCCTCAAATATCACATTCTTTGCCTTATCTCCCCCATTTCTTCATCATGAATATGTGCAAAAATCTTACAAAAAATTTTCTGATGCTTTTCGAAAAATTTATAGACAAAAAATTCTATTTTGAAAGCTAGATAATTTCAAAATGCATAATGTTCTTTCAAAATGTAAACTTCATCTATTTAAATTATCAAGTACAGCTCTTTTAAAGGCAGATATTAAAACGATTGGCGATTAGCGAAAAGAGAAGGGAGAAGAGAAAAAGCAAGAACCGACTCAGGAAGAAAACTTTAACAGAGAAAGATATACATAAAACAATTTAAGTCTTGCTATTATATACCAAATTTACCTTTCATCCGAAAAAATATTAGGAATTTTTCATAGGACAGAGTTTCTTTTCAATAGGAACTCCTAAAGGACGAGAGAATTTTCACTGATGGTTTTCAAAACCGCTGCGATTCGATGAGCTCAACAAATAATTGAATATGACAGGATTTTACACACAGTTAAATTCATGTTAGCTTACATCAGTCCCCTCTATTTTTAGAATTACATTATAAAGAAATTTTATAGCTTCTTTACATCCAGTCATACATCCTCGTAGCAGATGATTGTTTCATGTAAAATTAAATGAACTGATAGCAAATCATTTTAATGACACCATGTGAGTTCGCATTATTCTCATGGAAATTAAATCTATGCTTATGACGTAAATAAGCTCCAGAACACTACTTTGTTACTTTTATAAAAAAAAGACGATCCATTTCACTTTATAACGTCTCACGTCCGATATCACTGTACTTGGGATCACCACTGAACTGCTATTACTACTCATTAAACTAATGAAAAGTTCATATGAACTCCACAAAATCACCTCTAAAAATAACCCTAGTACATTTCTATTGTCTCTTTTATCCATATAAATCACTTTTCTTGTTTACTTTACATTCAAATAAACAAATAATAGAAGTAAAACTTGCAAAAAGAGGCAATAATACGAAAGCAAAAATTATGCAACCTTGCAGTTTGTGCTCCATAATAACGATCCGCTGGTACCTGTAACTCGCCAAAAGTGTCGCGTTCCTTACGAATTGCTGTTGTCATGTTCCGTTTCGCTAATGATAAAACAGCTCGAATAGTTGCTGCTGCAGTACGACTGCGAGTAATACCATAAATGTTGCCCACCCGCTCACCATTTACCAACACAATTCTTGTCAGCATCGTCTTTTTTGCGTCAACAAATCAATAAACACAATATAAATCATAACAGTAGTAACACCAATAAAAAACTCTTCTAATATGAGCGTTGTTTAATTTTAACCAAGCCGACTGGATTAATTAAACCTATAAAATTAGGTCGACAGTAATAGACGAATGAAATAAAAAATCCTCTCATAACCATTGAAATAATGTTTAGTGGTTAATTGGTTAAAATACAAATCAAAATAGTATTATAGAAATTGGAACTGCATTTTGGAACGAAAAAAGTAATCAGCACTGTCAGTGGAGAAAGGAATGTGTAAATCAAAACTGTATTAACCCAACAATAAAAAGCATACATATCCTTAAAAAAAGTACATATATCTTACTAGCAGTAAAACCTTGAATAAAACTATTAAAAGAGTGAAGTAAAAGGATAAAAAAATAGGAAGCAGCGTTACACTTGAGAGCAATGTCAGATAACTAGAAAGGAAGGAAGAGATGAAACAAAGAGCACCAAATTAAATGACAGAGAGAAGAAACAATAGCAAAATATACAAATCAAAATAGTATTATAGAAATTGGAACTGCATTTTGGTGATATCCTACCTCAGTTCATTACAAAATCTCACTTCATAAGATTTCTAAGTGATTGTAAGAAAGCTTTACTCCCTTCCTCCGTTCCTCCCCTCCACTTCCTTCGACTCCAAAGAATATTGAGTTCGTAAAACAAAGTAGGACACAAAGTGGACTAACATCTGCTTTTGTGCTACTAGATACAGTTGACTTTCGAAAAGATAGTGAAAATTTAAATTATGAAAATGGCGTGAAACTTTTTTCTTTAGTTTAAAATACTTTAATTAGTTGAAAGTTGCGATGATTCGTTTGGCTGAGAAATAAGGAAAGAATTGAGCGGTGTGTTTGTCCATTATTTTTAGTTGATGTAATTAGTGAAGTGAAAATGTGTCCTTTTCCTGTACGTCTCTTTCCTTAATATGCCTTTTTTTTCTTATAATATCCTTACAATGTACTCTTCCCTGCTTTCATCAGTATATTGTCCGTTCCTATCGGTTTTATGATGTCCATTCATTTCTACAGTTATAGGTGATATTTTCTATTGCTGCAAATATTATGTTCTTTCTCTTGCTTATTCCGAAACCAGTGGTCATCCTGAAAGCTATTATTCCTTGTTTTTGCTTAAATATCTTAAATATTTGTGCGATGGACTGTAGTTTTTAGTGTACGAAAAAGATCATTCTTCACGCGGCAATTTTAGGCGGGAGGCATTTGCATAATGTATTATTTACACTTTAATATTGATGTACAACGAAAAGTTTATGTTATTACATTTTTTCAACTTTTTTATTTCAAATTCTAATCAAATTTGATATTTTTTGAAAAAGATTTCAGATAAATAAAATGGCAGAGGTTATTCCGGTTAGAGTCGCTATTCGTGTCCGACCACTTAATAATCGAGAAAAAGCAGAGAATTCCCAGGAATGTGTGCAGTGCTTTGTGGAGCACAGTCAGGTGAGTATTTGGTTTTCATCACAGACCAACTAAAAGAGACATAAACATTGGAATTAATTTTTTTCCAGACTTTAAAGCATACCGAAGACCATTTAAATATCATGGATTTTAGATATCGATAAATAGTAAAATGTTCACATTTGATAGCGTATTCGATCCTACTACATCTCAAGAAGCTATATATGATGCTTGCGCTGCTCCGTTATTAGAGAAAGTTTTTAACGGTATCACTTTTCCGTTCCTTCTTTTTGTATTTTAACTCATTCTGATTTTTTATTTTTTGATATGTTTGTAGGCTAACAATTTCTGTTATAAAAGGACAATAGTTTCTGTATTCTGAAAATAAAAAATTAAGGATATAACTGCACGATTCTTGCTTATGGACAAACAGGTAGCGGGAAAACCTATACAATGGGAACTGAAGAAGCGGTTATCATTTCTTTACTTTTCTTTCTTTTGTATTGGTAAGCGCATATGACCCGTGACCTTATATTCAACAATATATACTGTCGTCTCCTCGGACAGAAGTTACACATTTCTCGACAGCTACTGCGCCGCTCCTATAGCTGAGGGATTTTTCAATTTTTACTGATTTGAATTAAATCAGTTAAGGTAAGCTAATCAGCAAAAGAGTGGGATGAAATGACTCAAGTAATGCTTGCTGCTGATGCGAATCAAGATGACAAGAAAGTATCTTAGATAAACGCATCATGATGTCATACATCTACATCAATATGCATGGTGCAAATTTTATTCCGGTTTAACTTTTGAGTTTGAAATTACGATGACAAATCTTAGATAACCGCATCAAGCGAGGGACGTGGAATTATTTCGCGATTAGTGGATGGTATTTTCAAACATATTGGAACATCAAATAAGCATCGAGTCACGGCGTCAATGCTTGAGATATATGAGGAGAAAGTCATTGATTTGCTCTGTATTAGTCGGGAATGCTTGCAAATTCGCGAATCGAAAGGAGCCGTTTTTGTAAGCACTAGATTTTTTAGATATACATTTTACGATGAAATTTCAGTTTACTTCTTTGATTGTAAGTTTCCCTTAGCATATTCCTTCTCAATCCAAAATTTCTAATCTTTCAGGTACAAGGCTTATCCACACATCCTGTGTCCTCTCTTGATGATGCCTTGAAACTCCTCCAAAAGGGCTGTCAGCTTCGAAGTAGAGGGGAAACAGCAATGAATGACAAGTCATCCCGCTCGCATGCTATTTTCACGTTGTGTATAGAAGGGAATGATGAGTCGGACGAGAGGTTAAGCTCTTACTCGATGTTAACATTTTAATGCATTACTTATGTAAATTAAATATTTAGTCACATAACGTAAAGAAGGAATTCCAGCACTGTGTTCAAAGCTAAACTTCACCTTGTGGATTTGGCTGGATCTGAGCGTTTGAAAAAGACCCAAGCTGAAGGCGAAAGGATGAGAGAAGGTATTAAGATCAACGAGGGTTTGCTAGCTTTGGGTAATGTAATTGCATCTCTGACCGATCCGAATGCTACTGGACGTCATATTCCGTATCGTGTTACGAAAATTACACGTCTCCTCCAAGGTATATTTTTGCCGTAGCTTTTGGAGTTGTTAGGAAACTGGATGAGCATGGTATCTCATTAGGATCAATCTTTACTGCGGGTTAATATAAGCTTCAACTAGTTGCCGTAATGGCTTGAAAGAAATTTTTTATGGTGGCAACAACATTATGTTATTACTAAAAAAAAGTTGTATATTACAATAATTTTTTTCTCTAATTAACATTTATGGATGTTGTTATTAAAAAGTGATAAGTGAGCTGTGGAGCAAACTGGACTTACAGATTCGCTTGGCGGAAACAGTTATACGGTGATGATAGCATGCGTTTCACCAGCTGATACAAATGCCGACGAAACTCTGTCAACACTACGATATGCTGATCGAGCGAAACATATCAAAAACAAACCTACTGTGAACATCGATCCAAATATGGCCCTAATTCAAGGTTTGAGGGATGAGCTGGCAAGTGTGAAACACGAATTAGCTATACTTCGTGCGGGAGAGAATTCGCTAACATTGGATGATAACCAGACGACGTAAAATTTTTTTATTAAGCTTACCAAACGAAATAGGTCGAGGATATATGCTTCAGCTTTTATTTATTCTTTTTAAGTGCAGAACTTCTTTATATTTGTAATTATTTTGTTTAGCAGTGGGATGGCAAGAGAGTGTAAGAGATGCTCTGAGTTAGAAAAACAAAATCTAGAAAGACAAGAAGACTACAATCGTCGTAACGTACGGTTTGCGGAAGCAATGGCAGAAAATTCGAAATTAGTAGACCAGTTACTGGCCTCACAGCAGATCGTTGAACAGCTGAGGGATCATATTAAGGAAATCAAGTAAATTTTTTTGGTAAAGTCGGTATTAAGAAAAAGTTTGGCTTTATATTGATTTTTGAAGTTTCTAGGAAGAAAAGTGAAAATAAGGAATTTGATGAAGCGATGAAAATGTTAGAGACTGCTATCAATCTGCGAAGTCCCGCCGAAGATGAAAAAGACAAAGATGTGTTCGATGTACATTATTTTACTAATAACAGGATAAAATTTATTAGTTTCATTTCAAGACGAATCTTGACTTGGAGTAGTCCGGCAGTCAGCAGCAGAAGTCTAGTTTGGAAGGAACGATCTCAAATAAAACCCTTTCTTACAATTCTTTACTGTTATAATAGTTATAAGTTAGCAGCAAGAAAGGTTATTCTGGTTTCCTATACGTAATTGAGGGTGTTGCTACATCAGTGGAACAAATTATTCGTTTTATATTCATTTTATTAGATTGGTGAAGACGATGGGGATGATGAAACATCCGATCAAGCATTTGTCAATCATTTTACTGAGAAGCAAATCGCACTTAACAAAGACATGCGGGATATTTTGGAGGAAATCAAGCAAAAGGTTAGTTGTTTGATTCAAAGTTATGTATGCTTGTATCGAAGCAAATTAACTTGAATTACTTTATTAAATTTCAGGAGATGGCCTTTGAAGCAACCGTTGCTTCCCAGACAGAAATTGTGAAAATGCGTAATACCTATGCAGCCGAAATGGAACAGCTGCAAGCGAAATTGCTTGTCCTGGAAAAGGAAAAACAAGAATTGCTGAACAAACTTAAAGGATCCAGCATCCATCATAAGTAAGTGTGAGCTGTATTCAAAGTTGCTATCTGTTCGCCATGAACAGACAGTAGAAAGACATGATTTTAAAATAATCAGTTTGTGCTTATTGTAAGATTGAGTGAAGAACGGCGGAAACGACTTCAAGAACTCGAAAAAGAATTAGCAACAAGCAGGAGAAGGATGGGAGAAATCCAAAAGCTGGAAAAAGAAAACATTCGTTTACAGGAGCAGTCTAAGAAGTTGAGTACGGAACTTAGCGTATGTTTTTTTTTTCATATCACCGCGATTCCATTTATATTGCGATGCTTCATTACTTCAGAATGTGTCTTCCGCAGTTCAAGTTGCACGGTTTTTTACAAAATGCCGTGGTTTTGTATCACGATTTCGCGGTTTTACTTTTAGATCTTAATTATGAATGTGTTGAAAAACAGAAGACTATCAATAAGAGCTGATAATCTTTTTTAAGATTTTGAAATCTAATTTATGACCTCAATTGTAAAAAAAAAAATAAAATCATTATTCCATCCTAGGACCATTTGTTAACGGCTCTTTCATGTATATATTTACAGGAACTGAAGAAATTAAGGGTGAAAATGTCTAAACAAATGAAAGAAGGCGAAGTAAAGTTCCGAAAATGGAAAATGACGGCTGATCGGAATATGGCGCAGTTGAAGAGTCAAGTTCGTTTTTGGTTTTGTTAATTTAAAGGTTTTTAATTTGAATGCAATGACATGCATAACGAGAATTATTAGTCCATTTTTCGTCCCAGATTAAATTAGTCCATTCTTCGTCCCAGATTTGAACATCTTCCAGCAATTCCATTAATTTAATTGATTCTATCTTTATTCTTTTCATTAAGGTACGCAAACGCGAACTGGAGATAGCGCGAGAGCAACAGGCGAAAAATCTACAATTGGCTGTGTACCGGCGTAAATACGAAGAAGCAAATGCCTGCAATCGACGTTTGCAGATGCAACTTGCTAAAAGCACTACTCGGACAAAAACATGTTGTGATGGACAATTTATCGTAAGTTGTTCTAAAGATTTTAAATATTTTTTCATTTTCGAATGAAGTGGA
Source organism: Litomosoides brasiliensis (assembly GCA_013365375.1). NCBI lineage: Eukaryota > Metazoa > Nematoda > Chromadorea > Rhabditida > Onchocercidae > Litomosoides > Litomosoides brasiliensis. The sequence continues at coordinate 174,803 of JABVXW010000069.1, read as the reverse complement.
TCCCTTTACGTTTAAAAATGAAACTAGACAACTCAAAAATGCAATTTAATGCCAGATTGAAGTAACATTCTGCACCAGATATAAATTCAAGAAAGAGCAGTTGGAATTAACTTTGAACATTTGAAATAAAAGTCATTTGATTAATTTGAAATTAATGTTATATTTTGCACCGGTCAAACTTGCCTACTATAAGGTCTTACTTATTGCAGTCAGCTTTGAACGATGAACTGGCTGTAGCTTATTCCGCAGCTGAGGCTGAAATTCATTGCCAGGTCTTAATAGAACAGCGAAAAATCCTTTCTGCCCAGCAGCAAAAATTACAAAAAATGTTAGAAAAGTTGTTAAAAGAACCACCAGTCAAGGTTTGCTCCTAGTTTTTATAATATTCCAATTTTGAATCACCCTTTGCAATTTTTTGATGTCTACCTGAAATCAAAAGTATTCCGAAGCCATTTGTTTTGTTGTTATCTGTTGCACCATTTTAGAAAAGTTCTGTTTTCAGCGTCGTACTGGATGCAACCGCAGAGGTATCGAGGGTGAAGATGAAAGGCAGATAATCGAAAGGCAGCTAAAGAATTTGGATAGAGAAATTCAGTTACGAGGCAGTGAACTTTGCGATATTCAAAAGAAATGCACAAAAGCTTATTCAGATGAACAACGTGAGCAACTGTGGAATGCCGTACGAAATCTTACAGAAGCAAGGGCAGGATTGGATCGTCTATTCGATGCAGTAATTAAATTGCCCACTTTATTTTAGTCACTTCTCTAATTTAGTCGGCACAAAAACTTTTGAGCCAGGAAGAAGTGGGATTATAAAACTGAAATTTGAAAACGCAATATAAAAATATTTACAGACGATAAACGAGAGGCGTTCTTGTTTGGAAAAAGATTTGGTAATTGAAGAACTGAGACGGAGCACGGATGAAATAAAAAATTCGTATGAGAAGAAGTTAGATGCTATGCTAACGGAATTAAAGAGTACCAAAGCTTTGGTGGGAAGTTTACGAAGAAATTTAGTAGAAGCTGAACTGTGCTACGCAAAACAGGTACAATTTTTTTAAGATTTAGGATTTTTTTTTGTTGGTTTAAAACAACGGAAACAAACGTAAGGTTTTCTCTATTTTAATTAAAGGAGCACGATATGATAAACATTTGGAATGAAATGGCTGAGGGGCGCTTTAATTTACCCGATAACGTTGTCAGGAATTTGAGCTTGGTAAAGGAAGCTGCTAACAATTTCACCAATCTCCAACAAGCATTTGAACAAAAACGGAGTTATTTAGAAGTTTGTAATGAATCTTTCTTTCCTCACAGAAATTTATAAATAATGTTATTTTGTGATAAATTTTTTGAAATTCTTGAAAACGACTTTAATCTTGGTAACATTAGAAATCACACACACGAATTTACCATGGTAGATTACGCCGCAAGACTGGACCAAAGGATGGTGTCATGCCCACTCGTTCTCTTTCAGAGAGTGTAAGTTGTATCATGATTTTATGATCGTGCTTTGGAAATTCGATTTTAATTTTACGAAGATTTAACTTTAGATTAGTTACAAACTCCGGATCATTTTTATCTAATTCATTTCAAAGCGAGTTATAGTTGTAACTGGTCAGTATATAATCTTTACGTAACTGCTTGGTCAGTAATTGGAGACGTGTTCCGGAAATTAGAAAGTATTTGCAGATTATAGAAGAAAAAGGAGATGAAGGAGATTTGTATAAAAATCATCAAACAAGAGAAAATCTAAAACCAGTAGAACGACTCGGAGTTGTAAGTGTCGATTTATTTTATTGCATTTGTATATCTGAACTCATTTCAACTCACTGTTGCTTAGTAATTGACATCGTATAGCTTCTTCAAGGCTATGGACCTGAACTCAATTTTATCAGATGAAAAAGAAGAGGATACATCTACTGCAGACAGTGATTTCTCGTATTATCCTACTCCACAGAGAATAACCCGTAAACGTCAATCCAGGTTACTTTCTTTGATGCTCTTGGTACAAAACAACATGATTATACTACTGAGTTTGCGTTTTAGATAAACGAGATTTGATTTAAATGAATCTGTTCATTTGTAGTGTCTCAAAATAGTGTTAAAACTCGGCCAAAATAGTGTTAAAACTTAGATCAGTTTTCAGTAGTAATCGAGAATAAATTGTTTTAGGATGATCTTATAAAGTTAGGATCTCAAGTAAGTTGGATTTCTAACTGTTCCTTGCGTCACTCAGATCGTACACGTCATATTACATGAATGATTGATTCTACAAAAACATTAAAAAAACCCTGCAAAATCAGTATGCCTTCGGAATAAATTTTAATGGTTAAAAAGGTCATCATTAATGAGGATCGAAAATTTCAGTCTAACTAATATCCCTGGACGACGCGATACTTTCGTTTTAAACGAGGCTCCTCTAAAACAAATTGATAGAGGGCAGGATCCGAAAGATGAATCTGTTGCAGGCTGCAGTAAGGTCATATTTGGTTTATAATATTCTCATATAGCTGCCTTTATCTCGATCTTGAAGTCAGCATTAGCACGTTTTCCTCGAATTTACTTTTATTAATAATAATCTTTAAGGAATATGATTTCAATCCGAATGCAACGTATACTGTTGGGCAATGTTCGGAATTAGATCATCGATCAATTATAACTCGTGACCTTTTCAAGAAACTTTAAATTTTAAATTGTAATTTTTTGATGGATTATGAGTTTGAATTCATTAACTGTTGCATATCAAGTTATTTCTACGTGATATCCTTGAGTGAAACAAAATAGAACAGATCTGAAGCTTTCTGATTGTATCGAATTTTATAGAGAAATGTCGAATTATCTTATTTCTTCAATCTAGTTTGCATTTTTTGAAACAAATTTGATGATAGCATCGATTCAGCATCGATCTCTATCAGCTATTCCATTAATCTGACTATCGGTGACCAAAATCATTGTGTCGATCTTTACTGTATTATAACTTTGTGTGAAAGTATTGATTAATTTGTTTTTTTTTGAATCATATTTTTCCTAATTAGAAATTTTATAATCGTCCTGTGTATATGTGAACCACTAACAAACAGTTTGACTAACATGCAACTGAGCCTTCCATGCTGATTTGGTTAACGCACTGCGATAAATTAGATGTCTAAATGTAGTGAAGATTTGTTTTGTTATCATATTTTAGATTTGAAAGTCAGCGACTTTTGTTTGCAATATTCAGTTAGTGTTTCTGCTTCTCTCTCAGTATTTCTACGCTTATTGCATTTCATAATCTTTCTCTCTGAATTGATAATGTCGTTATTTGGAACCTACGAAACAATAATATTTGTGCCAAATGCATCTTTCCGTATTGAAATATGAAGTTATTAATTTCATATCAGTTAAAACAGTTGTTCTAAATTTCCGTCAGAAAACAAAACGAAAAAACTACCATAAATATTTCCTTTTTTGTTCATTTACTGTTCAAGCATTAGGATTTGCCATTAGTCTCTCGGAAATGTTTTGTTAGATATCGTATTCTCTATATATAATCACAAACTAATAAAAATAACGGTAATGAACAATGATAATTGATTGAAATATTATGGTTTGGTATTTGGTTTAAATATTAATGGTGAAATAGTAAAGCATATGGTATAACAAATGTCACTTTTTTTGTTTTTCTTTTAAAGCAGTTATGCTATCAGAGGAATACTTGACAAAAAATTCCGTACGAATCTTTCAATTGAAATACTTGAGGAGACAGATCATAAATAAAAAGATCCAATTCTTAAGGATTCTCCAAAAATTTTTGAGTGAAACTCGTCATCTGCTTAGATGCATTTGCTCTAAATCTGGAAAATAATACGGTTGATTGATTTTAAGTGATGTCTTTGCGACAAGGGAGATATCGTAGGTGATTTTTGTCAAATAACAGTTTACAGTTTTATCGGTTATCAACTACAATGATATAGTGAAATCTTGACAATAAGTGAAATGTTCTATTAAAAGGAAAAAATCGGAACGTGGAATATGTTCGGAAGTTGAAAAATCGGAAGTTGTTGAACAACTGTGATTGGCCACTAGTGTAATCGAACTCTAAATTTATATCATATATGAACCAGACATTATTGAAATGATGTCATAATGTCATATATAATCATCACATAAGTTCCATCACATATGATTCTTTCCGTTATCCTCGCGGAAGATACGATAGACTTTGAGTCATAGCTTAATGTTAATTTTTTTAGGACTGAATAATTAAATGCCCGATTATCCAACATGGGTACCAGATGAAATCGCAGCTGGATACATCGAACACGGTATTCAAAGCCTCCTTTCCTGGCAAGTGGATGTTTTGAATAATCAATCTTTGCAAGCTCCGCAATATGGAAACTTCATATTTTCCGCTCCAACAAGTTCCGGTAAAACAATTGTTGCCGAACTGATTGCTGTAAATACTGTCCGACAATTGCGCTGTAAAGCAATTTTTGTCTTCCCATATATATCTGTTTCCAAGGAAAAATTTCTTATTTTGCAGGTTTGGTTTTTTTATTTTTATTCAATCTATGCAGAGTGGCATCAATTTCATCTGATGTTTTAATAACTTCAGTTTTCAAACAGTTAAAAAAATTTTCGGAAACATGTAGAATTTTCAAGGATTTTGATTTATTTAGAAAATATGGCGAAGAGTTGATCTTCGTGTCAGTGCATTCATAGGTTCACATTCGTCATCATTTCATGATTGGGACGCATCAGTATGCACAATTGAGAAAGCTAATTCACTCTTAAATCGTATGATTGATGACAGAACTATATTTGACATGGGTTAAGTTTTTTACTTTTTTTCTTCAAAATTAAGTAATGATGCATAATAGGAGTTTATTTCATGGACACGTTTTATTAACGATCCGATAGGTATTCGATAAAACGTCGACTGATAAGTATTAATAAGTATGTTCAAACCATGAGTCAAATTGTTCTATTGGCTGTTTTTTTATTTATTCACTGTTATTGGAAAATTACCATTTATTATTCATTTACCATTTATTAGGAGTATTGGTAATCGATGAATTTCATATGTTATTTGATGGGAATCGAGGTCCATTGGTGGAACAAATTGTTGGGAAAGCATTGTATATCTCACGATATTTGAAGTAAGGTTACCGCATGTGTTATCAGACTACATCCGTACAATTTCAATAATGTTTTATTAAGATTCTTAAATTCCTGAATGACTTCAAATTTTTTGTCAATTCTTCAGATTTTTATAAGTGATCGCGTACTTAAAATTTCAATTTTTGTAGGCATCACATTCAAATTATCGGCTTAAGCGCTACATTGCCAAATTTGGATGAACTCGCTAATTGGCTAGGTGCCGAGAAGTATGAAACACAATTTCGTCCGATACAGTTACATGAAATGATAATGTGTGATAACGAACTACGAGATGTGAACACATTGCAGTGTATTCGAACTGTATCAAATGAAATTCCTGTTCAAAACAACGTCGAATATGCAATCACAGAGTATAATTTTCGACAAATTACTAGCTTTAAAATCAATTTTTAAACATTTCAACTACTTCTACCCTTGAAAACTGGAATATAGAAAAAACTTACAAATTCTTGTCTACTGCAAACGGGTTGAAACGCAAGCAGATCATGGTTCTGCTGTGGTCACAGTACACTGTGCATTTTTTCATGGAGAATTTGTAATGGATCTTATAAAAAAATCTTGGGGTTATATATTTTTTTGAGAAACTTCGTAATGAATTTCGGAAAACTTACATGTATTTTTGGAATTATGAAAATATGAGAATAAACTCGACATTGTTTCAGATTATGTAAGGAATCTATCATAAAAGACGAATCGGTGCTTGTGTTTTGTAGTTCAAAAGCAGAAACGGAAAGGCTTGCCCTAGCCATGTCGCATCACTTCGAAGAATGTTTCAAATCGAGCAGTAATGAAAAGCTTGTTTCCTCGTTGAATATGCAATCATTGCAAGCAGTTAAACAAGCACTTCATCATGATATACAATTTACAGACGATATTTTACAAAAAACAGTGCCTTATGGAATCGCATTTCATCATGCTGGTTAGGTTTGCAGATACTGAATAATATTTCTTTTTTCATCCACTTCCAAGATTTATTATTGAGCCAATACAGTTATTACAATTTAACTTTATTTCTTTCTCGTTCAAATAATGTTCAGGAATTTTAGTCGAGATCAGAATGGAGAATACCTTACCCTTTTAACAACTCACTGAAGTTTAATCTGATAAAAACATTGGTATTTTTCGAACTTTGAAAACTAATCGTTGATAACATGCATTAGTTTGAATTTAATTCTTAATAATTGGAAATTCCCAAATTTGCTAAACTTCAAAGGACTTTTCCCTGAATTAAAAAGAGAAAAGAATAATTTTAAATGGATGTTCTCACATACATTTGCGCACGTATATATGTGTTTACATATATGCGTATGTGCCTGTGTATGTACCAATTGTCGGTAATGTCTTCTTACAATAGTTGAGAGGACGGTCTTTTTAAGAGCGTTGATTAAGTGCCATTCATTGGATAAAGAGGGGGCACATTGCCATTATTATTGGCGCATTAACGCTTTGATACTTACGGATTCATTTATTTACGTAATCGCTTATTTACTTACTTATTTACTTGATTTTTCCAAATTGCCTTATTTATGCTCCAAAACAGTTTGTCAAATCATCAACATTATTCTTACTTCCTTTTATTCCAATATGATTATCGCCGTCCAATCTTCCATCCGTTCTTTTACGGCCTTTTCCCAAATACCTTTCTCTCCTTAATTTTCCACTTATATTACCAATATCTTCTATTCATCTGTGTGAAATAAAATTATCTATCCATTTAAAAAATATTTCTTCAGTGAGAGCGGATTAGTACACATTCTTTTCTTTAGCTGTCAAAATCTAAAATAGGCTGAAATTTTCAAGAGCAATTTACGCCAATTGAAAAATGATTAATAATCTCTTTTGACTGGTAAAATTAGCAATAATTTTCCACGGAATCTAAGGGCACAATAAACAGTAAATTTATTGACAATACAAATTTACAATATCAATTTGAAAAGACGAATAATCGATATGTGACATATATATTTGTATTTCAGGTTTAACCGTAGAAGAACGCGAAAGTATTGAGAGTGCTTTCCATGAGCAATCACTACGTATAGTATGTGCAACGTCAACCCTTAGTTCGGGTATAAACTTGCCAGCTCATCGAGTAATTATAAAAGCTCAAATGTGTGGGCCTGTAGCACTTAATGGTTTGACATATATGCAAATGGTTGGTCGAGCTGGACGTTTAGGACAAACCGAAAAAGGTATCAGTTCAAATATGTGAGCATAAAATTCAATGTAAATAACATTTTTTGAAATTCTGGAAACTTTTCAATGTAAATTGAATTCGTTTCTTATTCAGTCAGTGAAATTCAGCAATTTAAACATGTAACTGATATATCATCTAAATTGTTTTTGAGATTAATGTTGTTTGTGTATTCAATGCAAAACGGTCAGTTTATTTTGACACTATAAAAATGGTTTAAATCAATTGATTTGATGAGTAGACTAAGGAAGACTAGTCCTATATGAACAATTTTTGCAAGACTTTTTTCCTTTTTCATTGATCCTTTTTTACAGTCTGTAAATAATTTGGATCAATTCATACGGTTATATTGATTTTATTAAATATACTAATCTCTACACGCTCAAATATTATTTCAAACATTAAGATTCATGTCAGATATTAGGATGATGTAGTAAAAATGAAGTTATATTATTTTAAAATGCATTGAACATGAAAGGTGAAATTTCCAGTAAGTATTCCTGAGAACAGGTGATAGTTTTTACCAAACTAAAGCAATTGTTCGAAAGACAGTGGTTTTTCGGGTTAGAAATTAAAATACATTTTTTCACAATTTATGTTCGAAATTGTCTACGTAATCCCTGGCATTGGACTATAGAACTTCTAGTTTTCTGGCTTAGTATTAATACGATAATTTGCATAAGTCATAACTTACCTGAATTTCGTTAAACTTTTTTTTGCACAGAAAGTTGAAATTGGAAACTAATAGGCTGGAAGATGCAATGAATATAAAAATGTCATTTACCAACTTTTGCTCAAAGTGACATCTGAACTTTGTTTAGTAGTTGTAATAGTGAAAAGTAGTATAACCGAGCGCTTTAAGAAGCTAGAACATTTTATGAGCTTATGTGGAGAAGTTGGCTTTGTTAATTATCTTCCTAATATCAGACAACTAAGGGGTAGATAATACTGTTCCTGTATTGCCAGGACAAAGGTCATTCGGATTAGGGAGGCGTGTGAAGGACTTATATTGGACAGTAGCTACAAGTGATTGTTGTTGTTGAAACAATTATATGGTAACTTGATATTCAATCATCTCAAATTGTCGATAAGTCACTTTGCCAGCTGGACAATATTTGCCGGAGAATAATTTATCATCCAAAATGGATTTGCCGCATATAATTCTCGTCATTTTTCCCTCTTCCTTCCCCGATGTAAATGGAATTTAACTTATAATGTTATTTAACGTAAAGTAATTCACCTGTTTTCAGTCAGTTAAATAGATATGTTGACTATTATTTTTTACAATCGAACTTCAATCTGTAATTGGAGGTTATTTTAAGATTACTTTGCTAACTTCATATAGAAAGATTTAAGTTAGATCTAAATTCATGGTAGACTAAGGGATTAATCTCGAAAAGTAGATGTTTTGAGAGATTAATCAAACTTTGAAACTTACTTTTTGTCTCAAAGTTCTCCTATAGTTCCATCGTTGTATTAGGTGCTTATTTAATTATAAATAATTTAATAGCAAACATTGGAATTATGATCATTTAAATAGTTTAAGGTACAAAGCACTTTTTGGATTGTTTATTAAGTTTCTTTTAATTTCCAGCAAAGATATCAGTCTTCTTGCAGTTTCTTTTTCTTCAACGACTTTAATAACTTGTAGTTATTGAAGTATCAGTACTCCGAGTTGTAATTAAATAAAACTCGAAAAATTTTTACTTACAATTTACTATAGCAATCGCTGCCCAACATCTTTTGCAATACTTTTCATTTTTTTTATTTCGATAGTGTAATATTTGGTCAGAATTTGATTGCAAAACTTGAATTAAGAAAAGGCATGTTTAATCTGTGAATTAATTGATTTCAAATAAAGCTGTTGAACAGCAGGAAATCAAATCAAAGCAAGAGAATAAATTGAGAATGAAATTCATTAATGCAATTTTATTAAAGCTACATTTAATTATTATCATTACACAATAATCGTTTTATATCATAGGAAAGCATTATTATGTCCATAATGTCCCTGAGAATTAAAGAAGATTAGCTTAATAGCAACATTACTTTGCAGACTTAATGGAACTAAAGTTTGTTAATGAATAAGAGAATAGATTTCTAACATTCTACATCGTACTCATGAATGCTGAACTGATAGATGAATGCGATAATTCATGTTACAAATACAATATGATAACTAGGGTATCATCATAGCTTACACAGGATCTGTGACAAAGTTGTGAAATTAATTTATTTTTTCCTTAATTTAGACTAATTTTACCTACCAGCATTGATATTATTGTTTAGATACTGTAAGCGATCATATTGATGATAGACCGATAGCTTAGCATCTTGCTGATTGTGATTAATATTGTTATTAAGATTGTTATTACTATTATCACTATTATTACCGTTATTATTTGAAAAAGCCGGTGAGCATGCATCCACTGACTTGTCATCTTCCTCATTGGATCCTTTATCAATTTCCTCATTTTCCAAATGTGCTGCTGCTTCAAGGCTTTTCTTATGCATTCCTGGCAATACAAAAAGTCCTCTTTAAATAGGTAATTAAGATTTGATTAAATTAGTAATTGACATACAATTAAGTCGTCTGTTTGGTTCAAGTAAATAAACATGATTTGGTTAAATTATATTTTATTTTTTTTTACTAATTTCAGTCTTTTAATTTCTCCAACTGCAATAGCCACATATTTACTGGCAAATTTGCGAAAAAAGCTGCATTATCTGATATCTGATGCTAATTCTGTGGATCAGATCAGAATTTTGCAAAGACAATAGTTGTGAGAAAAAAGAAGTGTTTCAAAAAAATTGTCTTTGTAATTCAATTCTAGAAGGAAGTTAATTTGTAATAAAAAGTGAAAACAAACAAGATCAAAATTTTACAAGATAGGAGAGTAGAATATGATGTGAGAAACATATGGCAACAATTGCGTCAGTTTGTTTCCATCTAATTACGGTCAATATGTGATGCATTAATTATGATGTAATGATTATAGGATAAGGCAGATAATCATGATATCAACCAATTATATTTCTATTATGATATCTAAATTGAACTGAAATTGAAATTGGAATGTTTAACTTTGAATAATTGTTATTCTTTATCTTGTTTATTTTAATAAATCAAACAGACCTAAAAGCCACGGAGCAGTGGATTCATTTGGATTTTCAGAAGATCGTGTAATTGTTTCTGGTAACGGTAATGAATGCCGAACCATTGCACCGTATAGTCCATATTCCGCCATTATTGTACTTTTACCCCACGTTTTCTCTGTCTTCCTCCATTTTGCTCGACGATTTTGAAACCAAACCTATATAATTTGAGGCAAGTTTGAAGGAAAGAATGGAATTTTTTATAGAAATTTAAACCCATCAAAAAAATTGTATAATAACAAATAACATTAATGATTACTTAATATTGCGTAATATAAGTAGTTAATTACCTGTATCCGATCTACAGCAATATCGGTTCTCATAGCTAAAAGTTCACGAGCATACATATCAGGATAATGAGCTTCCTAAAAAATTATTCGTAGGCTAGAGAATTTTCTGAACGTCTAAAAATATGATTTGCAGTTAACAAGGAATCTTTCCGACGGTTGAAAGTGTTCCTTGTAATTATTGCCAGTACGCTAATGAACTTTATGGATATTGAATAACTTGAGTCTAGACATAAAGTTATATGAAATGTGGTGTAAGCTGGTGTAAGAATTTAGAAAATTTAAGTATGGTATTAAGCATAACGAGGAATCAATGATTTTGTTTAATTTTGCAAAAATGGATTCTTTAATTGTTTGAATTAAAATGAATTAAAGAATAAGAAATAAGTTAAAGCAAGTACACCGATTTATTATAAGGCCAATAACAGACGCTGTTTTTCTTAATCGTTTCAGTCAACTGTCTAATACAAAATTTAATATTGAAATGCTGCACTGTCTGAATGTGCATGTTGCAGTATTTAAAGCTTTCTTTCAATATCAAAATTGTTGAAATGAATTACTAAAAAGAAGAGGTAGCTAATTAGCATTTAATAAGGAGAAGTAAGGAGAATTTTGATTCCAGTGCATTGTTAAAAATAAATTGAGCATGAACGCTAAGAACAGTCACATCGATCCTTTTTTTTGTTTTTTTAGCTATTGAAAAGAGAATTTAGAAATAAAATGGTTTAAATCAATTTGTCTTTATCACTAATTGTTAGTAACATACTAACAATTATTGCTTAAATAGGCGCTTTTTAAAAACAGTTAGTTCAAAAGTTTGAGCGTTTGTCATTATTGTAAGGATAAGGTTAAAAGGCTAATGTGAAAACTTTGCGACAAAGAAATGGCGAAATTTCAAATTGTGATTAGAAGAACGGTGATATATTAATCATACTTGAAAGGCTTTCTCCAGTTCATCTACTTGAAACTGCGTGAAAATTGTTCGATGGCGGCGTTTTTTCCTTTTTGAAATGGTTTTTTGATTGCTTGATGAGGGAATATTTGTTATAGCGTTTGTCATTCCGAACATTGAATTAGATCGGATACCAGTATAATCCATTCCAGGCATCCCTGTCTTATTAGTAATGATAATGAGAAAATAATTATCAGCGGTAAAAAGTGATTAATAATGTTGTTCACTTCTATCATCTATTACCACTTTTCCTTCATTCCGTTTTTCCTGCTTCAAATAACAATTCATACCAAAATCACTAATCATAGCTACTTTTCTTCACTTCCATTTCTAACGACACATTATTTAGCGATGCAATTTTGACTGAAAGTTTCCTCAGATATTACTTACAGTAGTAAGCAAGTAAATAGAAGAGTAAATATGGAATTACAAGAAGTTAAGTATATCCTATAGTGATTAGAATAAATAAAGATGATGAAGAAAAAAAATTGATTACCCTGACTAATTGGTTCATATTGAACTCGATCAAATCGACTTTGTGGAATTTCCATGGTAAATAACTGCGGTGCATTATGAGAAAAGAACGATGCCGTTTGATTGGTACAGTATTGCGGTGTTGTAGTGAGATAAGTTGCAGCGGCACCTTGTTGCATATCACGAGTTGCAGCTAATCCCAACAAACTATGAATTCCAAACGACATTCCCATTCGTTAAGCTGCAACAGCAGTTATAGTAACTGTATGATCTATTCCGCTTGTAGCTACTGCAACAGCCGTAACGCTGACACTACCATCAGTGCTACTATTACTACTACTGCAATCAAACATTGCAAACCGATATTGTTTACATATTTTTATTTCTTCGTTTCTTTACTTTTACCTGGATACTGATAATATATACTCACAGACCTAGATAAGCAACTAAAGGGTTGACACTTCGAAAATGCAAAGTTAACACTTCTTAAGGAATAGATAGGAACTAAGATATCTAATGGTGGTAATCGTTGTCGTTGCATCGTTGCCCCTATCATCGTTTAATTACCGTATGATTTAACGGTATCCTAAAAGGCGGAGCATAATCAGCCAGCCCAAATCATCGCAATACTCTTCTATAACCAATCAAGCTGAACACACCTCCTTTGTTCCTTAACTTAAGGATATATATGTATTATGATGGATATAATGTACTGTGTAATGTTTGGAAGATAAGATAATAAGAGAAGAGTAGATTAAAAGAAGTGAAAAGAAAGAGCAGATGGAAGAAGAAATTAAAATTTACGAAGATATGGGGACCAAATACGGCCGTGTAAAAGTGCCTTAAAATTGAGGAAGCATCAGTTAAATTCATTTGAGCAGTGCAGGAAATTGTATGCAAATAGAGGATTGGGTAAATTAATCAATTAGTTGGAATCGTACTGATAAAATTAACTATTAATTACAACGAATTATCAACGAAGATAAGGATAGAAAAACATGTCAACTGATGATAATAACAGTGTGGATAATAAATGTAACATATAATGGATGAATCATAACAAAAATGTAGTGGTAGTAATAAGGGTAATTGCAATGTGATATTAACAGTTACAGTAACAATGAGATTGGCTTTATTCCTAAAAATCATTTGATGAAGAAATATATTTAAAAATTAATTTCAGGAATAAATCGAAGTTAATTGAACACAGATAAACATGCCTATGTATGCACAAATTTACAAACAGATGAGCATTGGATAAGTTAAGGATGCAATGATTGAATTGACTCTTTTACATTTATCGTTAATGTGATTGCTGACTGCTGTTAGCGCTTAAGGATATTAGTTGTATTTAAGTGGACAAAAGATCATTACAGATCGTTCATGATTCATCGATTACAATATTGTTAATGTGAATTTTTCATCTTACTATGAATAACCTCAACATTTTATTTTGTCTATTAGAAATTTTCATTAACTATTTTTATCTCTTCCTCTTCTGCAAAATAGTGGTAAATTTAGTAAAATTTTAAAAACGTTTTCAATATTGCATTTTTACTTTCAATTTATATCTTTAATATTATAGCAGCATTAGCAGTACAGAAAAAATAAATGATTAGCAATATTATAAGCCCTATTTGGATAAACTGCTATTATATAGAACGCGTGATAAGCTAATAGGAAAAAAATCGAATAGTATTACCAACATCTAAGTAAAGTATTTAATTTGCTATTCACCAGAAAACAGGTCTTATTGCAGACCTCCAGTGTTCAGTAGGGATTTAAACTTAGAAAAGTTAAACACAGGAGTTGTTCAAAATTATTTCAGCTATTATTGCTATTTTAAACAAACATTGCAGTAATTATTGGTTATTAAACTGGTTCCGTCCATATGAAATGTTGCAATTTCAGGTGAAAGTATTGTGGTATGCAACAAGAATCAGCTGGATTTAGTACAACGAATTATTCAACAAAAAGCAATTTTAGCTCGTAGATGTGAAATTCGAAGACGACGAATTAAGTTAATTATTGAGGTTAGTTGACCCTTATTTTTTTCTTCAATTATTTTCTAATAATGTATTGATCATATTATTTTCAATATTTTTTCTTTCAGCAACTTTTGTCGGTGAAACTTTGTAGTTACTAGTTACATATTCACAATAGTAATTTGCAAGTCCTAGTAACTCATAACTTATACAATCTTTAGTGTAACTTTTCAGTTATTTCCCTGAGTCAAAGTGTAATCATGATTGTAGGCAATATGCAGTGGCCTTTGTAGAGATGAAAATGGACTGGAAAATTTGCTGTCACTACTGTTTTTTGAAAGACAATTAACGATAAATGATGAGCTCAGTTTCCTCATTGAAAGAAAATTGATTTGTAACCAAAAAGAAGGTTTCTGCATTAATTGTGTCATTTTCAGATCATCAAATAATTTCGTTTTATTCTTCTAGCCAAGCAATAATTTTTTATCTTTTAGTCCAATAAAAACTTAAATACCATAGATACTGCACTATGATTTTCAATTTGTGACAATTTTCATTATAAGCTAAAGTAATACAGTTGAAGGGCTATGTGGAACGCAGTTGGGTCGAGCTGTATTCATATCATCATTATCACCCGATATTGCGTTACAAGTTTATGACGATCTTGAAAAGGCGATGTGTTCTTTAGCTTTGGATACCGAGCTTCATTTACTTTATTTGGTAATTTTCAAACTTTTCATACTTACCAATATTTTCAATAGTTCTTACTGAGTAAATTACAAAATACGAAATGACCAGTTTCTCGAGCACAAGACGTTTTGGCTGAAAAGGATCATCAATCATTAGGAAGAAAAGTTGGATATTGAGTTTCTACTACAGTGTGAGATTTCAAGCTAACAAATGTACATATCAAAAACAAGTTACATCATAATTTGAGGTGACGCCACTACATAGTGATTCCATCTGGATGAATTACATTGATTGGAATGTTTACTACAACATTTGGTCTAAATTACCTATCAAATTACAAAGAGTGGGTAAAATGATTGGTATTCGTGACAGTTTTATCCTTGGAAAAATTCAAGGTAGACAAGCGACCGAAATGGGCAGTATGCAGGTATTCATTCAATATTATTAACAGCAGTTGATCTTATTTGCATCATAATTCGTTTATGCGACATATTGTAATGTCCTACGTTACAATCGATATGAAATGTGGAGTATAAAAAGTTGAAACTACATATCATATTGCTTTAGTATTTGGGTTAATCAGTTACCTATTCTAATCATATAGTAATATCTTTTTTGTATCATTATTTTATTGAGGATATGCTTGTTTTTTTTGCATAAATATTATAGATACATTTACGGTTTCTTTCTGCATTAGCACTTTTTGATCTTATAAGAGAATATCCACTCGGTGACGTTGCTCAACGTTTTCACATTAATCGTGGAGCTTTACAAGCCTTGCAACAACAATCAGCAACATATTCATGTAAATTTTTCAAAATTCAAAATTAAACTTCTCTTTGTATTTTGAATTTCTAATATATTTTTCAAATCGATTTCTCATTATTCAACTTATATGAACCATAATGAAAACATGTTTATGCAAACTTCCCATTAACTAAACTACTATGTGTGTTGTGGAATTTAGAAATTTATGTTATCTTAATTAACAAATGATGGAAATAGATTAAAATAACAATGTTAATTATAACATTAACAAATGTTGACAGTAATAATAGAAGGTTGGATAAAAATAAGAGATGATCTGTTTTTTTCAATTAGTTCAGATCAGATTAGATTGTTCATTCTCATTGCTTAATTAGATTGTTTAGTAGATTTGAAGGAAAAAAAATAGTTTGTGCGGTTTTTCTTTATTAATCCTCAATTTTGATACAAACAGGCACTTAAGTATGGAAAATGAGGCGTTCAAGTGCCTTCATTAAAACGTTGCTCGAGTGAATCCTAGCAGTACAACAAAACCAATTGCCTCCTTTATCGTCAATAACTATTGCCTAACTTTGCGAGAAATTTCTTATCCCTCTAATTTCCAACTACCGTAATTCGGCCCCAATTTGGTGCGCAACTTTCTATACTAATTATTCCTCTTTCTCTTTTCTTCTCTACCCTTCCATCAAAAATCACTTTGTGTTAGTGTGGTAAAGGGAGAAAAAAATTAGCTAAATTAGGGAATTTTACGTTTGTGCCGATTTTGAATGAATTTCAAACAGGGAGATGGAAAATTACTTTTAGTTGTGACGAATTAGAATTGCCAATCAGAATGTTGCAGTCATGAAAAGAGTGCGGCAAACTATAGAAACATAAAAGTAAATCATTAGCATTTACAATTTATGAATGATTCATAGTGATGATGGCATCACTAAAGAAAACGAAAATAAAGCAATGATTTGTTAATGTTTAAGTGGTAGTGATAGTGGTAACGATATAACAAGAGATTTAATTAATTGTTTTTACTACTATTTGATCAGTAACACTTTCATTATCATCCCTTTCATTCTTTTTCTGAATAAAAACAAATTTTAGGTTGCTGTACAGGAAAAGAATAACCTTATCAACCTTTTAAGTGCATATAATTCTTAATAAGAGACTGTTAGTGATATAGTGCTACTGAAAATAGTTATAACGATAGTAATAATGAAGGGATAATGATAATCGTGGCAGGAAGAATCGATGTGGGAAATTTATCTCACGGGATTTTCAATGCTGATTTAAGTTTTTGAGTGCGTTGAAAGATTTAGTAAACTATGATTGTAGTAGGAACTAATGTCCTTTTTTATTTTTTTGCCTTTTTATTCACATTCAAGATGTAATGACAATTCACAGTAATAATCATACTGCAAAAAATTTTGAAAAAATTCAACTTTTGTGCTTTTCGAAATTAATCGCAAAAACTTTAATTTTTCAAGTATAACTTTGTGATTGTGTGTTAATGCTATTGTTTTTAGTTCTCGCCTAAGATTTTCATTTTAAAACCATCTATAGATATGGTTGTAACATTTTGTGAAAAACTTGGTTGGACTTATTTACGAAACGTATTAGATGGATTTTCCGAACGGCTAGCATTTGGTGTTCGTAGAGATTTGACGGAATTAGTTCAAATTGATGGAATTGATGGTATGAGAGCTCGAGCTTTCCACAGTGCTAGCATTACAACAATTCCTGCTTTAGCTATTACTCCAATTGGTGATATTACGAGAATTCTACGATCTGTGGTTCCATATATCAGGTTAGCTTTAATTATAGTTTTCCTAGTAGCACAAAATAATTGCTTCAATTAACTTCTATTAACGATAAAATTTTGTAAATCTTATAACAGGAAAAGTACAATAGTTGTCATATACAGGAAAATTGTTCGTAAAAAGTTGACAAGTGAGGCTTTGTAGGATAACGATGACTAATGGATAATTTTGAAATGATTAAAAGTATAGTGGGAAGAAATGAAATAGTTGAAAAAAAAGATTTTAACAAAAATTCGCGGCCGAAATGATAAAATGCATCATCCTTTCAAAAAATTTTAACAAAGCGGAATTATTCAAGTCTATTCAACGTAAACTTAAATTATTAAAATATAAAAACTGTTGTTAATCATACTGTTTCAATAAGTTAAATAAATGAAGGAAATTCATGCTTTCAATCTATCTGCAAGCTACTTATATATTTTTTTTAAATAGTTTAAAACCATAAGATGTGAGTGCTTTTATTTAATCATGATAGCCTTTTTGAGCTGCTGAGGGATGAGTTGTTGGTGATGGTGCATAGACAGATGACTGGATGTTTGGTTGATATTTCTCTCCTTCCAGCATAATAGATGTAATCTGATTCCTTGGGATGTAGCAGTAGAATGAAATGTCATGAACTACAATCATAAGGTCACAATAAACTCAACTTTTTCATTCATTTAACTGATCAGATAGATGTGGATATAGAAGGCAGGCATCGCATAAACATTGCATTTTAGCTGTCATCCATTTAATTAGTGGCAATTGGGCAACAGTTTTGGTGATGAGGCAATAAAAAGAAGTCAATTTGAGATAATGGAAGGGAAGTGAAAGATTAGTAGACAGGAATAGGATGGACAAACAAACGGCACCATACGTTCCAAGGCCATCATATTTTAGGCAAATGATCAGCACTGAATAGAAGGAAGGCAGGATCTTTTGTTCAAAAAACATAGCAGCTGATGGTTTACAAAAATAAAATTACGTAATCTATGTTAGAATGATAGTTTGATAAGAATGAATGTTAATTAATGCTAGTCGAGTAAATATCGTACCAAAATTCTCTATGCAAAATTTCATTTAACAGATGTATAATTAATTGGAAACATTTAATATTGCAAAAGCAATGCAAAAGATTGTTTAGAGTAAACAGTCAAAAAAAGTACGAGATGAAAATTTTTGAACGAGTAATAATCAGGCCAATTTTTGTGTACAGTTTTTCCAATTTAATTTTCATTGACTACATTTTTTTTATCAAATTTTTAATTAAATACAGGCGTGATAACAACGAAGGATTGAATCGTTGGCTTGCCGGCGAAGGTTTAATGACAGACGTTGAAGCGGCTCAAATATTAGTTCAACGTTCTCGTCTATATCTTCACTCTTCGCTGAGGTCATTTGTTGCTTTGGAAAATTATCTAAAATTCCTTGAGATCCAATACATTTGTGAATTGTTGATATACTAATATACTTTTGAAAATCGAACGTTAATCTTTTAGAGGAGTTGTAGCCTCGGAATTTTTCCCAATTTCATCTACTGGTTTGACTATTCACTTAAATACACAAAGAACCCTTCACTAAAGTACTATTTTGATAAATTAAGATTAGTTAAATTTAATATATTTGTAAAAATTGGGAAAATTTGATTTTTTATAGAGATTGGCGAGTGAAATGAAAAATGTATCCTTCCAGAAACTATCTTTTGCACCAATTTGATATAGAAAACAAACTAAGTAATCTGGAAGTGACCCGTAGTAGACTATTAAATTACTATTAATTCAATGAGTTATATAGTTAATTATTCTATAAATGTGGTTAATCAATATTGAAATATTGCGGCACTTATTTCATGAAATCCTGCAAAACATTTTATTCTCGATGCACAATAAATAGTCTTATTACGAAGTCGAGGATTTTTATCTAAATTGATAAGAGATTAGCTTTTGCCTTGCTAAGTAAAGCCATAACCTTCCAGTGAAATAATTTTTTGGATATCTTCACTGGTGTTCTGTCCATCATTTGTAACCACTGATCATTCGCACTACTGCCAAATGACGTGTTATGTGTAGACCGGAAGATCAGGTAATCTTCATGATCAGTATTACGTTTGTTACCAATTCTATTGCAGAGCTGTAGGCATTTTCTCGGATGCCAAAATTGATTCCTTGTTTTCCACGGTAACATCAGTTTGTGAAACTTTGGGTACCGTAAGCGACAAATGTGATAATAGCACGGATTCTGGTTCTATCCTCTCATATGTTGAACTTCCTTCGCGCGATTTCCATGTGGTTAGTAAATTCATCGGGCGAAATGTTGCAACTTTTTTTTTACAAGAAAAAATTGGCCTTGAATTTTATGTAAGCTACTCGAATAAGTTATTACCATTCACTCAAAATTTAAATTTTATACTCTTGACCTCTATTACAGTGCCTTCTCTTCTACTATAATCTATAGTTTTTCTCAAACAAGAATTCAAAATTTTAATTGTGTGAGCGCTTAATTTAACACAGCTAGTCATTAACCTAACTGCGTCTTAATTAGGTGAAATAGCTAAAAATGTGCTTACAGTGTAATTAATTATAGATAATTGCAGTGTTTTTCGAATAATTTTTTTTATCAGTAATTTGAAGAAATTTTCATTCTGCAGCACGAAAATTTTCCGATCACAAATACTTCTAAAAATGCGAAGGAACAAAACACAGCAGGCATTGAAAGTTTAACTAAAAGATCAAAAGTAATTGAAAAACGACCACCGAAAATGAAATTACCGAAAAATCACAGCTTGGACGAGATGAAACGAGATGTTTTGCATGGTCATCCAGCAACCAACCAGGAGAATCTGGATATTCTGGATAGGTTAAACTCGGATAACGTTGAACAGTTATGCGCCGATTTTGCTCATACTTCTATGTCGGATGAAACACTCTTACATTTTGGCTGTAGTCAATATTCCGGTAAAATTGATCAAATCACTCAAGCACTGGATGCTGTTACTGTTCTAGCTAACAACGAAAAATTTAATGAAATCAAATCAGAAAAGGAGCAAGATGAGCTTAGCAATTTGAAAATAGTTGGGTCGTTGGATATTTTTAATTCGAATTCTACGAAAAATAAAATCCAAATGAGTACAACAACGATAGCATCACCGACAGTTACTCCTGGAACGCAAAATGATAGTGTACAGAGGGATGAAGAGAAGGATTTCCCGAATTCTAAATTGAAGGAATCACCAATAATTCAATTTGGTGAACCATTATCAGCAGCTGAATGTTATGTGTCACAACACATAACTCTTGGAAGGATTGAAGAAGAAAAGGAAATTTTCGTTAATTCGGATGAAGGTGAACGATCGAATTTTGATCGTAGTAGCGATTTGTTTGATCGAACGTTTTGTTCATCGATTAGTTCACAGTCTTTTAATACACCTCAGAATTTATCATATTGCATGAAACGCATCAGTCGGCAATCTTCAATTGATCAGTCTCCAATATCACCAAGTTTCCAAAGCCCTGTGCATAAAATTTTAAAATTTGGATCACCTTTTACGAGAGCTGTGGAAAAAGAAATTAAATTTAATGAAAGCGTTAAAAACGATATTGAACATTTTGACAATAGTCAAACAAGAACCACAGAATTTCAGATTACAGATGTTTGCGGGTACGTTCATTTGTTTGGAAAGCAAAAGTTGATGCCTCATTAAAATCAAATTTCAATAATTAATTGGCAACTTCAAAAGAAGAAATCGATAAAAAATTATTTACAGAAATTATTCTATACAAATTTTCAGATCTCGTACGGCATGGGAACAACTCCTGGTACGGCAAAAGTGTTGGAGTCAAATTGGCTTGGGTGTTGCTGTATGTAACAATGACATAATTGGAATAGCTTTATGCGCGTTAAATGAAGAATGTATTTATATCGATCTTGGGTTTAGTAAGTTTGTTTCAGTTCATATTATAACAAGTTAAAGTTTTACAGTTAAACTTTTCTTTTTTAATTTCGAATAATTCTTTCTGTTGTCGGTTTAGTTGTTGACAACTTGATAGAGCAATGCATTGTTTGAATGCATTTAATTGCATTATTTGATAATTCGTACATTTCATCATTCAGTTATACTTTTTTAGAGAACGCTTCTGGAATTGAAATTCACGAACGACTAGGAGCACTCGATAATGTACTAAGATCTAAACAGCAAAAATACATCTATGATTTGTTATCATTTTCACGTTCGTTACGATATCTTCGGGGTGCAGATTGTCCGGTTTCGTTATTAAATAACTGTATTTGTGTACAAACGCTTTCATACTTAGCCCATTATCGTACATTAAATGATGGTTCCGCACTTCCATTTCAGGTTTTTTTTCCTCGAAATTGCTGCCAATCAATAATTGCTTAATTAATTGTCTTTGCAAAAGCCAGTCTTAGGGTTTGTTCGCTTAGTTCCATAATACCTTGAGGACCACTTCATTATTCTTAGAAGGAATTCCACAAATTTTTTTAGATGAATAATTTATGATACGAAACCAATGCGTAACCTTACACAATTCTGTCCTGTTCCCAAGTTTTTTACTTTTTTCAGGATTTAGTTTCACACCTTACTTCTCCGGAACGTGCGGTAATTTTGAGAAATGCTACATCACGATTGCGAGCAGCGATTAGCGCATTTATATGCTTGCATATGCATGATGATCTGATGTCTGCTGCTATTCGGCTGTCTTCGGCCAAATCTGTAGAATTAGAATTGCAATCAGTTGTTTTATTTAGTGAAATAGAAGCTATGGGTATTCATTTCGATGTGAATAAAGCTAAAACTCTGAATTCTAAGGTGTTATACGTTTTTGGTTCCTTCAATTTTTGATTTTTCAACGTTTTTAGAATTGAATTTTTTTTGAACTAAAGAAAAAACTCAAACATTGCGCATTTTTAAAAAAAGCATTTTTTTATTGAACCAAAATTTTTGCTATTGGCAATTTTAGCTTAAGCAAAAATTAACGGAAATTGAAGCAAAAGCTTATGATATCGCGGGAATTTCATTTAATTTTGGTTCAGCGGCGGAAATTTCTCAGGTATCGAATCTTTGCAATTAACAAAAGATATCAAATGCAAATTGCTATATTTAATTTATCATATAAAAACGAGTGTATTTCTACGTTTGATATTAAATTTAAGTTTGAGTTAGCTCAAACTTAAAGTGAATGGATGAATAAATAATGTATGATAATTTTTAAGCGATTTTTTTTATTAAGGTTCTTTTTGTACGTTTGCAAATCCCGCCACCGAATATGTCGACTGGTCGACATTATTCCACCAACAAAATAGTCTTGAAGCAATTAGCTCCAAAGTATCCTATAATAAACTTAATTTTGCAATGGAGACGAATAAATACCGCTTTAACGGTGAGTAATAAGTGAATAAAGTGTTATTGGATGCTGTGATAATTCATGGCACTTGTTAACATCTCTTGAATCTGGGTTGATACTGTTAACATTTTTGATTTTTTAGCAACTAAAAACATTAATTTCTTGGATGTAATTTTTCTGGAACGTTTTTAACTACAATATATTTTACTTTTCTAATTGTCTCAGTCACTTTTTTAGACATCTTTACCAGCACTTCTAAAATCTTGTTGTCCTGATGGACGGATTCGTTCTAATCTTATAGTACATTCTTACACTGGTCGTGTTTTAACAATACATCCAAATGTGCAAAATGTGCAGAAAGATGCAATCATAGATGGTTTTTCTATCCGATCACTATTCATTGCTCCGAAAGGTTTGCTAGTTACTTTCATATGTTTCAAAAGCAATTTAATTATATGCACAAGCATGCACTATAGGTATGTTACAAAAAATGTATAGCTTATTGGGGGAATTATTCCATCTTTCTTATGAAAACGATAAGCAGTATTTTTAAATTTTTGATTTCTAACTCTTTATTTAAAATTAGTATTCTTGCTTATTAAATAATAACCGTGTAAGTTACTTTTTTAAATATAATTTCTCTTTGAAGTTAATGTGATATGCTTAAGGTAGGATTCTGTTGTCATCTGATTATCGACAGTTAGAAATGCGAGTGTTGGCGCATCTATCAGCTGATCCTCAGCTCATATCTCTATTCTTAACTGGGGGTGATTTTTTCGAAATTATTGCGGAGAGGTGGAATACCAACGAAATGTTACATATTGAAGTAGATAGAAACAAAATGAAGCAGGTTATTAATCTTTTATCGAGCAAATTTGTACACTTTGCCGTTTGTCTAAATATATTTTAACCAAATATTTTAACAAATTAGATCTTAGAAAAAAAAAATGACAATTAAATTTTAGAAAGAAAAACTTCCTCTTAATTTTTCAGCTTTGTTACGGTATTATCTATGGTATGGGTGCTATATCACTGGGTAAGGAATTGAGTATTGAAAAACAACATGCACAACAAATGATCACATCTTTTTTCCAGCAATTTCCAAGTAAATCATAAAACTAACTCATTTTTTGCAACGAAGTTATGAATTTTCTGTTTTCTTATATAATTAACTTTTACTTTTACTTTATTCTGTACTAGAGTCATGACTGAGATAACGATTGCAATTACAAGTGGTAACCATAAAACCTTCTGCAAATGTTTTTTTTTTTCGCAGAAGTGAAAACATGGATGGATAAAACATTAGCAGTATGCAGGGCTGATGGATTTGTAAGCACCTTGTTAGGTCGTCGACGATTTTTACCTCATATAACGAGTATGCTGCAAGCAGAATCAGCACAAGCTGAACGACAGGCTATCAATACTTGCATACAGGCAAGTTTTACGCATATCTATCAATCAGAACTGGGACATACAACTGAGATGTTTGAGTATTTTCAATTATTGAAGTCGTTTAGTACATATTCTGCTTGCATAATAAATATTGTTTACGATAATCTTTGTTTCCGCACAGTGTTTATGGAGAATTTTGTCATAGTTTTGACAATAAGATATTTTGCTACATCTTTAAGGCTGTTTCTTCGAAAAATTAAACGCATTTTGCAGGGTTCAGCAGCAGAACTGTTCAAAATAGCATTGTTGAATTTGCAGAAGAATTTATTAGGCCAGTTCCTTTTTTTTGTTTTAAGATGCATTTATTATAACGAAAAAATAATTGCGAGATCGAAAAATGCGATATAATGCAGAAGATCGTGTACTATTAATGTATGCTCGACTTATATTGGCACACCGATAATATCGGCACCATTGACCTTTATTGTATATAGAACACTTTGAAACTTCAAGCTTTTTAAATAGATTACAGATTGCCATATATTTACATTTTAGGCACTAGTTCATTTATCGTCATGCAAATGCACGATGAAGTGTTGGTGGAGACAGATGAAAGTTCGGTATCTTCAGTTGTTGAAATTATCAAACATTCCATGACATCAGTTATCCCAAATTTGCGAGTTCCATTAGCAGTTAGAATTTCATCTGGGAAAAGTTGGGGGGAACTTGAGGAACATGCTAAAACTTGAAAGTTTTAACTAATTGTAGGCTACTAGCCAATTCTCAAACCTTTTTAGCAGAAGAAAACCCAATCCCCCACCTGTCTTTCTGTTCTTGAGATTATTTTGTCAAGCGCTATTCAAAAAAAAAATATTCAAATCTCATTTGTATTCAAATATTCAAAGCTATTCAAAACTCATTTTACAGATTCGTATCTATATTTCAAATTCATTTATTTTGAAAAAGAAACAATTCTCGATATTAATTGTTCCAAATTTTTTACCACACGTTACAACTGCTTTTCCATTAGTAACATTCCCCAACGATGAGTTATATAACTATATAACTATATGTTATATACATTATTCCCCAAAGAGATTAATAGTACTTTTTACCACTAAAAAAGATTTTCACACACCTATACCTTCTCTTTTGAAAGCAAATTTCAAGCAAGAGATCTCATTAATTAGATAATACCATTACCTATTCTATTATTAGTCTCTATCTTCATTTATGCTAGTCATTTGTTTGTACTTGTCCTATTCTTAATGCTATGCAATTTATGCTTGATCGATTAGCAAATAATGTTGGCTTGTGCTCAAAGTTTGTGCATATATGATTGTAAGTGGCATTTTGTTGAGCTTATCCAGTTGTCAACTATATTAGTTGTTTCACAACATAATGTGATCGTAGGAAGAAACTTATCTATTCAGTACAATCTTTACCATATGACTAAAACCTCGCTACATCGAGACATCTAAGGATGTTCCTCATCCATTAACAATCGGAGCATAGGCTGCTAACATGCAACGGACCGTATTAGCCGCATTAAAGTTCGACCCGTGGGAAATACGAGTGGACCTAGTCGCTGACGAAGGTGGTAGTGTTTGGTATTTCTGGTTACAATTAAGTGTTTTCAGTTTAACACTTCTTTCCAAGATAGTGGTTCTTCGAAACCCTAGAATAACCTGGTGATATTTGAGTGGTAATTCTGACCAGTTGAATTACCGAACGATGTTTCAGTGGTACTTCAAGACAGTGGGATAAGTTTGCATGCGGATAGTAGGATAATTTTTTTTAGTGTATTTATGATTTATACTACAAATTTGAGGCTTGACACCTTAAGAATGTGATTCATTAAACGATTAAGATGTTTCCTAGTACGACCTTTAATTCCACTATGTTCTAACATTTTCATCTAAAGAGGATGTCTGATAAAAAAATAGTTGCTCTCAAATATATGTATCAAAATGAAGCGATTAATCTTATTTGGTAGTATTCAGCACGATGTTACGATTTACTGTTTCATGAATTTGCTGTCATTTTATTGAAATTCTCAAATTTCAAACTGGAAAGTCGATAATGTCTGTGGCGAATCGTTTACGACGAATGCATAAGCAACCACCAGAAGGATGGGATTTGATTGAACCAACATTAGATGAGTTCGAAGCAAAAATGCGTGAAGCCGAAACAGATCCTCATGAAGGGAAACGTAAGACAGAAACTCTTTGGCCTATCTTCAAGGTTAGCATTCGATGTTTTTGAAAAATGAAAACGAACTAGAAATTGGGAAGAAGAGGGCTAATGATATACTCATGTGATATACTTAATACTTATGTCATGCTATGCAAATTACAATGATATCCATAACAAAAAGAATGCAGTGGCATTTGTGTAGCAAAATTAATAACTTCCCTTGGTCTTTTTCCAGATACATCACCAGCGGTCAAGATATATTTATGATTTATATTACAAACGCCAAGTAATCAGTAGGGAATTGTACCAGTTTTGTTTGGATACCAAATTAGCTGATGACAAATTGATAGCAAAATGGAAGAAACAGGGATACGAGAATTTATGTTGTCTACGATGCATCCAAACGAGAGATACTAATTTTGGTACCAATTGTATATGTCGCGTACCGAAGAGTAAATTAGATGTGGTTGGTGAACTATGTTGATATCGTTTTTCTTTTTGTTTCCAGGTCTGTTTAAAAACACGGAAAAAGAACTATACCAGTCGATCTGTTTTCAGGCTGAGTACTGTATAGAATGAAAGTGTATGTGTTTCAGCGGTTTCATCTCACACAATAGATGTGAGATGAAACTGTTGAAAAATGTTCGATATTTCTTTTCCATTTGTGATGCTTAGTAGCCTTCCCGTAATTTCTGAAATTGATGGGATGGAATAGTATGCTTTTATATTCGGTGTATTCTACTATTATATCCCCATTATCATTTTTTTAACAATTTATGGAGTCTCAAATATGAAGCTGTGCTCTACCTACTTGTGCTTCGTCCAAGAACTGTGATGAGAAATTGAGGCATGTAATTTAGTTCAGTAATTTTTTAAGACCAGGTCAAAAGACAAAATTAACTAGAGCTCTTTTCAGGGCCGTGTGGTAGAATGCGTCCATTGTGGATGCCGAGGATGTTCAGGGTGATTGAAATTCTTGGACTTCAGATTCTTTTCTTCATCTTCAGATAAATAATCTATGTTTATAGGCGATTTAACACATTTTAAGAAAAAAGTCAAATAGTCCTAATTGCGGTTATTTATTAGTGCAGGTGAAGTTGTTTACAATTACTTATAAATGAAAGATTTATGTATCTTCAAAACAGTTGGATGCGATAGGATCTTGTGATAGACTGTGTATGTTTTATAATGAGACATATCGTTACAATGTATTTTCTTAATGATTATGACTTGTTGTTTCAGTGTATAAGTTTAAATGTTTTTTTTGGAACTTTCCTCTCAGATAAGCCTCTTATCATCTTTCCACCTATTAAGTACTAAGATGCACTTTTTTTGAAGATGAATGGAAGGATACCATTTGAAGGAACGGGATATATTGACTCACCAAACAAAACAGTCGTTTAGCTTGAAAAAAAATGATTCGTTCCGGAAATTTTGAACGTTTTCGCTCAGTAAGTTTTGTAACTGAGAAGCAGTTTGTAATATCAGCAATCATACAAGTTCTTTACGCAATTGTTGCTTGAAATAAACCGAGTTTTTTTCCCTTCAACCGTAAGTAATTCCTTTTTCATGCAAGCAGAAGACTTAGTCAATCATCTATCACTCATTTCTCTTCAAATTAAATTAATCGCTATGTGATATATACCTGCTAAACAATCCAATACCTCTTTATACAGGAAAAGGTGAAAGCTACAGTAATTATTGAATGCCGAGATATATTGATGCAGTTACTACTTTCGAGTCCACGGAATTCATTAATATTAGGGAAAGTCATCCCGTAAAAGCCAAATCATCAACGTATTTATCCTTGATATCCTTCCATAACTTCCCTTTGTTGTACTGAAAAGTAAATTCTATAACATCGAGTACATTATTTATATCCATTTTCATAGAAAAACTCAGGAAAGCTAAGCACTGAATAAAAATGTATGCTATAAAAGTTGTGGAGTTTTGTATATTTTATTACAAGTACATACTCTCTCCCTTCCCAAATTCTCTACACATAATTGATAAATGGTTAATAAAATTACCTGATCGAATAGATAATCGCCACCCTTATCAACAATCAAATCTAATGAGATTGCTCCAACAGTTAGTGCCACGAAGAGTGTTGAGAAGCGTTTGGTGACAAATCTATATGCATAACTTGCGAAAGCCATTATGTAACCTGAAATTTTGCAAATTACTTATTCGACCCACTCTGTGAAATATGGCTTATAATTCATAACAGTTCAAAAAGAAAAGAATGTATTATGGACACTAAAATATAAGCTGAAACATATAATACTACTGTGCTCGACTTCAGGGGAAGCGATACAGAGAAATTCCGAAAATGTTAATTTACAATTTAATGATTATGAAAAAAAAGCGCTAACGTCTTAGGGTTAATGGACAACTTGGTGTAATATCAAAAAATGAGTAAGTTTGGAAGAGATTAAATAGAAAATGTGCGGGAAAGAATTTTATCACATG
The DNA here is from genome assembly GCA_013365375.1 of Litomosoides brasiliensis. Classification (NCBI taxonomy): domain Eukaryota; kingdom Metazoa; phylum Nematoda; class Chromadorea; order Rhabditida; family Onchocercidae; genus Litomosoides; species Litomosoides brasiliensis. The sequence continues at coordinate 145,933 of JABVXW010000069.1, read as the reverse complement.
TATTAAGGAAATGTCCCACGGATTTGTCCCCCTCCCCAAGAAAGTTTTCGCAAATTACGTTACAAGCTCTGGAGATTTACCTCCGTAAATTTTAATATTTCAAGCTACCAGTATTACGCCAATTGGGCTCCAGCAAGTAGTCTTTGTTTTCAGATCTTAAAATTTATACTTCACTGATTTTTTTTGGATTTGTAAGGTATACTGAGAAATAAAAATTAATAAAGGATATATTTTGTTTATTATGCGCCATGTATCCACGAATTTTATTTGGTATGCAGTCATTCATATAGCATATACTGCATATACAGATTCTAAGAAATCCTTCACGCACAAAGTAACTGTAGTAAACCATAATTTTATTCCTCTTCTGGATTATCAGACAACACAACACTTAATTACTCGAATAATCACCACTCCAGAACGCCAAATAAGTAAATATCCATTTGATATAATTCTAACAAATGTGCAATTACAATATAACCCAACCTCATAATTACAGAACGACCAACACAACAACAAAACCCTCACCTCACACTGAAGCACACCTCGACCCTAGCGATCAATAATCACAACTCGAGATGATACACAATTTCAACGGACCGTCTCGGCCCATTAAATAGTGATTTAATAGGACCAATTGGCGGTGAGATAGGAGGTTATTGAAAGCTTCTTAGGTCTCGTTAAATGATTTGTAATAGGCTAGTGTGTCTTATGTTTTTATCGTGTACACCAATTTATGATATACATAGTATTTGATAAGATGTCAACTTTAATGAATTATATTGAGTGTCGTGCAACGTGGAAAGAGCACTTTACTTTATTTTTTGGAAGTTTGATATTGTTTATATATTTTTCTCTTAGTTCCCTTCTGAATCATTGTTTGTCTATATTTTAAAATTCGAAAATAGACAAACGGGAAATGTGTTATTGATGAGACAGGAATAGGTTTTCAGTAATCTTTCTTTTAAACTATGTTACTATTCGTTTATTTTGAATTAGGGAGTCCAGAAGTAATTTATGTGTTTTCAAAGTGTGTTTCGGTTGTAAAAATGACACTTGGTTATTTTTAATCGAAAATTTCGGTTTATTTAGTAACGTGGAATATACTGTTAATCATATTTCAGATAAACATCATTTGAAATGGTGAACCCGAAAGGTATTCGACGTGGTACACGTTATATGTTTGCTAGAGCATTTCGGAAACATGGCATTGAACCGTTGTCCACATTTTATCGGACTTACAGACGCGGTGACATAGTTGATATCAAAGGAAACGGTGCATTTCAAAAGGGTATGCCTTTCAAGGCATATCATGGGCGAACTGGACGTGTTTTTAATGTTACCAAACACGCTGTAGGAGTTTTGGTCAACAAACGTGTTAGGTAATTTTCTGTGCTTTTATCTAATTACATAGAAAATTTTTGGAGAACTCCAGATATCATAATGAACACTAATGAAAATTGTAGCAGAAAAGTTGATCCATTTGAGATGCTGAGGACGATTAATAATTCGAAAAAATATGGCAAATTTCTCCTACTTTTACCTTCTGAAATTCATAAACTTTTTTCCAGGAATCGCATTATACAAAAGCGTATTAATGTCCGTATTGAGCATGTGAGGCCGTCGAAGTGTCGTCAGGATTTCTTGAACCGAGTTAAGGAAAATGAAGAAAAGAAGAAACTTGCACGAGAAACTGGTCAAATAGTACCTATTAGAAGAATGGTTGGTAGCTTTTATTTCTTTGATTTTAAATTCATGATTAAGTTGGGACCTTAATTTTAGGAAAAAGAAGCTTGGCTGCCGGACAGTGAGTAGATATGTAAGGATGTGTTGTTTTTATTTTCATTTTTTGGGCCAGTTTTGTTTGTTTTTATCCGTTTATCTTTTCTGCATGTTAAGAATTTCTACATTGGATATTTGATTTTTCTAAGCTTTCATGTTTTTATTTTTTGAGAGGGTTATCGGCTTTATTTTTTTTTGATTGTACTGTTAAGTATATTCTTTGTCATTTTTGCCATCATCCTTCAATGATTTTAATTCTTTTAATTATATTTTGATCGTTTTCAGCCAGCGGAACCGAGAAAGGCTCATTTGGTCAAAACGCGTTCCAATAAGCCGCAGCTGCTTTGTCCAGTCAGATTTGAAATTATTGCTTAAAGAGTTACCATATTTTCATGTTTTTATGATGTCTTCAAATAAAGTTATCTGTTATTTTTTGTTCTTTTGTGTCAAACATGTGAGTTATTTGCGTATCAGTTCGCGCTTGTATTCATATAACCAAAAAGAAACGAAGTTCTATGCTTCGTTTCACATTGCAAGTTAGGATGTGAACAGGAGAGGGAGTTTATGTCATTTGCATATTATTTTATTTTACATGCATATTGACATACCTTTATGAGAGCTAAAGTTGATGAAATTTTGTGTACCGAATTGCGGAACAGGAGCCGGTTTAATAAGGCTTTAACTGCTAGTACATAAACTTTATGAAGTTGCCAAATAATACATTTTTGGATGTGACTGTTCTCGTTACATTCACTTTTCCATCGTACTCTTTTCTCAGAAAAGTTTTTCTTCAATTAGTTTGGTGTTGAGGTAGTTTTCAAGGCAAGAAAATATAGCAATGGGTGATCGTAACGTGGAGAAATTGGTACGGAAATATATCGATAAACGGGATGACAAGCTTGTTGATATTGTGGAACGATGCATACGAAAAGGTTATGATTATGAAAGGATGAGAGACCGTGTCAGCGATCACGTACGGGATTCAACTGCACGGAAGCGTTTAATTGATGCGCTTTCTGATGTATTTCCACAGTTTGCGCGGAAGCGGAAACACCGGGTATGTATTTTTATTTCTTTACACTGTTTGACATAAGCAATACCTTGTTTATTAATCAACGTGTTATCGGACGTTTTATTTTTGAGGCCCAAACAGTTTTAAACTTACTAGTTCTTTGCTTCATGCTCCGAAGATATGCATTTTGAACTTTTTGATAGCTACCATACTGCAAGAATTTATCACCTCCGTAGTAATTTGAAGGATATGATCACCAGCAGTTGATCAGTAATGTGCTTCACGATGCATATAGAAGTTTGTAGTCTTTAAGATTGTTTGGTGGATATTTGGTTGGGCTTGGTTATGTTTTTCAAAGCTTAATCTCTCTACCTTCCTACGTGCATTATTGCTCCAACTCCTCCTTGTTTTATTTTCTTTATTGACTCAACGAAAGAATTTTCATTGCTAAACGATGAAATTTCATGAATTTCAGTTCGAAGAAACGAAGGACGTTAAAGAAGATGGGCCACTAAAGAAATTGAAGCTTAAAGAACGATCGGATTCGATCCCAGCTCGAGCCACCCCAGCAGTCGCTAAACCGATGTTGTCTTCTAATGTTTCTCTTACCAAAGCAGAGCCAAAAAAATCGGATGAAATTACGGAAGAAGTAAGTTTTACGTGAAGAAATTGATTTAGAAAGTTGGGAAGATAATATATGAAATGCTTCTAATCTGTATTTGTTTCACAAAAACGAGTAGTATCGCCGTGAAGAAAAAATTTAGTCCGTTGTTGGGTATGGAAGATGCAAATGAAAACTATGACTGGGTGATTGATGTGAACATATGTTTTAGTTCGATCTTTCTCTGTTTGATTTTCACCGTAAGATGTACTGCGTTTACGTATTCTAATTTCAGGAATTAAAAAGTAAGGAATTAATGTATCAAGCGCAAATGGCAATTGAGGAGCGAAAGCGACAATTGAATCTGACAGCAAGGCCTGGCATCGTGGCGCAGGCTGTAATCTCAAAGGCATCAAAATTAAATACGAAAGAAGCTAGCATGTTTATGAATTACTCGATGGAAAAAATCAATAGGTTCGGAGTTCTTCTTTCAGTTCCTTATTTTCTTTTATAAAAATTAAAGTTATATGACGATTCGAATTTCGTGTAATCTGTGGCTTTCCAGGGTGAAAGAACTGAAAGAAAAATTAGCACAAAGAACGGCAACAGTTGCACAACTTATTGGGAAAGATACAGGTAATGCAGCACTTTCAAAAGCGAAACCAGTCGATGAACCGGAGCAGAAAATTGTCGAGTATTTGGATCCACGTATTAGGTTAATATTTAATCCTCAAAAATATTATGTAAATTGTAGCTGGTATAACAGATTTAGAAATGAAACTATGTCAATGGTTTAATTAAGAATAAGTTCTGTCGTAGGTTTCGTTTCAAGCATTCTTGAATTCAGTTTAATTTTGTTTTCAGTTTAAAATCTGCTCAGCGGAAACAACGTGCTATTGTATTTCATGATAAAGGAGAATTTGAAAAACTGGCACAACGTGAGCGAGCCAAAGCTCGTTTATCAATTTTGCAAGCAGAAATTACTCAAATAGCTAAGAAAACAGGGATGTCTTCGTCAGTAAAACTGGCTATGTTAACTCCATCATCATCTACGGTGTGTTAGTAACATATTCTCCTTCACCACAAGTAGGAAAGGAAATGATTCGTTGTTTTTCTTGAGTGCAATAATAAGGATGATTGACATGGCGTTTAGGTTTGACTAATCAGGCTTTCAGGTCAGTGACGTTCCGGTCGTAGAATGGTGGGATGAAGTCGTATTAAGTGGCGGTTATGACATGATACCTGATGAAAATATTGATTCCGATAATAAGTATGTGAAAACAATCACAAATCTGGTGGAGCACCCAATCCAACTCAAACCTCCGGATGAGCCTCTTCAACCGCAGTATCTCAAGGCAAGTTTTTACTGCTCTGTATGAATGAAATGTTTTCCTTATCAAGTCACTTTTTCTTAGTGTTTTTTTCTGTTTAAAAATATTTTATTTAAGGTTTATTTGACAAGCCGGGAGCGGAAGAAAATCCGGCGGCAGAACAGAAAGGAAGCACAAAAGGAACAGACGGAAAAAATAAGGTTTGTTTATTAAGAATCTTTGTTTTTCCGAGAACTCAATCCCTGTTTTGTTCCAGATTCTGACAAATGATCTTTTTTTACTAAACGATTTTCGAAATGATCTTCAGGTTAGGCCTAATCAAAGCTCCAGAACCGAAAGTTAAATTATCAAACTTGATGAGAGTATTGGGTTCGGATGCTATCCAGGATCCTACAAAAGTTGAAGCTCATGTACGTAGACAAGTGGCTGAGAGGCAGCGTAAGCATGAAGCGGCAAATCAACAAAGAAAGCTTACCAAAGAGCAACGATCGGAAAAGAAAATTCGAAAAATTAAGGAAGACACTTCTCTGGCTGTTCATATGACAGTTTATAAGCAAGTTTCTAATTGCTTCAAATTCCATTTAATTATAGTTAGAAACACCAGTTCCTTGTAAGCTAGAATTTCAAATTTAAAGAATGAAACTGTTGTTTTTCAATATAAACATTGTAAGGTGATGTAATCATTTGTTAAAATCTTGATGCGAGCAGAAAATGATTCCAGGATTAAATCTTTGGCTCATCCTGCGAAGAAGTTTAAAGTTGAGATGAATGCTAAACAATTGCATATGACTGGTTTAATTTTACTGCACAACAATATCAATCTCGTAATTGTTGAAGGCGGCAAGTTTACAATTAATTTAATTTTATGTAGTGCATGCGCAGTTTCGGTCTTAATTGCACTAACGACTATAGGAGGGGGATATCTGTTGCTTTTTTATTTCAGGACCAAAACAACAAAAAATATTCAAGAATTTGATGTTAAATCGGATCAAATGGGGAGATGAAATCATTGGCCAAAAAAAAGAAGCCGAAAACAAAGACACGCCCGGTGAAAGAAATGACTGTTGCCTGGTTCGTGAAGTTTTCATTAGCTGTGAGAACTATGGATTTTAAATATAACGAGAATGAACCAAGGAAAGTAATTGAGAATGTCGAATTGCTGAATAAGACAATGAAAAATAGCTCTCTATTTAGACATTTTTATGATTTTTGCAATAGTAGAATCAAATTTCCAGCCCTTTTTACTCTTAGAATACCAATTCCTGCTGTAGCTGCAGAGATCATGAATCAGCTTTCCTGTCTATTCATAAGCTTTAATTTTCTTTATGAGATATATCGCTTTAAATAGCTAGTCGAGTTTTTTGACATGCTGTGTTCTATTATTGTTAAGTGGTAGAATGAAGTAGGGCTCGGATGCGCAGTTCTGTTTATGTTTTGAATTTTGGGATTTCAGATTTGGGAAGGTATCCAGAAACGACGAAATTTTGGTGAAGTGAAGTGTATGGTTGCAACATTAGAGAAGCAAGCAAGAGAAATTTTGGAGAAATATGAAGTGGCACACCTGTGGGATCTTGCTTACAGTACTTCACTTTTGGCTGATGAAGTGATCGCCTAGATCCCAAGATTTATGCAAACTGTTGGTATTTGAAAATTATAGAGTTTGAATTTTGGGTCTGTCTGGTAATGAGGAGGGGAAGGCCAGCAGGTACTCATTGCTTTGATTTATATTAGGATCGCAATATTTGAATGATTTTTCTTTGTTGCTGTGTAAAAATACGAATTATATAAACTATTTACCTAATTTCATCTGTATTCTAAAATCACCATTTTTTTCTTTTTATTTATATTTGGTGTTTAAAAGATTTGTTAGGTCCAGATTGTTTTAATCTGACAAAGAATTGCAGCTCGTAATTTACTTTTCACATATTAAACAGTAAAACAATTAATTATTCCGTGAATTTCTATATACCATTTGTTCATGCACTTTTGTTCCTTTATTTTGAAAGAATTCATAAAACAATTTGCACAGGACTTTCCAATATACATATCAGTGATTCTTTGTCTCATGATAGAATTTTTATTCGTTTTAAAATAAATAATTTTGCTTTATTTTTTCTTTGCACAACTTTTCGGCTATGGCGGTTGATTAATTGTTTTCACTTTCTTCTGCTTGAAGATTTGGTTGTATTTCATGAGAACCATTTTACGCAAGCAGTGATTGAGACAAGAAGAAAAAATCTTTGACGGTTAATGAACCGTGGTTTTCCAGCTTATTATAGTTCTTTTTTCGGAGCTAAATTTCTGGAGTAGGTTGTTACGCTTTAAATTAGGCTACAAATAAGAGCATTTCAGTCAGAATCCTTTACATTTAAAGAACGATATTCCTAATGTCGTAGTTAAGAGCGTTTATTATCGAAAATTAAAATTTTAGAGAGAGATGAAAGATGAAATTAGCGTAGAAGATGTGTTACATGAAAAAGTAGAACAAATGAATGCTGAAGTTGAGAGGATGAGTAAAGTGCTTCATGCAAAAGAAGCTGTTTTGGAAGATGTGCTTTGTACCATAAATCAACTTCCGAAGCATCCGGCTAATACGATCTTAATCCGAGTAAACGTTTTTGTTCCCATTGATATTCAATTTACATGAGCCATTTGAGATTATCGCAGTATCATTCCCTCCACTTGAAAATGTCGGTAATGTTAAAAATATCTCTTATCGGGCTACATTCAAATCATGACTTATTATTTGAATTAAACTTGATATTTTATTGAAACTATTTAAAAGTGATTGAGATTACACCCAGAAATAATTTTTGCCATGTATTTCGTTTCCTTCAGAATATCTTGAAGGCTGAAGTGAAGCAATCAGAAAGTTGTAATTTGGCTGGTTTCAAATGTCATGTTGTTTGGAGTGCACTATTCCTGGATCACATTTGTGTTGCTATTAAAGTGGAAAATCATACACACCATGCTGTGTTAGTCTTTGTCTAATCGATTTTCATGAATCTCTAAATGAAAATGCAGTTAATTTAATAATTCAGGCTTCGTAATTTCTCAAACTGTTTTTATACGTTCCATTCAAAAGAAATTTTTTTTTAAAAAAAAAGTAGCTTTTTTGACGAACATTTTTAATCACTCATTCGTAGGCATCAATGAATAATAAAATGATACTTCCGTATTTTATCCATTATGTGAACGTTTCGCAAATTTGTCTTTTTCGACTTATCATATAATAATCATAATTACAATTAACCATTAAAATGAAGTTTGAACGAAAGTTTCAGATTTAAAAGTTTCACAATGCTGAATGATATGGCCATTTAAAATCCTAAAGCTTGAAGAATTGATGGAGTTTCATTCTTCCTAAAGTTTCATTTTAGACTACCTGCATGTACTGCTATTTGCAACAGTGACTTGTCCGATACAACGACTGTCATTTTCGACGATTTACTAACAACTGAATACATTCCGTAAGTATTTTAATACTTTGTTTTCAAAATAAAAGTGAAATATTTATTTAATTCTGAAGTCAGTAAAAATCATGTAGTGAAAGCTTCATTACTCTAATATTTGAGTAGATTTTAATGCAAAAGCGCAACTCTGAAGTGTCTTAAGACGTGTATTTGCGTGAAGTAGTTCAAAATGACTTTAAAAGTGTGAATAAGTTTATTCCAAAAGTTTCAATAATTTGAGTTTTTTATGGAAAACTGTTTGAAGCCAAGTCGGCTAATTGGATACTTTAAAGCACGAAGCAATTCTTGTCGTGCTGTGCTAAATAAAGAAATGTGGCTTTTAATGTTTAAGTGGATGCTATTAAATGTCTCACAATAAGCCTTTAAAGCTCCTGAAATTGATTTGAGTGGACGACACGATCATATTTGCATAATTTTAGGCCCGAAAGCAAGCGGACACTCCTGGTTAGTTTTCGAAAAGGACTCATGCTTAGCAGCCAAGTAATTCTGGTACTCGATTGTGATTTTCTCGTATCGGATTCATACTCGGACTTGACTGTATTATCGTTTCTTCCATCAAGCATTGACAGCAGACAAACCCGGATTATAAGTGTTGTTGATCTCAGCGAGCCACTAAAAAATTATTCGTTATCTGAAGTGGATGATCTCTCATTAAAAGGTTTTCTTTATTTCGACCCTCGTTGTCTCAAGATTGAGGCATTTTATAAGTTTAAGAGTTAAGGTTTTTATTTATTTGGTTACTTTTAACTATGAATTATAAGCATTTCTTTTAAAGGTTGTTAGTAATGCTACATTAATAAACTTTGCATATGATTGCTAAGTAGAAATTTGTTTCTTCAAATTTGATTGTTTTCATCAGATCAAAACTCTTAAATTGTCATTGTGTTTGATGTGTTTGATTTGTTGAATGTGTTTGATTTGCCTGTCATTGTTGTTTAGAATTCATTTCATTCCTAATGAAATTTCAGAAGGGTTGAAATTATATCAGTGCATTTATGCATGTCATTTCTCTGTGCTGCTCAATATTACACCACTCCACTTGCGCACTGTTCTTCGTAATATCGGAAAATTTAGAGAAGTAGATTTTGGTGATTGGCAGCTCTTCATCGGTGAAACGGATACAATATGGAATGATTTTATAATTTATGCAAGTTCATTATGTACAGAAGGCCTGTTGTCTCAGTGTCGACTCTTCTCAAAGTAATTTCTTTATGATCGAAAAAATATTCTTCACCAATTGTAAGTATCAAATTAATGTTTGCGAAACTAATTGAAAAATTCATGTTAAGTGTTATGAACCAAAAAATTTAGTTTAAATTTGGATCACTACAAGTAAGTTGAATGTTCCGTTTGTTCAAGTCTATGCACTTTTGGTCTCTTATAATATGCTTCTTTATTTTGCAGGAATGAACGTGATATGCACCATTTGATAGAAATTTTGAACGAAAACAACATAAGGTAAGAGATAAGGTTATGTAGACCTGGTCATTAATGAAAATGCATGAAGTTGTGAGCTGTTTTGGAAAGACTGTTTTGAGTGTTTTTAACAATAGCAAATGAATCATTTGTCCTTTTTTTCTTTTTTCACCTACCATCGCCAACTATGTTGTCTAGTATACCGTAGCCTTCCATTTTTATTCTCATGTGATTTTGGTACTATTACCAAGAAATAAACAATTGCTTCCCATTTCTGCTAACTGCAAGGATTTCACTGAAATTGAAATTTAAAAAATATATAACAAATGCAAACAACAATATACATTGTGCAATAATGATAATAAGGGAACAAACTGAAGAGCGTATTACATTGAGATCACAAATGAACGAAGTCATTGAACTTCTGTTCGATATTTTTTGTTACGATAACTTGTTTTTTTCAAAAAATCGTCGCCCACTTCGAGGGGTGAATGACTTTGTACGTTGTATTAAGCTCCTGAAAAATTATTAATAAAATTATTAATAAGGTCAATACAAGTTAGATAAATAGTATAAGAAAACCGAAGAAGTTTCTTCTAAATGTATTTTTCAGAACATTCGAGAATCTAAAAATATCTTTTCTATTATCCTCTTATTCCTCAGCTGCATCTGAACAAGATCAAAATAAATGTTAAGGAACAAATTAGGGAACTGGATCCTAACTGCTTTGAAATACAAATAAATACTGCTTTGAAATACAATCTCCCAAAAAACATCCAGCTATTCCTTCAAATGCTACTCCCTCGTAATAACAATTCGTTGAAAAATTCTTTTCAAACCTGGGATTGAGAATGTTCAATGAATTTGTGGCAGGGAAGTTGAGCGATGAATCGAATGGTTTCGCAAAATCGTATAATCCTTCGTTAAGATCCTTTAAATGTGACGCATATGAATCGATACTTGTGCACCCTCGTTTCCCTCCAGTTACGGAAAATATTCGACTTGAATTCACTCCTGCGCTACTATAAACCGATACATCCTTACTGCTTCCATAAGCTGCAGTAATCAATAAACCCATCTCCAAGTAGTTTTTCAAATGAAGCACTTTCTGCCTAGAAATGAACATCTGTATTTATCAACTGTCACCCAACAAGACTGTTGCAGTTTGAAAAGCAAATTTTGATATGACTTTGACAGAAGCAGCGAAAAGCGGAAAAACTGACCTGAGGGGATCTGTTGAAAATGATGGAGTAAAAATGAGAAGACCTTGAGGGAAGTTATGGAGCGCAAGCCACAAAGCGACAACTTTATGTTGCATATCGGGCCTGGCAGTAATATAAATAATAGTGTATCCCTGAAATGTGTTTTGAACTACCAAAAATCTAAACGCATTCAATAAGATTTCGACGACCTGATACGAAGGTACTGATACTGACACAACTGATTTTTATATCCCGTATTAAGAAATAGATCATTTCAGCCTTCAAATATTTTTCGCTACTTTTCTGTTTTCTGTTTAGTGATTAAAATGAAACAGTGACTAACCAAATTATGCCAATACCGCACCACATCGACAACTCCCGGCCGAACACGTGGATCACGTCCCGTAACCGATACCGAAGCAGTAAGCGATCCATCAACACTAAACACTACGAACTGTTCTCCGATTGGTGCTACAGCAATAAACAAATCCACGAAAGAATGATCTCCATGCACAATTAATTTTACATAGTGTGTTCCAACTGGTAATCGCTTCTCAAGCTGCAGTGATTCATAAACACTGAATTCACCAACCAAATTTGAAATTGTTTTTTTCTCTGAGCTGTAGAAATAGTCTCGAAGAATCATGAAACTAGCAAAAAAAACTGTAAACAGAAATTAATATGCACTTTTGCTGAGGATTTTCATTCCTAGTTTTATAAATTAATGGACTTTGAAGTCCAGGAAGTCTATTAAAATACACAAGTTAAATGTTATGACACATCATTGACAAACCAACTTCTCTATTCTTTAAGGACACGAGAAAAGGGATAACTATTTAATGGCAGATAAATAAACCTCAAATGTAATTTTGCCATGGGAGTCCGTAATATCCGTCTTAATCAGTTGCCAATCACCACCAGTAGGTCGTGTATAAGCAGAAACATTTTCACGGCTTAAAGCAACTAAATCCATCGGTCCATAGCAAAATCGTGCATGGATAATCTGTTCAGTCCCTTCCACACAAACTACGTCATTACAGCTAAAGCTCGGTGCTAAATTGGCAATCTGAAAAAAACCTATACTTTTACTCCCTCAATTTCAGCAATTCAAGCTTTTAACTATGTCAGATTGAGTCCAATCATAAATCGGGAATAAATAAAAATATAACAATCTATTAAACGAAATAGCTATGCATCCGAGACAAAAAATTTGCGCTACGAAATATAAGGCTACTGACCTTATACTTAGTTCGCTTCTTGTTCCATATTGCAGGGCCAAGCTTAATTTCTGATGGAATTTTTGCAGTGTTAGCTAGATTTATTGGACGCACACCTTCTGAGTGCAAAAACCGTCTGAAACATTACTCATTTTATAAAGTGAGAATTTTTGACGATGTCATATTCAGACTACAGCCTTCACATCGATCGTTAAAAATCCTTAGAAATTAAATTTCATTTCAAAATACAAACATCTCATGGTTAGTTTCGTTTTTCCAAAGAATATCCACCAGAAATGACACAGACGTAAACCAATATATAATCTTATGTGAGGGACTTATGGTATCAGCTACCACTAACTAGGAAGTGGTTCGGAAATGCACGATATTTTTCTTTTTTTTAGATTGCAAATATAATATTTTAAAATAGAAGTTCTTCTGGAATCAGAAAATTAAGCTGACTTGAGGATAAAAGCAGCTACATCGTCATTTTCCCAATATGAAGAGTGGAGAACATTGGGTAGAAGTGATGAAGGCAGTGAAATCATGGCCTGCGGAGAGTGCAATACATGATCGATACGATGATTACTCCAATGTAATGATGAATCAAGTATTCTATAAAAACAAAGCCTCTCCAGCTTGCAAATTTTTGAAACAAAAAAAAAACAGTGCATAAACTAAAAATGAGTCGCTGAAAAAATGCAACCAGTAGACTACCATAAAGTTTCAAATTTTTTGAATTAAGTTACAAAAGTAGGCATACAACACATTAGCATATTTACTACAGAGAATCATAGCAATATTTATAACTGACTGTCACACCGAAATATACGTATTGGTTAAGGCTTTAGCCATCTTTCATACTGCTTCTCTTCGATTACAACTTTTGAAAATGTTTCAATTATATACCCATCTGTGTTTTCAACACTATCAGGAGGATCATTGTAACGAGGCACATTTACAGGTAACAACATCGCAAGTTGAGGATTTAATACTGGTTCAAGCCGGGCGCCACATGCATCTATCGAATAGTACATATTGAACAACTGACTATATTCTAGTGGCTCCGCTTCTGAAAGCAAATAAAATAATTTCAAGTTTGGTGCAATTTTCCAAGCTTTAATATACGTTATTATAAAAAAACTGAATACAAGATACGGAAAAACATGTACCGTAACCATGAAATTTTCGATGAATCAAAACGAAAGCCAAAGGACAACCAAGAAGGAATGTCATACTCGGACGAAAAGCCAGAGATTCCCACGTTTCCTGCAACATATTTCAAAAAAAGTGATAAAATTTGTAAAGACCATCTGTATGTTATCTCAGATGTTAACCTCACGTATTCCTATTGAACTATTTTGTCTTCATTTCCCTCCTAGTTTCACTTTTTCAATTCCATTCCGTACGAAATCCACATGAATTTAATAGAAAAAAATTTGAAGATTAGTGACTTAAAAAAATCAAAACAAAACCACTATACATCATTTGAAGAAGATTCTGAATTAGCCGCTGATCGTGAACAGTTTCTGAACTTCACAGTCAGCGGCACTGATGAATTTCGTTGTAATTTATTTCCATCTCCCATCGATGCATTTTCTCCTGACTGTAAATCAGAATTACAAAATGAAACCGACTGTTTGAAAACGGAAGTGTCATATGTTTTTAACAAAGATTTTTGTTATACTGCAGTGGGATCGATATTTTTTGATACGACAAAACTCATTTCTCTCAGGTACTGACAAAATTCAATTACCTCTTGTCTATTTTCCTTTAAGACAATGTGAGACCTAGTAGAAAGGTTACTGGAATGCCGAGAAATAATTTGATGTTGCATATGGCAGTGATTTTCCGACCGTTTCAAACATTCATGCAACAGAATTCCACCCAAATAATCGCCTACAGCAAATATTTCGCCTCTAAAATTTCGTCCAGAATTGGAATGCATAAACTGATTGTATGCTTCGTTGGCCCGTTGTAATGTATTCCGAACGGCCTAGAAACAGCGTTTGATATCGAAATTAAATTGCAGTTATGTGCAAATCAAAAAGTATGTCACTTCAGGATTTTTATAAGAACAAACAAAAGCAACGCATTTCTCTTCCTATCTACTCATTGCAAAAATCAGTTCGTTATTTTACCTCAAAAACTACTGCTATTACAATCGCATTAAGATAATAGTGCTATCTATAGTTCTACCATAACGAAAAGAATAAGCATTGACAACGTAAATTCACTCCAAAACTTCAGCTGGACTGCCAACTATATGCTCATTCCTATTACTCTAAGCATTTAAGTATTTATAGCGTTAAATTTGGTTAACTTTACTTCCGACACAAGTCTTTCTACGTGAATGTCACACATATTTTAATTACAATACGATTATGCCATGTATCCTGATAACAAATACCATGTTCGTATTATGCAATAGGATTAAGAAACAAACCTGAAGATAATATTGCGATGAAGAAAGAAGTAATGCCAGTGATGGATGAGCCAAACCATACGTAGGTGTAAGTGAGATCAAATGCGAAGCTGTGTCAGCAAATTCTTGACCACAAGACACTTGTAAAAAATGGACGTGTCCTTTCAAATTCTCGTAATCTGCTGAGATTTGTTTCTCGATCGTTAAATGTAAAGAATTAGGATCTGTTACATTCTGATCCGTTGAAACCTAATAGAAAAAAGTAATGTAATGTCTACACGTTTTTTTTTTAACATAAAAATAACAAGCACCATCTTTTTATATTATTCGTAAAAAACCACTGCTCAACAAATGGATCATTATACATTCCTCCCCATCAGTCTTTATTTCGCTGAATTTCCATTTATACATACAAATAATTTTTTTCAATCTCGGACTAGGGCCGTACAATGCGATCGCTTATCTACGATTTCATCTGTTCACATTTTGTATTCAGCCATAGTGTACAACTTATTTCATGCAACCAGTTGTTATGATTCAATCTCTGTTTAAATGCAAAGTTTTATGACGATATTATATTAACTGTTGAGCATACATGATATAGTTCAAGTGATATTATTACAAGTGGAGGATACGGCCATATATTATCAAATCTTACAGTCTCAACTCTAAACCAGTTTATTCATGCTTGGTTTATGACTACGGATTGGATTAATTCAGGTGAATGAATAATCCTCATCTAAAATCGCATTTAAATTTAAGTTTGATTAAATTTAACCAGTCGTTTTTCTATGTACAAACTTTTCGACTTTAAAAGCGGCTTCACTAGCATTATGTCAAGAATTCGGAAAACGCGTTTACATCTTACAAATAAAGATCGTTTTAACAGTAAACAGAATTTCCTGGAATTTTTAATATGCTCTTAAATTTCATCCCAGTTTAAAGACTCTGATGAGCCTTAATACACGTCGTACAATATAAGGGTTATATTTTGTATTAGTAATCCTTAGCAAAAAAATTTGAATTATAATCCAAGGTCTTCTGTATGAAATTGCACTTTTTAAGCTTTACACTCCAAATTTTAAATTTAAAAATATAAATTAATAACAAAAGCTCAAAACTCATGTTTTGAAGTTCGAAGTTTTTAAAAAACTCACATCTGAGAAAATATCACTGTAGAAGATGATTACAAGTAGAGAAGCATCTGATGTAGTATCAGCTGCTAATTTCATATTTTGTTCAACTCGAGGGGTTGGCAATTCATTATCACCGATAAGTGATATCGTCGAACTCCACTTTATCAGCGATTGAGAATCATCCACAGAACCTTCCATGCAATCGAAATAAATGGAGGAAGAGGCAGAGATAGATGAGCGTGCCATTAACTTGGACAAATGTACCGCTGCCTTAAAGGATGGATAAAAGGTTTTTTTTGAAAATATATGCAAAGGTTGCACATGAGCTGTCGCTATTTTTCTGGCAAAAAATGTATTTCGACCAAATGAGCAGCGACACACGAGATCCTTGTAAATGCTGATAAAGTGGAGAGTTTAACTTCTGATAAAATTTTTAAACGACACTCTAGACATTATCCAGAAATCCAGCAATGCTTTCACTTTTGTCTTCCTCCTCGTAGCATATATTCTCGATATGATAAGTGATTAATCTACGTTAAATATAAGGATTCTGGCCCCAAAAAAACTCTTGAAAAAAGATTATTACATCTCGCTCCAATTCTCGTACATCCTCAAGCGTAAGACCGCTCCATTCATCCTGCCATGCCCATGCTTGTTTATGAGCCCTTAGCATTGTATTACGTAGAGCATAATTATGTATCCAACGTTCTGCGCGAGTTTGTAGACCCCAAACCCTAAATTCAACCTGAAAAATTCCTCCATCTTACAATTCCGAAATTTGCTCTACGAATTCTTTGTAAAATCGATTTCATAAAATACTTGACGTCAAACAAATGAAATTCTGCAATCCAAAATGTCAAAAGAAATTCCACATCTTTGGCTCTTATAAATAATGATTTCTGGTAGCGCAACGAACTTTGCAAAGTTTATAAGCACACATGATAGGTTTCCCATGTTTAATACAATCCTCAATCCAATCTTCTTTGAGCGGTCCACGACCAGTTTTTGTACTACAGTATAATTTTGGATCTTCCTCAGGAACATAATCGTACGATGATAACGCATCATTCACAAAATCCATTACATCTGAAAAAAAAAACATTTCTGAACCTTCTTTCAAACATTTATTGAGCAAGTGTGGAATTTACACCTAATATCAATTTAATGAATTACTAATAGAATTAGTTTCTGAGTAAAATAATTCACAAATTAGAAAAAAAAAAGTATTGTTTTCTAAAAAATTTACCAACAATTCGATTTTTCAATTCATCGCCAGTAAGCTCGAAAACATTTTCTTGATTACCAGGATCATTGTAATACTTCGTTTCCACTTCAATATTGAAACGATCCAGAAATGGAGATGAATAGCGTGTTTTTGTATGAGGATAAGCATTCCAAGCTTCCTCATGTGCTTCCAACGCATTTGTGGGTAATACGCTGCGTAACCACACTTTAAAAAAAAGAATTTGATGAACTGTGCATCCAACTGGCTACTTTTAACATATTTCCAGGATATCTCGCTTAACAGCAGAATTTTCTCAGAGAAAGCTCTCAATATCTGAGCCAATTTTAAGAAAATCGCTGTCCTCAGAGGTTTGCAACATAAATGTTTCGTGTCTGATCTGCTTTACAGTATTATTTCTCTCTCTCTATATCCCAAACAGAATCCTATTCCAAAAAGAAGGGACATTTGACCAATGTTCCCTTTACACTTTATAATTTGAATAGCACTTATTTATGAAGTACCATATCTGCATTTTTGCTTCTATCCTTCCCACTCAGGCTTTTTAAGGAAATGTTTACTTAATTACTAGGATCCAACATTCGTTTAACAATTTTTACTACTCAATCATTCAACTTCTTGATCAGCCACCATTTTGAAATAGGATGCTCACTTATGAGAAAAAAACAAAAACAGAAATGACAATTTCCTTTCACCAAATTGCTGTCAATTTTCTGGTCACGGATATCATAAACAGCGAGAGCAAATTAGGAATGACAGCAGTTCTGAACAAGCATAACAAAATCTCTGTCCCATCAAATCAGTTAGACTAATTCGTGTTTTTTTCGAAAATTATTCCAAATATGCTTCCCATTATTTCTAACATCAAAAGAGCGATAGCAAATTGAAAGTGACAGCGACAGCAATGAAAAACAAATAAAAGAAAATCTCTTCATTCCACTAAACCAATTAGTTTAATTTAATTTTTTTTGAAAAGATTCCAGTACAACACAGAAATTATGAAAGTATGATGTATCCAACTCTCTTACCAAAGTAATTAATCAGTTCTTCCTTATTCATAGGTGAATAATAATTAATCCTCATAGCACCTACAGTTTCATTTTTTGTGGAATTTATCCACTGAAGTAGGAAACACCTACCCGGAATTTTACTGCCGACATGGTAAATTTTAAATGTGTATTGCCCGGCTCCACCTGGACCATCATTGTATGGTTCATTCGTGATAATTTCCACACCACTGCCTTCACCCAAACTTTCCTGCCGACTTTTTTTCTGCAAATTTCCAATTCATTGACGAAGGAAAATCTAAGCATTAATTATTCCGGAAAGTACCATTTGTTTTATCGCTTTTCCGGAAAGCATTTAAATTTTATTTTGGAATTTTACCGTAATTTCGCGTGTTATTTCAAATTCTAATTTTTAATAATGTCAAGGAAATTTTTTTTACTTCTTTTCTATATAACCAAAATCTCGTCAAGTACACTGTCTTTTCAATGCTAATAGAAAATCGTTTACAATACGTAGCTCACTTTCGGATATTTGTTATTCGGAAATACTAGAAATTCCTGCGTCAAATTTGCGCTTCTTTTTCTATCTCCTACTCTTTCAGTATAATGTTTTCCTTCTATCTCCTACTCTTTCAGTATAATGTTTTCCTCTTTTAGGATGACAACAGTTGTGCCATAATGTAAGCAACTGAATGTAAACTTCATATGCACATAGATTTTCAAAATAATAACTTATTTAACATCAGTGAAAACAATTTTTGTTTTTGACAGAAATGGAGAGTCGCTAGCAATCAGTTTGCAACAATTTAATTTTTTTCTTTAAAATTCAATTTTTCTTTGAATTTGCTATGAATTAACTGCTGGAATTTGTTAGAATGCAAGATATAGACCTTAATCAGTGATCGCAAAAGTTGGAAGATGTTAGTTATGACTCTATCAAATATTTTTTCAAAGTAATTAATGAAAGCAAAATTTATCAACGTTTAAACAACTATGTTCTGGCTAAATTACCAACTCATACTCTGACAGACAAAAACCTCTCTAAAACCTACCCTTTTAAATCTTGTCCGTCACCCGTTATTCATTTATTTAAAAATAGGCCATCTCACGAGCAATCTGCAGGTCTTGTTTAACTGATTACTAACTTACTATTAAATCAAATATACTCCAAAATATAAAGACCCTTACAACACAATTTCTTCTAAAATTCCAAATATTGCAATCATATTAGGCAACCACAAATTTAGAATTTTTAAATTTCGATAACAGATAAATTTGACGAGGATTAAATATATAGCACAGAATTCGATCGAAGATTAAAGCACAACTTGCTATTGAATTTCTCTCAAACAAATTGACTGACAAATAGATAATACTAGTACTGCACGGCAAAATAATCATTTAAAATTTAACAGTTCGATCTACACTTATTTTTTAAAAATGTAATGAGCTATGAATTCGATAACAAGTTGGAAATAACACGAAGGCGAGTCAACGAAAAAAAAACCTAACGTTTTTTTGAAAAGGAAACTGTAATGCCTAACAAATTCCAATGCAAAGATTAAATTTTAACAAAATTATAAGAACGCTTTATACTCGAAATTACAACTTATACCTTTTAATCTAGTGGAAATGACCCAATCAACTGTCGTACGTTTTTAGAATTAAACAACTTTTTAACTTTGATGAGATTTTCGAGAATACAGTAGTCGCATACATAGAGATAAATTTATTGATATTGTGAGGTATCAGTTCAGGAAGATTATTGAAGCAAAAAATTTAGTTTTCACTCAAACCACAACTGAAAATTAAAAATATAATTGCAGATAATTTTGGAGGAAAATACTTGCCAGACATATTAAAGAATTATATTAAAAAAATTAAGCAGTACAAGAAGAAAAACCTTAATCTTTATTAGAATTATGAGTTTTTGTAATTTAAAAACTTCGAAGCGTCAAAGAGAATGAAACAGCAAGTGCTTAAAAAATAAAAGAAAAAAAACGCCTCATGAGGAACAAAATTTCAATATTTTAAAGTTGAGAAATTGGTCAAAAATGTCCAGCCTTACTAAAAATAAAACTCATTTTGCAAATATCTTAATTTTCTCTAACATTCACTAGTGGCTTACTGCAATAAAACCGATTTTGAAAATTTTACTGCACAACGAGTGATAAAAAATATACACATTTATGGTGATTATTCAGGGTAATAAATAGCATAAAAATAAGAAATCGATTCCTAAAAGGATAAAAAAACTCAGCATATTTTGGTGTTTCTCCCTCTTTCCTCTCCTAAACTGTTTCAAAAATAAAATTTATTCAGAATTATAAAAATTAACCTGAATCATGTAGAGCTGAGCGATACGATATTCGTTAACAGTGAAAGGTAACAGAATACGATATTCCTTTATGAGCATTGTTTTGACAATAACTGTATAATGGCAGAAGCAGTAGTAGTAGTAGTAGTAGCAGTAGTAGTAGCAGTGGTAGCAATGGAGGTAGAAGTAAATTGAATCAGAAAATGATAAGCAATACCGAACGGGCGAACCCCTTCTAGCAAATAAAATCAGCTAAACAATAGCCAGGCTTGTTTAATCATCCAAAATCAATAGCTGCAAAATTTTATTTTGTTTTTAAACCTTCTTGTCTTTTTCTTCCT
Organism: Litomosoides brasiliensis; assembly: GCA_013365375.1. Classification (NCBI taxonomy): domain Eukaryota; kingdom Metazoa; phylum Nematoda; class Chromadorea; order Rhabditida; family Onchocercidae; genus Litomosoides; species Litomosoides brasiliensis. Next base: position 125,430 of record JABVXW010000069.1, on the reverse strand, counting down.
TTTCAATAAATACTTTCAAATGTCTTAAATTATTATCTGAATTTCCACCACTTCGCTTTTGAGTAATTCAACAAATATAAAGTGTTGATAATAGCAGTCATTCGCATAACATTACATCAGTTTCCAAGAGGAACGAAAGTGAAATCAAAGCAACGCATAAGGAAAGGAGAGGAATGATAAAAGAAAGAAAGAGGAACGATAACAGTAACAGGAAAGAAGAGAGAGAATATTTGGGGATGGAAAGATAAAATTAAAAAAAATTATACATTTTATGATTGGAATTCAGCACAACCTGCTGAACTGAATAAATGATAAAAAAAAATGATATAAAATGATGGATAAATGATATACGGAACAATAGGCAAGAATAATGGTCAAGCAAGAAAAGAGTGAAAAGAGGAGAGAAAGGGAAATGAGAGGACAAATATTTTTCACGTGAATAGGCTTAGCTTTTGAGGCCTCTTGTTCTGTTCAACATCGATATTCTCTTATTCGTACTTGGGCATTTCACCCTGCAGTATTTTTTCTTTCACATCCTTTTCTCTTCCCTAACCGAAATTTGTCCTCTTTTAAATCTAGAAACTAGCATAATGCGATAAAAAATACCGGAACATATGAAGGAAATATTTCGTCCCTTCAAACATTTCCCCGCATTGTGCCAATTTTAAGACTTTTTTCCCAACTACTACGTGACCTGTTTATGTTATAAAGCTACGACAAAAATTCAAAAAGGAACGGCAATCTTGCAATAAATATCTAATAACTAAGATGGAAAATAAATTAAATTCCTAATGGCCCCTCTCTCCTAGTCGGTCCAAATTTGCTTGAATGTTTCTCTCCGTTTTCCATTCTCTCTTTATTAACTTTTGCATTAAATGGACTGATAAAGTTTCTTCGCAAAGATGTCTAAACTATGGGAGCAAAATGCTGAAGAAGACAAATAGCCATCCTTTCTACTTTGTCATAACCATAACCCTACAACTTATATTTCTAATTTGTCGCTTTTAGACTTTTCTTTTCAAACAAAAAGATAAAAGGAAAGTCTAAAAACCATGACATCATATGCTCAAAGAAAAAGAAAAAGAAACATACATATTGCATAGGCAAAACACACGGTATTCATTGCAAAATCAATGAGGCAAAATCAAAAGAAAATATTATTTTCGTTTTGTTCTGTTTTTTAAATTTTCAGCTAATGCACGTATGAATTTTGAATATTTGTTTTTGCCAATTTGTTGCATTCTTTTCCTTTACTTTACACATTGCAAATTCGTTTCAAAAATGTGCATATAATAAGTTTCTCGTTTTCGATGATTTTTGTGATTAGTTCAATCGAAGCAGAAAACTGCGGACTTAAATGTATTTCATTGTAAGGGAGAACAGATGCACACACATATGCATATAAGTACATGTAAAGCTATTTCAGTTTATGTCAGTGAAATAAAAATATAATGAATCACGAAGAAAAGATGAATGAATACACCGTATCTCTAATATTTTGACGCAAATTTAAATGCAATTAAATGAAAGAAACAGTAATACTCGAATAAATTGAAAAAGAAAGAGGAGAAAGGAAAATGACTGGAAAAAGCTGAAAGTGGAAATTGTGTTCCAGGTAATTCTTTCCATTTATTAATCATCATCACCGATAGGTTTAAAGGTTTCTCATACATTCAACGAAAGCACTGCTTAATTACGATCTCACATTTCACCCATATATTCAAGCATTTGAAAAACTTATTATATCCCCGTTCTGTGAACCACTGAAATTCGCTCGTTAAGTGCTTTCCGGAATACCAGGCATCAACTACTAGTCGGAAAAAACATGCACACAGAACAGTTGATACTTACAGAGCAATTCTATTAAGTCGAAACTTTCATTCCAGTGGTTGGGATGGAAATTCAAAAAATGAAAAAAATGAAAACCATCTTTTTCATTTTTTTTGTGATTTTCATTCCAGTTTCAGTGGTTGGACCATCTTTTCCCACGGACGGGCTGCAAATTCAGATTCCCTCACCTATTCAATGTTGGTGGGCCGAGTCTTCTATTTTCGTTTTCGCGTTAAACGTGGGTTTGGTGGCAATTTTTCTTTTTTGGTTCTTTTCTGTTAACTTATGAATTTTATTTATTTCATATGAATCATATGAATTTTATTTGGCAAATTAGTTCCGACGTTTGTCTGCAACTATTCCAATACGCATTTCGTATCTAATGAAACTGATAGAATTAAAACACAGTAACCGATGTTTTTGCCGGTTTTACCTAGGACACGGCATTATTTCAACTATTATTATTTATATAATTTATATCTGTTGCAGTGGAGGATTTTGTCATGGTAATGAACGCTGATGAAACGTTACCTTCGATGTTGCCTTTGACGCCAACTTCTGTTACTGTGAATGACCTAGATAGGTTAATATTAAAATCCTTTTAAAATTTGTAAAAATCGGTATTTATCAGAATTACAGATGATTATTTACTGTAATATTTTTCTTTACGAGCTACACGATGATTTAAACCGTGGTGATCTTCCATCAATTATTTTAAGGCAGATCGAAACATTAATGAGATGTGAATGTATCTCAGAGCAGGAAGTGAAATCACTGTGTGCCAAAGCACGTGAAATCCTTCTACAAGAAGGCAACGTACAGGTGGTCGATTCCCCTGTTACGGTAATCTTTATTTATTTGAACTTCTTAATTTGGCCAAATGATTACATAGGACCGTTGCATATTACTAGTATGGAACAGTTAATATTTAAAAGATCATAAAATGAATTATCCTTATACTCATAATGTATACGGAGTATGGCATCAATTAAGTAATTAGAAATGCATGGTTAATTTTGTGAAATCTTTTATAATGCTAACGAATAAGTATTCGTTGTCGTCTAAAGCATTAATTTTTTAAGTAGTCGAATTCAAAAAATAAGTATGAGTGAATTACATATGAAGTTAGTAATTTCTCTTTATTACTTCTAAAGAATTGGAAATTTAACAGTCAACTCTTTATGTTTTTTGTGCTTTTGAATTTAAAAGTATTCTTACATTAGAGAGGTATTTAGATATGTGGCGATATCCACGGTCAGTTTTACGATTTGATGGAATTATTCAGGGTTGGTGGTCAAGTTCCTGACACTAATTATCTTTTCCTCGGTGACTTTGTTGACCGTGGTTTTTATTCTGTTGAGGTAAATCACTTCGTTATCTCTTTGATCACCATAATTGAATTGCATTTTTTCTCACATTTTTAATGCTATTTGTAAGAATTCAGTTTTATTTAGTATGAGCATATATTCAGTCTTGCTTCAACCCTGTTTACATTTTTTGCATTTTTAAGCGCTGTGCTCAGCCTGCTTATTTCAAGCTGATCCAAGAGTTTCTATCTTCCAAGCTAGCGTTCATTCCTAATCTATATTTCAGTATATAGCTATTTTATCTGACACTTCCTCGCCTTTAGTGACATCATAGTGGTGTAACTTTTCAGACATTTTTATTACTATTAGCCTTAAAAGTGCGATATCCCGATAGAATGATGCTGATAAGAGGGAATCATGAATCTCGGCAAATTACTCAAGTGTATGGTTTTTACGATGAGTGCCTGAGGAAGTACGGTTCATCAGCTGTATGGAGGTAACTTTTGACTTTGGCGGTTTGTTAAAAGATTGATAAGTTTTTTTTTGCCGAGCTAAATGTCGATTCTCTCCTGAATTTTATGCTATAACGATTGCCATTTTAGGTGTTGTACTGAAGTATTCGATTGCCTAAGTCTTTCTGCAGTTATTGCGGGTAAAGTATTCTGTGTCCATGGTGGTTTATCACCATCAATACAAAATCTTGATCAAATTAGGACAATCGATAGGAAGCAAGAGGTAAAGGCAGTGCAGTTTGCAGTTTTTTTCAGAAAATGCGTATGTAATAAGATATTACATAAGCATTGTCTAAAAAGTTTTGATAAAACATTAAGTTATTGAGGTTTGAATTTTCAGGTACCTCACGATGGCCCAATGTGTGATTTGTTATGGTCAGATCCGGAAGAAAGTGTCGGTTGGGGTGTTAGTCCTCGAGGCGCGGGCTACCTGTTCGGTTCTGATGTTGTTAAAGTTAGTTTTACGAGTTTTTATACTTATTCCTTACTTTTATTTCGTATAACTCACGTGAACAATTTTCATGAGTGCTTGTCAGTATGGGAGAAAAATTTTCCGCTAATTCACGGAAATTATGTAATCTCATTTTCTACTTTATAAGTTTCGCTTTTTTTTTTATCGTTTTTCTCTCTTATCAAGATTTTCTGATTTGGTGGTCTCGTTTTTTACGGGATTATTTCAGGCTTTTTGCCAGGCAAACGGTGTAGATTTGATTTGTCGGGCTCATCAACTTGTTATGGAAGGTTACAAATGGCATTTCGGTGAAACGGTCTTAACGGTCTGGTCGGCACCTAATTATTGTTATCGGTAATATTGGTTCTTTGATTGTAAAATTCTCTTTTTTCATAATTATGTTAATTTGAAATTGCATTTTACCTTCAGTTAGTTTTTTTATCTTTTTTTATTTTTTTATCCTCAATTTTATCATTCTATCTTCAATTAGGCTAACTGCTTCATTGGTTGTCAAATTTTTTATCAATAATATTTATAGATGTGGTAATGTCGCAGCTATTTTAGAACTTGATGAACAGCTAAATAAAGATTTTACTATTTTCGAAGCGGCACCACAGGTTTCTTCATCGTCTTTTTTTCTAAAAAAAATTGCATTTGAAAGTTTAGAGACTAGAAGGGATTCTTGGTACTTGCATGCCTTTTTGGTCATTATAGGCCAATATCTTTTGAAATCTGACGTCCACTTTTCTGTTAATTGGCTGAAATCTATGCTTGAACCAATTCCCCACAACGCAGGCATAGAATTAGCAATTTCGATTGTTTATTGCTGTACCTTTTTTACAGGAAAATCGTGGTGCTCCAGCAAAAAAGCCTCAACCAGACTACTTCCTGTGAAGGCTATTTGATATAATGTTTTGAATTTAAATGTAACATGTTATATTTCTTTGTGATTTTAAAATTTGTAGTTGAAGAATATATAAGATGAATTGTTCAATTTTTTCTATGTTTTTATTTTGCGAAGCATGCAAGCTTTAATTATTGCTTATATTACTTGCCACGTGTTTATTTTTGATTCTAAATTGCTACATGTTTGATTTATTTTCCACGTTGTAGTACATTGATTTATCACTCACCTGTACCGAATTTGATTTAGAAAAAGAATATTTCTGAAAAGGCTTAATACAAATTCCTGGTTATTCGTTTTTGCACTGTCTTCCTGAATATCATCAAAATGATGCAATTATTTTTTTATAAATTTATTTATTATTGCTAAGCCAAAATGTCCCCATATTCGTTAAAGATTCGATTACCTGCATGGGTTTTTCTTTTTCCATATGTTGTACTGTGTAGTATCATTGTTAATGCGTGATTCCGGTGACTTCCTGATAGAATGGAAATTTCTGCTCTATATATTCATATGATGAATTTGTGCTGAAAGGCTCTTGATGCTTATTTCAGTCGATTTCACATATATCTTTGTCACGTCTAATGCTTGGGACAATACGTCACTGAGAATTTCACTAGCGAATATATGCGGAGTGCCTAATTTCTTGCAAGTCAGTTTCAGGCCACTGGTAATAGTCTAATTGGACATTCATAATTTGTTTTTTCTGACTCCTCCGTTTGAAATTTCTATTATTCAACGATTTTTTTGTCGTAAGCGTTTTCGATTCTTAATGAAACTATGAAATTCAAATAGAGTACTTTCTTTTTTGACTAATATTGCAAGAAAGGAACGGTAGAAGAGATGTGTGTCATAATTTATTGATCTATAAATCTGAGATTTATCATATATCCAGCAGCAATTGGCTTCAGTGAATTGTGTTATTGGTTAATACTCAAACTGAATCCACTTTTGTGAAAAAGAAATAGTAGCAGAGCTGGTGTGGGTCTGAGAACAGTAATACTAATTTTAATTTTGTTGCAGATGTTTGGCTTGGTAAGAGTCATTACACAAGTTGCATTTCGTGCATCCGGTTCACATGCTTTCTTTTGTGCGTCATCATCATCGCTACCTCAGGCGCTGAAAGTACGGATTGAAAAGATGATCTCATCTGCTCCGGTAGTAGTTTTCATGAAAGGCACGCAGTTGGAACCAATGTGTGGTTTTAGCAAAAATGTCAAACTGGTGAGTTCCAGTTGAATATTAGAATAAAATAAAGGATTATTTCGAAGATCATTTAGTTCCGATGATAAAACAGAAAGGGAACATTTGTATCGTTTTAGATGGTCAATCAGAAATACCACCTCGATTTCTTAGTTCTGAAAATTTGGAATTATTCCATCCATTTAGCTGCTGAGGCGACAGCGTAAACGGCAAAAAATAATTCAGTATATTCAGTATTGTCCTGGGTCGGTCTTCGCATTCAGATCACCATTTAAAAATTTTTTCTTTCGTTTTGGAGCTTATTTTCAAGATCTTTCCTTACAGATCCTAGACTTTCATGAAGTTAAATTCAAAGACTATAATGTACTTGCGGACAATGATTTAAGAGAAGGCATCAAAGCATACAGCGATTGGCCTACAATACCTCAGGTAAGCTGTTGTTGGCTCATTTGTTCAGTGGTCAATTATTTTAAGAGAAAAGCGCTAGAAAAAATTGGAGGAAGGAGATAGAACTGATTAACATCTGTATGCAAATGTGACAATTTCACTTTTATTTTAAAACCTATGACAGAAATGGTTAAAATTGTCGAAAGTACCACCACAATATGTACACATGTTTCTTAACCAGTTTCCTCAATCATTTATGCTATGCATCAATAAATTAATTAGTGTTCGAAATTTCAATTTATAGTATATAAAATGTCTACATCAAAACGAAACGTAACGACCCACATCATTGGTCACAGATAATTTTTCTTCTTTGTTCAATTAATTCCATTTTTTTGATCTTAAGAAAAAAAAATGAAAGCAATTACAAATATCAGAAAATATACATAAATAACATGCTGTAATAGGACATAAGAGAAGAAATAATGATGGAAAGTAGAAAAAGAGTGGAAAGAACAATAAACAAGTTGGTGGTGCTTAATACGAATTATGCATATTTTTTTCTTTTATAGGATATATTTTCTAATCCACGTGTGGATGATTTCAAAGTAAATAGCACACATAAAGTTAAGAAAATAAGAAAAACATAATTTATGTGTATTTTGTTTCAGCTTTATGTGAATGGCAATTTCATAGGAGGTTGTGATATTCTTGTTAAAATGCATAATAATGGTGAAATAACGGACCTCTTCGAGAAAGAAGGTATAAAAACACGATTTTCGGATGCTTCAAACAGCGACGTAGAAAAACCTTAGGATGACGATGGTGTTGGCAGCTGCTGTGATAACGATGTTGATCGCAATATCTGCGCTATAATTATTGTCATATTATCACAACCGGTGCCGTCTCCAGCTGTATTTGGTGACAAACAGTGATCGCACATCTACAATTAATTTTATCAATTTTTGCGATGGTTACAAATACAGTGTTCTAAGAGCATCACACAGACATATGCTTTACATTTTACCCTTGGCTTGTTAACAACCTGTTTGCCCAAATTATGCAGTCGAGTATTTTCTTCTAAATATAAAACAGTATTTCTTATTATGCAAAATGGATAACTTTCAACTTTATTGCAAACTTTCATTTCACTCCTCTATACTCAAATTCAAGTATGTCATTTGCCTTTTCTAAATAGAATGGAAATTTGCTTCTATAGGAGTATTCCTGTTAAAGATATTTGCTGAAAATTCGATATTTTTGATTGGTGGTTCATGCAAATAAATCAGTTTTTCAACTTAACTGTGGAGTCAACAACAGATTCCGTAATATAACTCTAAAACATGACCTGTTTACATTGAAAAATGAGGCAGGCGACAAACCTGTTCGCAGATATCCTTGAGACTCACGCCATCGTTTATCTTTCGCCGTACGAAATCAACAGCTTCTTGGCTACTAAGGGAATTCCTGAAGGTACAGATCAGTAGACAGCAAAATTCACATAGCAAGCATTAAAATCAAAGACCACCACCTACCTTTTCATTGGATGATTTAGAAATAAAATTTTGGTAACCCGAAAGCTTGGATAATAAAATAAGTCATACCATATGCCGTCGCAAGCAATTACGATGAACTCGTCGCCTTGTAAGATTTTATACTGTTTAACATCTGGTAATGCCGAGATCATCTGTTCTTTTAATGGCAATGCAGCATTTTTCTTATAGAAATGATCACCTAAGGCTCTGGAAGAAGTAAAAGGTGCCATAAGAAAATGCAAAACACACGAAATCCACCAAGTTTTCTCAACCATACATTGCACTCCGCTTGCTAAACTCATTGCGGTGGGAACTCTTCCAGTTATTCCAGCCTCCAGTAATTTTTGAAAAATGATATTATTTCTCAGAAAAGAATTAACAATACTATTTCGAAAGAAAAGGTAAGTTAACCTGGAAAGGTTCAAGCCACCGTTAACCCGGCCATCCATACTGATTTCGCCTCCAGCTGTCTCAATTCGCCTCCTTTCTAGAAATTAAAAAAATCTTCGCTTCACTAAACAGACCACGCAACACTCAATTTTCTCTAAGTAGATCCTCAGCAAAATCTTCATATATTGAAAACCACCTCAATTTTTGCATTTTAAGAAAAAAGAAAGAAACCTATATCATCTTCTGGTTTGTGGTCAACTGATAATTCAACAGCCACACCATTACGACACAGTACTGCTCGGCTATCACCCGCATTGCCAACCACCACTTTATCCTGAAGCAACGGGCTGAACATTTTCGGAAACAGTGGCAGCAGTTAAAATTATTTTCATGCTCTAAAATCTCCACAAAAATACAGGCTTCGTTCACTAATTAAAGACGTGGGAATATAAATCATGGATTTATATTGCAGTCTTTAACTGGAGTTGGAATAAAACATTACCTTGAAAACTACGACAACGCATGCTGTCGTGCCTGAATCTTCGCCCGGAGTATCACCCGATGGGCAGGAATACGCTTGTTCCGTCTAGAACATTGTATTACAATATGCTGCGAAAGTAAGTTATATGCATCGACTAGTTCCGAAGGACAACCACTTTTAATCACCCCCATCCCCGCTGTAATTTATTTAGTAAACAATTTGATATACAATCTTGGCCATCATTTGGTTTCTGCAGTCTGAAACCACTTTAACTAAATTAAATTGTTGTGAACTTCATGTATAATGCATCTTTTTTCTCGTCGGTAATATATATATATATATATATATATATATATATATATATATATATATATAATACGACAATCACCCTATTAATACTTAACGAGGTGTTTTGAACCTACATCATCGATTTCCTCATCGTCCATTTCCTCCTCCTCTTCGCCTTCACTCATCTCCTCATCAGCATTGTAATCTTCATCTACTGACTCTGAATCCGAAGAAAACGTAACTTGCCCATCGGAAGTTCTGGAAAATGTAAAACAGTACGTCCTATGCAAAGCAATAAGCAATAATAAAAGATATATACCATTTCATTCCACTTTTTTTGGAAATTCGATGGCAAAGGAAATTATACCAGTCAACCGTATTTTTTCAAATTAAGGAATCATCAATAAAGGTCTCGAATTAACGGTTACTCACGCAGAAGGATGAGGATTCTCGCCTGGTGGCACGCAGTCATCTGCATCACCTGAATCGATCGATTGCGTAGTAGTGCTAATTTCAGCAGTACCCGCAAGTTCCGGCTCACTATTTGTCGCTTCACTTTCTCCAGCAATTTCAGCAGTTTCACATCTAAAATGAATGTCAATATTAGAAATCTATTACGATAAGAATGATCATTTCATCCTTGTTTATATGAATTAGTAAAATTCAATTGACATGTGATGTCGCGTAAAGCAACAGCTCGAGTTTTAACATCAAACCTTTCATCTTGAACCGCTGCCTTCGATTTATCGACTGCAGATCTATTTGAGAATGTATCGTTGCTCTGACTTTCCAGTGTACCTTCTTCAACATCTGCAATTAATATTAATAAAGTTTTCCCTCCAAACTTAAAATGCTACAAAGTAGTTGCTACAAAAAGTAGTTGCAATAATCCTAAGATTACTGAAACAATAAATGGTTGAACAAAGATCCAAAAAAATGTGAAAAGAAAATCTTAAAATCAATCTTACCGCTCTAAAACCAAAATTTCAGACCCAATAGAAATCAAACTGAATTTTAAAATCAGCGACACAAACCATTTGATGATTTGGTGCGCTTCACTCTTAACAAACTGGGTGACAGTTCACTCATCCGTTTTTTCGCTTTCTCTTCCACTGCTTTTTCTTCCGTTTTTTTTAGCTGATTTTTACGCGCTTTAACTTCCTTGTCGATCACAGCATCACCATTTTGGTCTTTCCAGTTTGTTTCCTGTTCCAATGTATTCGATCCATTCTCTTGAATTTTCTTCTCAGACTGTTCCACTTTCTGAGCACAAAAGAATTTTAAAAAGATCCTACCCAATGAGTCACAAGATTTAAAATACAATTGCTTTTCGAAATTTTCGGTCAGTAGCCGTTGGTCAATAAATTTAATAGTAGACAACAATTATGACAAACATAAGCTACCAGTTCTCAAAACTTTATAAGCGAAATGAAAGCGAAGGTAACGGAAGATCACCTGCACCTGCTCCTCTTCTCCACCTTGCTGTTCGAGCTGTGCACGCAATTCATTGAGGTCAATGATTGACTGTTTACCATTCTGCTCTCGATGTAAAACAATTCCATATCTTTCTAATATGGTTTCAATCGGCATTCCAGCTTCTTCATATAATGCTTGCTGAATAGGAAAGCGAATGAATTTTATAAATTACGATTTCAATATACTCTAAATTATTCCATGACCAAATAAAAATTAACAAACCTTGTCTTCGTCATCCTCGCTTAATTCCTCATGTTTCGGTTCCACGCTACCTGCTATTCTCTTCAATTCTTTCATAACTGCCTCCGTCCTGTAAAACACAGAATTTAACTATGAAGATGTGGAAGCTGGAAAGTTTGCAAATAAAATCCTGAAAGGACATATCAAGAGCACGATTTGATAAAATTATCATTGTTTACAACCTTAGCAATTCATCCAATTCCAAGAAAGTATCCTGCATAGCTTTTACGTAATTACCCGAAAACCATGAATTATTTCTTTTCAACATATCTGGTAAATGATTTGCACTGTACTGTGCCACTTCACTTCCTGAAGTGTATATCCGTTTAGTAGAATCCAACATTACTTCATTAAAAAAACAAAAAAACTATTTGCCCTTCATTTTGGGAATACAGCACCTTAGAAGCAAACCAATTACATGCATTAGGAACTTACCTCCATGGCCATCGTAAACAGCGAAAAAGGAAGAATCATCGTCATAATTTACGATACAATTATGCGCATCCTGGAATGGAATATTTCAATAATATTAAATATTTCAGAAACATCTATCTAAATACCGACTAATTCGGAAACTACAGAAATTTGTTCATTACTCATTTTTGTGCCAAAGAAATACATTTCATCTGGTACCGGAATGAATATATGATACCCTAGCATGAAGTTGTTATGTAGTAGAAACGCTCTACTGTATAACAACTTCATGCTAAGTTGAACTGAGAAAAATATTACAATCTTTGCAAAATTCATCATCAAAATAAGTAGTTGAATTTTAGTTGATTAATTTCAAAGTCCCAAATAACCTCTTGATTGATACGCCACCCCTGCATACTTGTTGCGGCGTAAGAGATTCGCTCACTTCCACCACATTCGGATACTTTTTCGGTTATTGGCTTACTTAGATAGGCACCCATGTTGACTGCCTCTAACTATACCTATATAACTGATGAAACTAGTAAGAAATAATATGATTTTTGTATATACAGAAAAATATACAATTGAAACCGGCGTAAATTTCACATGAAAGGACGTAAATGCTCATAAACTATACGCTAGCAAATGATAAAAAAAGTCATTTTTGATGAAATGACTTAATCTGGAGAAGAAATTTAAATAAGAATCTGAATTAGTGACACTCAAATCTGCACAAAAATCAACAAAGGAAAAGATGCATATAAGAAACAAGGGATTCTTGCAAGCGGTAGCAAGGATGCCTAAACAAACTGATGTTTGTTGAACCATTCTACACTAAATATGCTAAAATATAATTAATACTCCTTTGTTAAAAAACAGACATAAATTATTGCAGCCTATATTTATGCAAAATTCAATCAAGAGTAATATTGCTAACTGATATTCAAATCGTTGGAGTAACCAACATCTGACATGCTTAATTACCGGAACAATCAATACCTACCACCTAATCAATGAGAAGTTTGCATTAAATATTCCCAACTATAAAGAAATCGAAGCGTAATACATGGCTGTAAAAATAATCAAAATCAGGACCATTCACTGAAATAACTTTAACTAAACAACCTAATATTTCATATTAGCACAAATCAAATGCTAAATTATTATATAATTCAGATAGTTTTATATAGTGACATCTAAGAATATACGTTATTTGATTCTACAGTGCTTATATTTTCAACTGTCTCTGAGTGCTCGATGTAGAGCATAAGTTTCGATTATAAATAAAAAAATTAATATTAATAAGAAAGATCATGAATGAACTATTACTGTCATATGCATCTATATACATAAAATTTACTCTTGTAGGAAATGAAAATATAAAAAAAAACCGAAACCTATTTAACTTTTTTCGCAAAATGTCAAATACCAACATAAAAAACCTAACTCATAACGGATATATAATTGAAAAAATGGAAATTCGAAACAAAGAAAAGTAGTGAAATGGAACTTGTAACTTCGAATGATCTTAAGATCGTCTCAATTCAAAATTGGAACGGTAGTTTTCCATCGCCTGTATTAGTTGCCAACAGCATAGAGTAAACATGTGAATGAATTGCGCACTGTTGCACACCATCAAAAAGACCGCATAAGTGTAGAAAACAACTACCCAATACTTGCCACTATTCACTCAGTGGTTTGCATTACGTGGCCAACACGTAACATCTCACGAAAAACCACCACCTATCCTAGTCTTTGTTGATAGTCGCATGGCAGCCGATCGTCTATCCTGGCCTTATCAACAAAAGGCGGCCGCTCGCTTAGTTTGTTTGGTCATTGTGTTTATATGCATCCCTTCCACTGCATAAATGTGTGGTTGTATTGAGTTTATATGTAAGATTCACTTCTACTGATAATCATCCTCAAGATAGATGGTCAACGATTTCAAAATTTTCAAATTTTTGAACGAAAGTTTTGATAATTAATAAAAGAGACACGGTATGTCGACTTGTGATTTAATCTATTATCATTGCATTAATTTTATAAGCAAAACATTGTCGTATTACTTCAAACGATAGTTTGATAATATTAAACAACTCGAAATTTAAAGCAAAAAGAAAGAAAAAATTTCACCACTCTTCAATATTTCCATTAGTATTCCGTTTGACATGATGAAATGAAAGGGAACTGTTTTCGAAAGGGGACACTTCGAATATAAATTGTTGGTAATGGGTAATAGAAACAGAAATTTGCAGTGATTGGTTGTGTTATAAAAAAATTGAAAATGGATTTTCCTGAAATTTTCTTCTTTAAAATATGATGTGAATGAGTTTACTTACATACTGATAAGTTAAGTTCATCAGCGAATTAACAGATTAACAGATCTACGTAGATCAGATTTATTGCCTAACTAACATGATTGCTTTAGCTCTTGTCGCGCGATTAGTTTTCTCAAATGAATATTACATGGATATGTACGAGAAAAAAAAATGCCAATAGTGGATCGATCAGTCATGTTGAGAGCTTTGTTTTCATTTGTGATCTTTCTGCTAATTACCGATGTTTGTAAAACCGCTACACATTTTGTCGTCTGGCACTTATCAGTAATTAGCTGATTAATATTTGTCCACTAATTCCTACCCATTACAGGACAGTTGGTACCTTTCTGATGATCTTGTCTGCTATGGGCCGTTGATCCTGTTCTGTTACAAGCTGTTTTGTGTTCAATCCATTATCAGATCTTCGTACTTATTGATTTTAGCTTTGAAATCCGGTAGGCGTTTGTATCGATTCAAATTTTTAAACGAGTGGTAAACCTTCACACGGATAATATCAATATATTTTTTTAATTTTGAACTTTATCTCTAGAAAGCATGCAGCAAACTATCGTACTCTCATTATCTAAAAAAATGAAATTTTGTGTGAGCCATGTTGATTTTCATTCCCTAATTAATTTGTATTTGAATAAATTTTCTTAGAATTTTTCATCTGTTAAAAATTTCAATTTTTATAGGAAACTGTTTCACCTAATTAAGAGAAGAAGTGAATTTACGGATTGAAACTTTTGCGTAGATTATGTTTATACATGTTTTAAACTAAATGAATGTCAGTTGTACGTGACTGTCTGTCCTTGTACAGTAAAAAATTTTATTTCAAATCCTGAGTTTTGATCAGAACATTTTGCTTTAGTAGCGGAGAATAGATTGTCGTAAATGCCATCACTAGTTGTGTTGGGACGACGGTGGAATATTGCGAGTGATGATTTCGTATTTCCATCTTTATCTGAAATATTAGTTCGCTTAGCTTGGTGAGTTTTTTTTTCTGTTTTCTGAAATGGCTAACATTTTGCAATATTATATACGGATCTCACCTTTAATCGAATCCCCCATACCAGGGTGCTCAAGGTTCCAGACCATTATCATTGCCTAATTTGGGTTCAGATAAGCAATAGCACTGGTAATAATTACTGTTCTGATTACTATTATCATCATTACGCTTTTTAATCTAAACAAATACGTGGTATTTTCTATTTTTCTGAGCGATAAGTGAAGCAATTAGCATTTATGGGAATTATTACTACGGTTTGTTTTGATATTATGATGGAATGATAATTGTCATTATATATGTTATATATATAATATGTATGTTGATTTTAATTGCATGAAGAAAAACAATTTCAGGATATCAACAACATGTGTTATATTTATCCTAAAAATATGGGAAAGTTGCACTGATCAACACTCTATCATTAATCTTTTTTCGTTAATTGGTATTAATGTTATAACTATTTTAACATGTTTTATCATGGCGTTGGTTAGCGCTCGTGGATCTATTCTGGAGCCTCATAAGCGATATCATATCACGAAAATCATCTACATACGTCTGCTGCTATTTATTTGTGAAATCATTATTACCACTGCATCAACGGTCTTCGCATACAGTAAGTTTAATGAAATTTGACAATTATCTTCAACAGTAATTCGCTTTCTATAGCTTTTTTAAATTATGTTATCTTTCTCTCAACTGTTTATTCTCCGTGATTTTTTGAGCTGTTGTAATGGAATCCTAGAATTACACATCAGTTTAAATATTTGCTTTAACTTTGAAGGTTTTGTTTTATTTTGCTAAACAAATGAAAACTTTTTGAAAACTTTTTTAAATAAACCTAAATACGAAAAAAGCAATGAGAAGAACCTAAAAAAGCAATAAAAAAACGAGGAGGATGAATAGCTAGTTTTTGCAGTTGGAAATTAAGTTGGATTGTTCAATGATTGACACTGAACTAGTAATTTTTTCAACTTCGGAAAGGGAAGTCAGGGTCAAAACTTTCTTATTTCAGGAAGTCTAACTCCATGTAATCTTGTTATTATACTACGTTTAACAGTTATGCTTCAATGGGCTCTGATAGTAACACTTTTAGTCAGTGTTGCTGCTGTATTTAATCCATCTGGTGCCAGTCGTGTACAACCAAGTTTTCGGACGGAAAATCAAGTATGGATGTTTCGTTTCAAGTTGGTTAGTTGTTGTTTCACTTTGAATTTTTCCATTCCTTTTTAACTAAGTTTTACAAATTATTCTCATAATTGAATTAACATTAGAAAATTTTAGTTTCTGTTGGGAAAAAACGAAGCAATGCGTGAGGCGTTAAAGGATATTGCCATTCTTACAGCATCATTTTTTGCCGATGTTGATCTGGTAGCATCCGATATTCTGGCTGGTCTTTTACTGGTTGCTCGTGCTCCTAATCAGTCACCTAGTTCTACTATTTACCTGCCAGAAACTGAAGTAATTTCTCAGGATTATTCAAGCATTCGATCGTGTTATGATTTAGGGATGATTTTCCAATTGGGTTTCCAGGCTTTCTCATTCTCGAAAATCATTTTATATTTTGTAATTTATTATATATACGGAAGAAGACTCTTACATCCAAAGTACATTTCAGTATTACATGTCTGATTTAGTTATAAATATCACTGCTTGAAACAAGCGAATGTCAGTGCGAAACTAGGAATTCCATACATTGACTGAAGAATTTATTAATAGGTTTAATAATTTTCGCAATTTACTTTGCTACAAAAGAAAAATTTTACAATGTTACAACTATTTCAAAGACTGTGGTGACAGACTCTTGAACTCTTTCCATATGTCAGTATGATATTATTATCGCATATGATGCTATTCTTAATGATGGGGTAGCCAGACTGTTTATATTGACCTTAAAATATTTTTGCAAATGAGACTATTAAACTTCAGCCACCTGATTGGATGACTTTGGAAAATGCTCGTTATATGGCAAAATATATAGCGGCGATGTATGGTTGGGAAGTTTACATGTTTTACAACTGTGGTTTTTGCGATTGGATAAAAGTGTGTAAAAAGATTAAATGTTGCAACAGGTCTGGTTCTACAGGATTCGAAAATTCCAAAACTTTTTTTTGCTTTTGCTTGTTTATGTTCGTAATGAAATTAATGCTCATAATTTTAAGCAGTTACTGTAATGGGAGAAAAACCGGAAAAGTTCTTTTTACTGCGTCATATTCTTTGAAATAACTCTAATGAATGAGCTGGCACTCCAAGTTGACTGGAATTTTGTATAATAATAAGCTTTAGTTCATATTTCGTAAAGCATCGGGAATTTTTTATGATTATGTTCAAATTTCTAATAAGGCGATTTAGCAAGGAAATGATAGCGTGATGTATTATCGAAGATTTTCAAAACAAGAAAACAGAACATAACTGGAAAAAATTTTTGCAGGCGAAATTTTCCTATTAGAGGTGATAATTGCTGTACATGTGCTACAGCTACCTTCTTAGCAGTAACAGGATGTAAGGAAACTGATATTATCTTCGCTTCATTTGCAAATGAACTCTATCAGGTAATATTAACTGTTTATGCTATTAATCTATAAGACGTCCCTTGGTATGCACAAATTTATTGGCAAACAGCTTATCTTCATATTATTATGCCAATATGTATGGGTCCTTTAGGTGCCGTTTATCGTGCTCGTGGATGTAAAAGTAAGAAGTATTGTAATAACAATACGTGGCACAGCTTCAATGATGGATGCGATCAATGATTTATCGCTTGAAGACGAAGCATTTTCGGTAGATGTGGATCAGGACCCGATTCTTTCACAAGATGAAGAGTTGGATACTCCCAATAAGGTGTGAAATAGAAAAAAATAGTCGTTCATGCGAAATTTAAATTATAATTCTTGATTTTCTTTTTTTCTGTTTTGCAAGTGAAAGAGTAAGACATGTTGTAATTTTTACTGATATTTCCCAGGAAGTACGCGTACACCGTGGCATGTTGCGTAGTGCAAGATACGTGTTTGAAGTATTACGTGCAAATCATATTTTGGAAAGCTTAAAAATGAGATATCCAGACTTTACACTTGTTTGCTGTGGACACTCATTAGGTGCCGGAGTTGCAACATTGCTTACGTTTCTCCTTAAGTAAGTATTGCGCTCTATTTCATGTTCAAATCTTGCCCGCTACAGATTCTAAAAGAATACGTAGAAATACGAAAGTTAAATTTTTTTTGAAAAAATTATTATGTTTTAGGCAATCGTTCAGTCCCATACAGTGTTTTGCATTCTCCCCACCAGGCTGTGTTATCAGTGAAAATGGTTTAGCAGAGACACGAAAATTCGTATTTAGTGTTTACATTGGTGATGATATTGTTCCACGTTTATCATTTCAAGTAATATTTTTAATCTGTTTTTTGTCCCAAAACGGCTGTAGAATAAAAATAGGGCAGAAAATATGAGATTAGAATTGATAATTGCTTATCTTATATGGAGGACTGTAAGCCAGAAGGCTTTTATGTACTTTTATCAGTCGTGCTTTTTTACATCATTTGCACTCACGAAGTTGAAAACTAAATATTCGTGAAATCAAGAATGAAGAAGAAATGATCATGCATTATATTAGAATGTTATGTTATTTCAAAGCAAAACTGATGTCAGTGATAAAAAGATAGCATTAATTTTTTTGCGACAACAGGTTGCTCATAATAACAAAATCTTGTTCTATGTTACTGTAATTCCGACTTTGGTGTTATCATCGTGACAAAACTATTAAACTTATCGTAAAGGTTGTTATTTTAGATTTAAATGGTAATCTGCGAGCAAAATCTATTTCATGGAAAAATTTTATTATAATTTCAATTTTTAGACGTTATGTAAATTGAAATATGATGTAATCATGTTGTTGGCACACAGTAATTCACCAAAATACAAGATTCTACTACGTGGCTTTTACCGATTGTGCCTTTCTCATCCATGGCAACCAAATCGAGATGGTTTGTTTTCTAATTCAAATTCCAACAAATACAACTTTTCTTTTCGAAGTTTTTGATCTGTATGTTTTTTACTAATTCATTTAATATCATTGTTTTTTATTTTCATAGATCATGAAGATGATGCAATTGTAAATATTAATGATCGACTACCACTAGTTTTTCATACTACTTCATTCGTTATTGATGATTATGCTGATGGCACGGAAGAAAACAATCCCGCAGAAAGATGGGCAAAAAAGCGGACGAGAGTATGAATGTTTTTTGAATATATGAAAATATACGAAGCGAAATTTTCTATAGATATAAGTCAAATTGCCGTTTTAAGGCGTTTCTAACAAATATTGGTAAATTTCCGCTTTTTGACTGCAAACTCTTCTAAACTAGAGTTTGAGTTTAAGTTGAGTGATCTTGCAGCTGCTTCCACCGGGTTGTCTTCTTCATGTCTGGGTGATTGATAAGCAAAAGAAAATAATTTGTAAAAGATGGACGCATCACAGGTATTTATTTTTTTTTTCTTTATTTGGAAATGGCAACAGCAAAAGCACATGATTTTTCACTTATGGAAGAAAAAAAAATTTGCTGTATTTTGTTTTAAATATTTTTGCAAAAAGATTAAAGAAAGGAATTTGGATTATTTCATGCATTTCTAATAAGCTATATTACAGCTCGCTGAATGAGATAAAACTGTCAAGTGCTATTATCCGTGATCATATGCCATATAATGTGTTAAAAGCGCTCAACATGGAGCTTAGCTTGGATGTATAATATTTTTAGATATTGGTTGCTTATGTATTTTATTGCAGGTAATATATTTATTTCTACCATCTTTTCTTTATAACTGCTTTTATTAAATTGTAGCGTCTGAATGAATATGATTTCAGGTTTTTATTTTTTTTTGATCAATTTTATTCATTTGCTGATGGAATGAATTTAAAAGGATTTTTTTCATTTGAAAATTTTAAGACAATTGTTTTAAAATTAGAATTTCCAAAACTCTAGAAGCATGGTATCCTGGTCATCCTTAAGCAGAAATATTTCCATGTTTGGTTTTTGCAAAGAGGAAAAAAAATTATGGTGCCGTGGTTACTGTTATCTATTATTTTAAAAGATAAGATGGAATATAAGGATCTTTATTTTGCTGCACTTTATTTTACGGACATTGTTACAGCGGACTGTAATTTTGAGCTCTTTCTAAATATTTCAGTCAGTTGACTTTTGGTGAGAGTAGTGAAATAATTCTTCATGTGTTCTTCATCCTTGTTCCATTATCGATAAACACATTCGAATTTGTAGATATTGTAGAGCATTGTGGAAAATATTGTTCGTCTTCCTAAACATGATTATCATATCGATGATATTAAGTCGATCTTTTCTTTTTTCGAAATTTTCGTTCCTCTATCCTTGATATCTTTCTCCTTGTGCAATAACAGTTGTAAATGTGAAGAGGGGTGGTTTATACGTTGATTTTGCATCATGATATAACCATATTCTCTATGCATTGATGTAAATATCATTTAGTTGTAGTACATTGGTTTATAATACTTATTGGTACAGGCGTATTTGAGGAATGAAGTCTTACGTGTATCGGTTTTTTAGATCAGTTTTAAAATCATATCCTTTCTAATTAAAGTAAATCTAGGCATCGATTTTTAAGGCTAATATATTCAAATGAATATAGATTCAGTAGATTCAATTTTTGAATTGCCAAGGCAATGACTTCGCATGAAATTTCAGAATTAACTGCAAAAAGTTTAATGATCTGCCTTTGTTGCTTTCAGCACTTTTTTCGCTATATTTTCCTATACAGTATCCTAAAGGAAGTACATTACGTGAACTTTCCGTATATGATTACATAATAAAATATTATTGCATCAGTTTGGAACTATCACGCTGTTTAAGAGTGGACTCATACAGTAACTGTTCAGTGTAAATTCGATATGTGTATATGTAACTTCGGTCTATGCGATCTTAGGAATCAAAAAAATCACTGTCTATCATCTGATGATGGGAATAAAAAGTTAGATGTAAATTCTACTAATTCTCATTTGTCACTCACGAAACAGTGCAACAGTTAATTATAACAGGAGACAGGTGGGCACGCTTCAGTTAAATCATTCAGAAAATCAACTTAGTATTAAATCACTTTACATTATTATCCAAAGTTTATGTTTTAATTGTTTTTGATAAGTTTCTGGAATAATTGATATTTGTATTTTAAATTTTATGCTTTGATTGTAGCTTTTACAATAATTTATGGGTTTATATTAATGTTGCATAAATATGGATTTTTATTATATTTCCATAGACAAACAATATATATTGATTTTATCATTGTTTGTTGAAATAATTTACCATTGATTATTTCTTCCATTTTTTCTTAGACATTTGAAATTATGAAGAAAAAGGTACCAATAAAAGGTCACAAGTGAAATTATTTTAAAAAAAACAAAAAATCAATGTTGAATTTGCCATGATTGGAAGTCATATTTTTAATTGATAATTTAGTTTGCGTTATCAAGTACATTTTTACTAATAAGCGCATGAAGTTTCAGTGATATTTTATTAGTTACAAGTTATTATAACATACATTATTAACGTGACAATTTATTTATCATTCCCTGCTTGAATATCAAATTAATGAAAAACTGTGCAGTAAGTAGATGAATTATGCACTTAATTTACAGTTGTGATTTTTATGTTGATTTTTTGGAATTTTCAAGTGAAGTAAGCGTATTTTATGTACTTTTTAAAATGGCAATTCAAATTTAATATTTATGCTTTTGGTGCTTTTCTTGCTTAGCCTCCCGGACAGTTTACCAATTTGATTTCTATTTTGATGAAATTTCTTCAGTTTGTAGTTTCGAATGTGGTAATGAATATGAATTTATTTCCGCTGTATTGTTTCATGCTTGTCTTTCGGTACATAAACCATATCTTTTTTTACATTAATCTTAACTTTAAGCATAAGTATTCGTCAATGTTCCTCAGTGGAGCGGATATTGCAATCGGTGATGTTGTATTCTTCAAAAAAGGTGAGAAAGAAAAGGATAACGATCAATTTGAAGCAAGCATTGCCAGTGTTGCACCTGAAGATGTAATACATGTAGCATTGTTATGCGAAGATACAGGTCACTGGGTGGTACATGCGACCGAAGAATCTGGCGTATGCCAAGAACTTTTAATGGACGTAATAGAGAAGCTATCTCCCGGGAGTTTCGAGGTATATCGAGCTCAGCTACCAGAGACACTTCGTATCAATGCATGTAAATGGGCACAATCTAAAATTGGCGCTGATTATAACGACATTTTCTCTCCTAATATGCGTAACTCTAAAGGTAATGAGGCATTCTACTGTTGTCAGTTGGTAGCGAAGTCATATGAAGCTGCTGGTATCCGTGATTTCTGTCCATCACATCAATTGAATTTTAAAGATTCAAATGGGAAAACTTTACCATTTTGGGAAGAATACTTTCGTGTGCGATCATTACCGATACCACAGGATATGGCGGGTTCGCATCCTTCTAAATTAATGCATTCCAAATATTTGAAACTTCACTTTGCCAGATTTTACATGCCGTTGATAAAGTTCACCGTTCCGAAAACTGTCGATGATGCTTTACATTTCATACGTGGAGCTCGTGTAGTACTTAAAACAACCAAACATTTTGATGTGTATCAACCGAGAAATGGTTAGTAAATTTGTTGAAACTGATCTTCAGTTAAGATTTTGATACGTAATTAAACCTAATTGATATTTTTCTATATGCAATAGGTGACAGTGAATCTCATAAATCACCTTATTTGCTGTTACTGTCCGATAATTTCCTAATAATTTATTGTCCGATTTATTTAATATGCCGTTTTTTAAAAATTTAGTTAATATCAATTTACTCGACTTTGCTCTTTTTAGAAGAATTTAAATTTAATATAATGTCGGAATACTAAATACTTCAATTTCTTCTGCAAAAAGATCAAAAGAAGATGAAGGTTATGATGAGCCCGAATATTTTTATTTTGTCAAGAAAAACAAAAATCATTGATTTATTTGCAGGTGAAATATTAGCGCGATGTGGCTGCGCTTCTGCCGAAGTGGTCGATGAGGTGGTTAAGGATGCCTCTGAGGCACAGAAATCCTGGGCAGCCTTAAATGTTCAAGAGCGTGGAGCAGTTTTACGCCGGGCAGCTTCTATCATACGCGTATGTTCGCTATCTTTTTCAATATCACTTATTCAATATGTCATGAAAGTTTTTCAACTCCATGTATAGTGCTGAGATACGTACAAAATTTGAGTGCTGTTATGTCCGTTCTGCTCCGAGTTCTACTTATCTCCTTACTATTTTGCCCTCAAACTTTAGTCTAGTGTTTACACCTACTTGGTTGTTTTATTGTAATCTCTAGCCTGAATCTGTCACTTCTTCGAAAATACATAAATTTTTGCACTATCAACATTTTAGAATGCTGCAGATCAAT
Organism: Litomosoides brasiliensis; assembly: GCA_013365375.1. Lineage (NCBI taxonomy): Eukaryota > Metazoa > Nematoda > Chromadorea > Rhabditida > Onchocercidae > Litomosoides > Litomosoides brasiliensis. Next base: position 102,237 of record JABVXW010000069.1, on the reverse strand, counting down.
TAGCATATTTCGAAACACTTGATTGCGGTAAACCAATTGAAGAATCACGGTGGGATATGGCTAGTTCTGCAGATACTTTTGAGTTCTTCGGTGGTGCTTTGCACAATATTGCTGGTAAAAATTTTTAGTTTCATAAAATGTTTTATGTTTGCGAAATTCAATAATTGTTTAGAAATTTTCCAAATCACTTTGTCAAAATGGGTTATTTCAATTTCCTTAATTAATTTCTTAATCAATTTCAATTTCTTAATTTTAATTAATTAAGTAAAGTTAGATTTCTAATCCTTTGAAGTGTTGCAACTGTCAGAATCGTTATGACATATTTTTTCTAGTGACACATTTTTTGTTTCTCTTATTCTCAATATATACCTTAATACAGGAAATCACTTTCCACTAAGCAGCGATAATTATGCGTATACAGAACGTGTGCCATGGGGCACTGTTGGTGCAATTGGTGTTTGGAACTATCCGATGCAAACTGCATCATGGAAAATTGCTCCAGCATTAATGTGTGGTAATGCTGTTATCTATAAGCCATCACCCTTTGCACCCGTAACATCTGTCCTGTTGGCTCAAATCCTTCAAGCTGCTGGTCTTCCTGACAGTGTACTATCTGTTTTACAGGTACATTTTTGTATGTTTTGGAAGAACTTTAAGCACTTTTGTATGAAAAAAAATTTTTTCGAAGTTTTTGCTATTGTAATAATTTGATAAAAATTAGCTATACAGTTTTACAATTTGCTGGACAAAATTATTCACACTTACAATAACAAAGTTAAGCATCGGCACGATGTCATATATTCAGTATAATATATATCATTTGTTATGATTAATCATGCTGCATTTACTAATTGTGTACAAACGATACTACAGCACATATGTTGTACTGCTGCACATCATGAATATGAAGTGTATTAATATTATTCAAATCGAAACATTACTTGTTTGTCAATTCATTATTTCAACAGTTTCATTAGTGATTTTAATGATTGCTTGAACTAAGCCTGGAAATTTCAGGGTGAGGGTGAAACAGGTCAGGCGATTTGCGAACACAGAGGCATTAGTAAAGTCTCATTTACCGGTAGCACTGCAACTGGGTCTAAAATCCTGGCATCGTGTAGCTTGCTGGGTCGAATCAAACCTGTAACATTGGAACTGGGCGGAAAAAGTGCTATGATCGTTTGTGAGGATGCAGACATCGATATTGCAGTTACAGGCGCTTTTATGGCCAATTTTTTTTCGTTAGTTTGGTCATATACCTATGATATTTTATATGAAGTACAGAAAAAGTAAAAATTCGATTGTCAATTATTTGATAAATAAGAAAATTTAATTTTAAAAGTTGAATATTTGTAGACAAGGTGAGGTGTGCTCGAATGCATCAAAAGTCCTTGTGCATATGTCACGTTACGATGAGTTTCGACAGAAAGTCGTGAAGCAAACGAAAAATTTGGTGATCGGTGATCCATTATTGAAGGAGACAAAAATAGGTGCAACAATCTCCCGTGAACATTTGGGCAAAGTCAAAGCTTACATTGATGAAGCTGTGCAACAGGTTATCTGACTTGTTCAGTATTCCCTCAGTGTTTTGGGAATTAAAAGTTTTCCTTCATCAAAATCCGTTGGGAAATTTAATTGGTAATATGAGATTATTAATATGGTGTGGCGGGGTCCTGCAGGACCAGTCTTTTTTTAGTTCTAATCTTTCATTATCGGTTTTCCAGGGTGCAAAATTATTGTGTGGCGGTGACGAAGTAAAGGTTGAAGGTCTCGAACACGGTTATTATTTAGCACCTGCTGTTCTGGATTCGATTACCGAGCAGATGACGATTTACAAAGAAGAAGTGTTTGGAGCTGTCATGTTAATTATTCCATTCCAGAACAGTGAGGTAAATCTGCACAACATAAAATGTGTAAACTTATCTGGAGTTTCCAGTTTCGATCTCGTTATGAGCAAATCATATTTATGTCTTGAAAATACCTAAGATAGAAAAAAGAGAATTTTGTAAAAACTGAAACTTCAGGATGCTATTCGTATGGCAAACGATACACCTTACGGACTTGCCGCTGGTGTTTTTACGAGGTACGTTTTGTTAAATTGTTAATTTACATTTATTAATAAAAAATCTTTTCTTTTTTTCTAGGAACTTACATCTAGCATATTCAGTGGCTTCAAAACTTCATGCTGGCAACGTCTATGTAAATACATTCAATGTTACGAGTAAGTTTGTTGAAAAATGCAAAATTTAAGAGTGGATTACCTACAAAATTAACTAAAATATAATTTAAATGGCTCGATATAACCATCTTCAGTTTGTTTGCAGTTCTACCTACACAGATTTTTACTTAACTTCGTTATTTTGGAGTGCAAAATTTCATTTCAAATTTGCATCTGTTGTGGCATACCTATTTCAAACAACATGCTCTCCTACGAAGTCCTTTTTAAGATGCAATGATACCTTTTGGTGGTATGAAGCAGTCAGGTTTTGGACGTGAAAATGGTATCGCAGCCCTGGAAGCTTTCTCACAAGTAAAAAGTGTATTTGTTAATGCATCGGAGAAGTTGGATAATCCATTCCTATAACTGAAAATAGTGTAAATTTTTTATTTGAATAAAGCAAGTTAAAGTGTGTATTTAGCCAACTTATATATTCTGCAGAATTCAGTCAATGAGCGTTCAGGATGTTTTATAATACTTAACACTTACTGTAAGTTACAGCATGTGAGGCAATAAACCCTAGATGTTTGTCAGTAATGTCGCTAAATACAGCAATAAGTTCCTTTGCCCTTTCTCTGAGTTAAGCATGACATGATATACAATTACCATAAACAACAAAATAAAAAAGGTAGGAGAACGTAGAGAACATTTTCAAATATCAACGAAATTGCAATATATATATATATATATATATATATATATATATATATATAAGCGTTAATTAAATAAACATTCTTTAACACAAAAGTATAATGCATTGGAAAGTGGGATTTAAAAAATTCATAAAGTAGCCAAACGTGCTAAAAACTTTGACCACCTTACCTGACCGTTGAAGGTTTTTATACGTTCTTTCATTTTTACTTCTCAAATTCCTAAAACATGAGCCGTGCAAAAATAGAAGCCTTCCTATATTTGCAAAGATATATAAAGAATTGAATAGGCAGTATCCTAACAGAGGAAATGACCAATAATTAAAGATTAACTGCTCTGCTCTATATGAGGAAAGATGTGAATAAACAGGTTGGAAAATAACTTGTATTACTATTTCCTATCATTGAAAAATGGTTTTCATTGAGCAACTGGCAAATAACCGTGAGAATGAAAAATAATAATTCATGCGCCGATAACTAGGAAGAAAGAAAATTAGTCCCAATGTGGGCTACTTTAAGTTCTTTCAACAGCAATCTCCCTAATAAACTTCCTATCATCTGTGATAATCAAATGATCCGTTCCTAAAATATATTAAAAATCACAAAACAAACCATGTAATAATACCATGAAATTCGTTTCTTGGTCAACCTAATGCTTTGCTTTAGAATATATTTGACTTTCTTTCGCTAAATAGAAGCATACCTGAGCCAATTATCACATCAATTCATGATTCATACAGATAATAAAAAAACGACAGTACGACACATGTTAAAAGCCTGACAAGACTATAATGAAGTGAAGCCTTGCGAAATTTCACACTAAAAGAAAAAAAAACCCATAAGCATTCGGCCGTCGCCGCTCACCAAAACGTGTGAATGTGCAGTCAGTAATTAATGCACTGAATCCAGAAAAAGAATCATTTAATAAGTTAAGAAAATGGAACAATTCTGGGATTCTGGATAAGAAAATGAAGAAGTTGGTGCTGTTGTTGAGGCAATGCTGGAACGGTACCAGTACAGAATAATGTAGGTGAAAATATGGTCGCCAAATTTTCAATACTCATTTTATTCTCGGCACTATTGTCCGCTACTCTTTGCATATGCATCAATATTGCTAGCAATGTCCGGCCATTTGCTTCATTTAATTCTTTCAAAGCTTTCCTAAAAGATAAGAAAATCTCAACTTTTTCTTCGATCTATTCATATATCAGCATCTATATTCTGATAGCTCTTGATGGAACAGCTCTTGTGTTGTCTAGTTACACATGATTCTTCGTATGAGAATTCGGATCCTGCAAGGATTTAGGTTGCATGACGGCCTTAGATAAGCAATATACCTGCAAATTTTTGATCTTTCGTGAAAAGCTCGGTTATTGGTATAAGCAGTAAGTAAGGATCGATACACAGAAAATGGCACAAGTTGTTGCGGTAAAAGCCTGAGATATAGTTTTAAAAGACCAGCTACAGTGTGAATATCTTCCACAATCGAGAGATCAACTTTGTGAAGGGTATCAAACTGTCGACGCAACCTTTCCATTTGTTCGTGAGAACCGGACACCTGAAATGAGATCGCGGTTCGCTCAGTTCACTGGGATCATATGATGATATACGGCGATCCTCGTCAGTTTATCTTCCCTTAGTTCTATTTGGAAATAAAGTTAAAATATAAAAACACATATACAAAAGTTTGCCTACCCTCTCTGTCTTATCTATTTTAATTCGCTAAAAAATCATTAAATTATTAAAAGGAATATATTAAGCAAACCCTATAGATTCCTTCCACACGTAAACCACGACGTTCAACTTCAGCAATGCAAGCAGAAACAACAGGTGGAATGCTTACAGCATGTGCCATACATAATGTACTAATATCCACTGCAAACATGCGCTTCACATATTTCGCCTCGGGTCGGCAATCATGTATAGTACGCTCACTGCATTTCTTATGCGCACAAAAACCGCAGTCTTCGCACTTAACGCCCTGCAATTGTCATCATATTTGAGATAACATTTATTTCATCTCAATTTTTGAATAATTTAAATGTAAATATAGTAACCAGGTATATTTCGGTAATATCATGGCCGCCCCGGTGAATGAAAAAATATAGCACTCTGTTACCTTGTCTATATGGTTTTGTTGTAAAGATGAAACTTTACAAAGTAACCGCACAGTTTTATTGGTTAAGGTGAATAGAAATAATCAAAAACTTGACAATTCACAAAAAAAGATGGAAAACCTGTTGAACAAGTCCCCACATAAAATTGCGACAATAGTCACAATAATGTGGTATCCGGAATGTAGCCGGTGTAAAATTATGACACCGAGCACAGGGCTGTCGCCGACAATCGGTTGCTTTTTGATACTGTGAATAAGGACTTTGCTCATAAATCGCTTCATCAGCCATACGTTGTATATAATCATTAGCATGTTTCTCCATATGCATCGTTATCAATCCATCTGCGACTAAATCCTCCAAATGTTCGAATCTAAACTTCACGTTCATATTGTTTTTTGACAAAATAAAAATAAGTTATTAAGAGAAACTACCGACCTTTATCATATACATTTTCTATTTTTATTTTAAATAATGACAGTATTTTATTATTACTTGAAAACTGAAATTTAGTATAACATAAACATTATCTCATTGCTAATCTGTTAAATATTACCTGCTCGAAAAATTTTCCGAAGTTAGTTCTATTCATCCTTTAATATTGCCAACCTAATCAGCCTATAATTGATGGCTTAATTACCTAAGATTGCTCCGTAGCTATAAGTTCATCTTTAATTTCTTATTCTCCATAAAACGCAATGTAACATATATGGCATCAGGAAGTTTGAACAATGGCTAATTGCATGGCGTGAAAAGACACAACATCCATAATTCATCGTAATTTAGAATAATAGAAACATTAAACATCAGTTATTTACCTCTTTTCGCCAACATAATGCATACCATCGTAGAATAGTTTGTAATTTAGTACACGTCCATCGAAAAACATACATAACGTATTAGCACCTGGTGAACGCCTGGATGCTCGAACCAAAAAAGCACCTTCACCAGCCTCCAACAACATATTGTCAGCCACTTCTCGCTCAATTAAGCCATGAAACTCGGCACCATACTAAAACACTCATTCCAAATGTTAAAAGAAAAAATTGTATCAAATCACAGTATCATCTATCCAAACAGGAAACATAATTTAAAGCAACCATAAGCAATATTTAAAATTTCGAAATATACTAAAACAGTGCAACTACAGCGGATAGAAGTGAAGAAGAAAGTATGCAATTATATCCTACACAATATAAGTATTAATAAAGGTATAACATCATTAGTTGATTTTCATTCGATTCCAACATTACCGATCAATTTTTATTCGATTTCATTGCAAAACTAATTCTAATCCAATGCTTGCAATTCAATGTAATCAAAATAATTTCAGTGTCATTCGATCAGCTTACTTCAATTTATGAATAATATTTTCAATTCAGTTTCATCTCATGTCAATATTAATTTTGATTCTAATATCGCTAATCAATTTTGGCTTAATTCAAATATAATGTTATTTGCATAATATATTAACTCATATTTAATGGAATCAGCAGTGTTGCGTGCCAAACTGGATCTGTTGGTAGTTGAGATAGCAAATATTCAACTGAAAAAAAATAGTAAATGCGATACCTGCGGTGGTAAGGATTCCGGTGGTACTGTACACACAACAGGAAATGGTCGAGGTGCAGCTTCCTGAAGCAAATATAAATTTTGTTTCCAATATCCAACTTCTTCCTCCATTCCACCCAGTTGTTGGCTCCAACAATTTGGAAAAGGATGACTTTTTTTGGTGGGTTTAAATTTCAATACTCAGCGATGTTTTGCATTCAACTGTTTCATTAACCATTTATTGCCTATAATAGGATAAATTAAATAAACAGAGTCAATCGACCAGCAGTACTTTAGAATGATATGATTTCGTAAATTTCAGAAAATTATATCTGAATAAACAATTCGAATCTTTCTGCTGCAACAGAGGCTTTAAATTTCGGGAAGAATTTTACCTACATGGCTACGATAGAAAAATGCTTAGATTTATAAAGCGACGACTGCGGGGGATGAGTGAGGGTAGGTGTGACAGGATGGGTCGTGGAGCTGAGCTGTTGTCGATTGAGCTTTAATTTCAGAGATTTATGATGGGATCAGTTAGATTTATTCTGGTGGTATTTTTGGGAATTTAAATTTTATTTGGCAAAAATCAAAAACATTTGTGCGTAGTCACTTTTATTTATACGAATATTATGTGAATAGTCGATTAGGATTGTTTAGGGAATTGAGTAATTCAATAATGGAACTTTTTTTTTGATATAAGCGTTATGTGCAAGAGGAATGAAACTAAGGCAATCAATTGTTTAATTATTTGCCGTAAGAGTTTACACTGGTGTGATTCATCTTTAATATTGTTTATATATAAACCAATGTAAGAGTGACTGAGTAATTTTTGCTTTTTTTTATTTGAATTCAGATCATTCTTGAAACAACATTTAGCAAGAATGGAATTCATAATGTTTATTGAAGACTCAGAGAGTGATTGTTGGGTTTTATAGTTAATTCTTTAACTTATCAGTAATTGTAATTTATGAACTTTTTCCTGTTTTCTTGATCCTTTTCATTCCTATGCTCTTTTATATTTCTGACTCTGTCATATATATGATAGGGTCAGAAATATAAAATTCATATATATATATATATATATATATATATATATATATATATATATATATATATATATATATATATATAGATAGATAGATAGATAGATAGATATATAGATAGACATTCAGTATTATAAACTTTAACCAGATCTACAGGTAAATTTTACTGGCATTTGGTGACAATGTACGATTTGAAAGCAGACGAAGGATTAGCAGTATTCGATGGACATTTGAAGGATTTTGCTTATGCATCCGGGTAATTCGTTTTAGTAATTTTTTTTATACTTTGAATCATTTTTGATGTGGTCAGTTTCTTTGAACATTGACTAATTTACAAAGTTTCCTCCTATAAAATAAGTAAATGTTGCAAGAAAGACAAATTATAAGTAACGTTGTAGGTCATATTTAGCATGACTGTGGCGATACTGTCGAAGCTTCTGTTTTTTTTTTGTAAAACTCTAATTGATCTCCTTTTCACAGTGTCTTGCGAAATTTTGTTAACATTGATAACGATAATGTGAAGGAAGGAATAGGAGATGAAGGTAGAACGAGACAGTTCGAAATTATAATATTCTTGAGGACCTAGCAACACAATGAACATTACGACTGCCAATTTCATGTTTTTCGTTCCCGATGGTCAGCAATAATACAGGAATTTTCCTTTCAGATATACACCATCTGGCGATGATGTACAAATGTTTAAGTCGCTCAAGTCAGAACCATCTATGAAATTTGCTAATGTTTTGCGATGGTACCGGAATATAGGAAGTTTCAGTGACGAAGAACGAAAATCGTAACAGATTTTTTCTTTTATTCTATGATAATCTATATGTTTATAGTTAAAATTACTGTCATTAATAAGGTGTAGCAAGGTAACACTCTAAGAATTTTGTATTTCGGATTCAATCAGAATGGAGAAAGGATAAAATAGATTTTGATGATCATTTCCCTTCTATCTTGCTGAATTGAATAAAATCCTATCGTAGGGTACACGTACCCTTATCTATTATAATAATGAAGTACTTAGCTTCTTTTTTCTATTCTCAAATCATCAATCACTAAGCTTCGTTGATTTCTTAAAAAAAGAGAAAACAGTGGACTTTTGGTTTTTTTTCTTTTCATTTTTCCTTTCAGGTGGCCCACTCCTACAACTTCTACTAATGGAACACTCAAGAAGGAAGAGTCCGACGAAGATATTGATTTATTTGGCTCAGATGATGAAGAGGATGAAGAAAAAGCACGTATAACCGCTGCACGACTGAAGGTTTATGCTCTTTTTTGCATATATTTCCGGCATTGAGCCTTATGAAACGATGATCAAAAGCTTTATACTTATCATTTCATTTTTAGTGTTACTTTCGTCTCACATGTTTAGCAGGGAAAAAGTAGAAATTGAATACATTTATACATAATCAGCTGAGGTTCGATGAAAAAGGCACTGAGGAAGGGAGGTAAATTTTTTAAGATTCAGGAAGAGTCAGAATATTTCTTACAGTTTTGGAAGAAATTACTACCTAGTAGTATTGTGGGGGAAGAAAATGACGATAAAGAGTCGCATTTGTTTAAGTTTAGGAATAATTTTTAATCACTTGAAGTAAAGATGATTTTACTACGAAAAACTAGAATTAAGTGTTGTAGTTTGAATGAAATGAACGTGAAAAGTTTTTTCGAAATAAATCATCTTATAAGCGTGAGAAAATTCAAGAACATGTGCTGTAGGATTGTTGTATCGTTGCTTTCACTTGGACTTCAAATGTGTGTTATATCTTTCTTACCATTCTGGATAATGTTTTTAGGAAACGATTATTCTTACTAGCATCCGATCAAGGAAATAGCTTATATAACTGAAGTTTATATAAGGTTGATCAGACAAGCATATCTATCTCGAAATTTATAAAATTTATCTGCTAGCCTTCCAAAAAAAAATTCGATATATTTAGTTTTATTTTGAGTTGCCGGAGATTAGGTTTATGACATAACATACTTATTTAATAAAAACTATGATCAATTAAACTAACTGGATAGATGGTTTTTGAAGGCATATGAGGAGAAAAAAGCAAAAAAACCCGCTACGATTGCCAAGTCGAACATCATTTTTGATGTGAAACCATGGGATGATTCGATTGAAATAGCCGATATCGAGAAGAAAATAAAAACAATCGAATTAGATGGGCTTACTTGGGGGGCGGCAAAAATTTTGCCTGTAGCTTATGGCATCAAAAAACTTCAGGTATAAGATTTACTTTGCAACGCTTATAAATGGACTCCAGATATATATATATATATATATATATATATATATATATATATATATATATATATATATATATATATATATATATAATAACTGTAAGTTTAACTGTTCAGGATTTACTGCAAAGCAAAACCAAAAGAAAATACAAAAAATGCATGATATTTTATATTATGCAATGAAGTGACAAAGTATCTAGTAGTACAGTAATATTAATCAGGCCAAATAATGCAGTTAGATGAAAACAGAAAGCAGAATAAGTAAAAATTTGGTGAAGCAAAAATTTTAATACTGAGAGACAAAGTAGCATTGTCTTAATTCAAATTCAAATGTTAGGAATGTTTGAATGGTTTCAAAAGTTTTGTTTTTTAGTAAAAAGTTTTGTGATCTGAAATTTAAACAGCGCTTTAAAGAGCTTGCTTTTTCTAGATTTGCTGTGTGGTAGAAGATGATAAAGTGTCTTCGGATTGGTTAGAGGAACAAATTGTGGGTTTCGATGACTTAGTGCAATCGGTTGATATTGTAGCTTTCAATAAAGTATAAGTAATAAGATTGTTTTACTGTTGATGTTGTTGAGGAATAAATCATTTCAAAAAAAGCTCGCTGTTCAATTATTTTTCCAGTTTTTGTTGCGCTGCATACCATGTTGTTATCGTTTACTTGAAATTTCAGATTAATTTTTTTAATATTATTAATCATGAAACAGGAAGTAAAAAGCTGGAGCGGAATTTCACTAGTTGTATTTTATTTAATCAGCATTTGATTATTCCAAATTATAGAATTCAGATATTTTCAGGAAGTTCAGGACATCGAAATTTATATCTCCCAAAAAATTTAGACGTTCCCTTGTAGTATAGACGTAGAAAGGATTGGGCGCTGGTAAGATCTAAATCGGTGGATAGGGTGCTGTATGCCTTAGCCATTAAGGGTTCAGATAATCGAATTTGTTGTTGGTCATGATTGGTTCGATTCGATGGAACGAGTTAAAGGTCGCTGTTGTGAATCCATAATTCTGAAGGCTGATACTTGAATCTCTCTGTTGCGATCTTGAAATCTTTAGCTAACTCAGATTATTGTTTTATATCTTGCTTTTGCTAAGATGGGTGAAGTAACTATTCACGACTATCTCTGTTTGATACAGATGGGATGCACACGTAAGTTTCAAATTTGACTGAAATTGAATCCACCACTTTGCGCTTTATTACACATCATGTGATGGCACATTGTTATTCATTATTCAAAGTTATAGATTGTGCATAATCCAGTGTTTAAGGCTACACGTCGAAATTCTTTAGGTGAACTAGACAAAAAAAGATGAATTTCAGTTGACTGCAAAGAAAGCAAAAGATTTTGCAGTCTAGCAAATTTGCGCTTAAATTTGGGGAATTCCTCGAGGATATTTCTGAAATTACATGTTATGCAGTGTTTGCAATCCATGCGGAATTCATGCTTTAAATTGAAAACAGTTTTTCAAACTACATATTGGATTCAGTCAGAAGCAATAGTGAACTGAAAAAAATAGCATAAACGAAATGTGAATTTGATCATGAATATGAAGATGTCAATATATGGATACGCAGTACATTCACAGCGTAATGTGAATAGGGAATTGCGTAGAATACATTGCGCATTTAGAAAAAAGAACATAAAGTGATTGCTAGTTTCATCTTCACAAACCAAAAAACGGGCAGAGTCTTATGTCTCATATTTTCCAATTTTGGTAAAATGGAAAGCATGGAACTAGGTTACATAATCAATTTATTCATATTAACAGATTGGTATATCTTTGCGTGCACTTTAAAATTTTTCAGCTTTGAATTTACCGAAAGTGAGACGGCTACCATTCGATCCATTAAAACATCAAACGATACATTTGGAGCGTTTGATGCGAAGCAAAGGATTGGTGGATCCGCAATTGGATGAGGAATATCCATTACCATATTCGGAAAGTATTCCTCGTGATTCGAATATTAAGAAAACTGGGTTTGATGATCAAGATTATTCTACACCTCCCACGTTAGCACTTTCACCGCCGTCACCTACGGCGGATGTTGCAGAATTTGAAATAGATTATCGAATTCATTATTCTCATCGCATGCTGTATTTATTGAAGAAGGTTATCACATTGGCACTTTTTTCTTTCATTTATGACTTTGTATTGTCGTTCTTTGATTAATTAATGATTTTTGGATTTCGTGGATTTCTGGTCTACATATTTCTCGCTATCAAATGTTGTTTATAGGTAGCAGGAATTTTGGAAGAAATGCGTGTGACAGCAAGTAACCCATCCATTTTACTGTCGATTAATCAACTGTCAATAATAGAGACAGCATTTGAGTTTATTATTCCAACAGCGGTTCGGCCATATGTTGATGATGGTAAATGATTTTTTTGCTGTTACCGCCCCCAATGCTTTAAAATCATCTGTTTGTTTGCCATTTACTTCCTTTGTCACAGTGATTGCTTGCGAAACAAATATTTCAAACACTTTTTTAGTCTGAACCAACTATCGTTGCAATTTTATTATCATTCAGGTGTGATTTTACATCTTGGTAAGAGTAGTCTCGTAGAGCACTGGAAACCAATTGTGGCCGATATTGAATTCCGGAAGAAGCAGGTAGTTGTTGTCAATGGATTTTGTTGTTCTTTAGTCAAAAAATATTATTATGGGCAAGGAGATTTCTAATTCACTTTCGACATACAGCTTGTTGATTAAGCTTGTTTATACAGAGATTAGATATGGATATCCACATCTAAAATTAAATCGATTTAGGTTTTTCTTAACAGCGAAGTATGGGATCGCTTAATTTTATTATAATTAGCTTTTCACGGTATTTCCAGTTAGCTGTTCTTTAATCTTTTCAAATTAGAGCCTCAACATTCATGGTTTTATGTTATTCATACTCCTGAGATTTTTTGATTGAATTAATACGACGTAACTTTACTGATTGATTTTTTTGTGCAATGCATGCATTCACATGATTATGCCAGGACTAATTAATGAGCTTTTTAGTTGAAAAAAACGTTAGAAGTTTTTGATACATTGATGAATTCATGCGAAATGATAAAGAATTGTGTAGTGAAAAAATTTTTGGCTGACTACATATGCTTAAATGAACAGGTTTGTTGGTTTTTGTTTGTTTCTTTTTACCGAATTCAATTTTTTATTCTCTGTGATTTGGGAACACCCATTTCTTTCATGTAAGCAATCCTCAGTGTTATTCAGGAAAAAAGTAGAAGTACAAGTGGTTTATCTCTTTCTTTTTCTTTCAAAGCCTACGACATTCACTATACTATATTTTTTTGCAGTTGATCAAACTGGGTGAAAAAGATCACAAGCTAAAATACGGAAATTTTATTCTAAGCATTGACAGGTAATATTTATATTTTTGTGTGAACTAGTATGTATCCATCTAACTAAGATGTGAACTAAGAGGAAATATTTAGACCTGATTTTTGTGGTAATCAATTTGATTTTATTTAGATTCAGAAGGTTACTTGTGTAATTAGGTCAAAGTGTGCCATTTTACAAAAGTGATATTTCAGTTAATTTCTGTTTTCTAGACCCATGTTGATCACCTCGCTGTTCATTTTATTAACCGCAAACAAGGAACAACCGAAGTGGTTGCATGTAAGTTAAAATTTATGATTATGATAAAGTGCAGCAAACGCAAATTCTACTGAAAAGTAATAGGTGTAACTCTGGTCTTTATAGTGTTATTAGAAATATTAGTATAGATTCTTTTTATTTCTTTTCGAATGATGATATACTCTATGTTTCTATTTCTACACTTTTTTTGACTTTCAGAAAGCAATAAGCAAACATATCACCAAACTTTTGTTATTGGAGAATGGATTGTATCATTTAATAACGGCAATAACCGAAGGTTTCGTGTTTTTCATTCCAAATTAGTGGTTTTTATTGATTTCACATTTATTTCTATAATAGTAAAATTAAGCTTTTGCAGGTGCAAACTGTTTTGGGGACTTTGGATTTGTGCAGTCATTGTCTCGAATATTGGTGACAGTTCCTTATAAAATGTCGAAAGAAAAATATTATATTTCTTTACTTGAAAATTTTTTGTTTATAATAGAAGTAAATAATTTGCTTTTTTATAACTACTTTTTTTTGAAAGTTTTATTGTCTAAAGCGAGCGGGGTGGCAATTTCCAACCCAGTTATAGTCTTTATTTTCGCATGACATAACCTATTCACATTTTCGAAATGTGGTGGTGTCTTCATTAGGAAGCATGCTGCAGTTCATAATCGAAAGTCTTGCCTGATCATAGAAGACTTATACATATACATAACGGCTAGGAATATAAAGCATGTTATATAGCGTCTCTTCCATGTCACATTGTATTTAATGAGAAAATAAGCACTAAGTTCAATTTTAGAACCATCCAAATGCTGGCGATGCTGCCGTTTGCTTTGCCGTTGTGTTGGATATGTTACCGAAAGAGTTCGTCGAGATGATTTTCGATACATTACTTTTGCCATGGGAGGTTTGCTTTTTGTGGTCAGAGCTTAATTGTGTTAGAGTTTTTGTTTAATTTGATTGAAAGAAATATTGTCACTTAACAGAACAAATTCAGTTAAAAAGTGAAATATTGCAACATATCATAATTTTAACTTTTAAGGATGTCTATTACCGAACATCTACTATCGTAAACATATTGAATGTTGTGACTAGTTGCCTAAGATTTCATAATTTGAAGAAATCATAATAACAGTGGATGCTGAATAAAGTTTTCATGTTTCAGAACCTTAAAATGGAGTGCTTTTCAAAATATCCACCGAGGAAGACGAATTTTTTTGACCCAATGTTAGATAGGTCACTCAGAATTTTATCATTTTACACCAAAGCTCTTCCACGAGGAATGCATTTGCCGCTCTTCCGCAGATTCAAAGCGGTAGAAGATTTGAATTTCGTTTGGTTATCTATTGTATTTCTCCCGTCTGTTTTTCCTTTTCCTCGAAACTGTTTTCATTACATCTTTCCAAAGTTCAAAGGCTGAATGTTGTCAGCGTTAGGTAGTTCAATTTATTATATTCACTAAGTTAGTGGAATTAAAGTTTTAGTGATCGTAATGACAAATGTAGAAATCATATTACATTCAAATGCAATTAATATTTGTCAGTATTGTTCATAAAATGTTGCTGCGATGTAATGACCGTTTACAGTTATTCAATTTGTGGACCTTACTGTATGCGAGCTACACAGAAAATCATGAAAATCAAATGCATGTGATCTCAGTTGAGTATGATAATGCCGGTCAGGGGATATTTGATATTTTACACCGTATTCTCGATGATCCCTCATTCGAAACTGTCGACGAAAAGGTTATGAAACTTTTCATTGTTTGAAGTGATTTTTCATAAATTATTTCATTAACTACAGATGTAAGTTGTAGTTACTGTCGTAATCCTATTCATACTGATACAGCCACTGTTAATTCTTTTTTGCTAGTTGTCTGAGATTACGTAAGATGTTATATTTTATAAAGTATAAATATTTATACTTCGCTATTTTTTCGAGTTATTTTTATTCTGTTCTATTTTTAGAGGAAGTAAAGTCGAGGTTTTTACTTCATATTTATAAGGTTGCTTGAGGTTTCAGGCTGAATTTCTTGTTCGGCAAATAGTGGATGACCGTGATTCTTTTCTACCAGAGCTAAGTTACAGAAAGGTATTTTAAAAATTTCATTTGATTGATAAAATTCCAAGACATTTATAATGATCTATCCACTGTGAAGATTATCTATTAGTTTCTTAGGTTCTAATCGAGGAGGTTGAACAAGAAGAAGCCAAACAAGAAAACACTCAGACGAATGCTTCACCACTTACCTCCACTGTTTGCAACAGTCACATTTTTTGGCTTAAACTTTTGAAGGCCCAGTATGCCAATCTTCAAATCTATCTTACGAAGCCTGAAAAACCAGAAGGCTCATTCATTCGTTTTGAGAAAGGAATTTTGGAAATTTTACAGGTACAAATTATTAGTTTATTCAAATATCACAAAAGGCACAGAGATGGTAGTGATGAGCAAGAATATTTTAAAAAATAATAATGTAGGAGATTATTATTTCTTCTTAATTCCAGTCCGGACGAGCTTAATGAAATCTATTGGACGATATATCACCGTGCAATATAAAATGTGATGAAATGCACAATTTCAACTATATTGTAAAATTTAGTACTTCCGATAAACGAGAACTGATTGCATAAGTTTTTTCAGAAAATTCAGGACGAGGAGTCAAAGACATCACGTCGTTTAGCAATCAGAACGGCGATGTGTTGCATTGAGCGCTGGGCGGAAGTTGACTCTGAAAATGATAGTTATGATAGCGCCGATAGCTCTCGAGAGGTATCAGACAATGAAGAAATGAGTTTTGAAGGAAGTAAGAATTTCTACTAAAGAGAAGTATTCACAAATCAAGTATTTCGAATTTTAATGATAGAATTTAGATCATGCCGCAGGTTCAGAAGTCTTCAAATTCTAATTTGCCATTCAGAAGTATAGAAGTAAATTAGAAATTCTGGCAATCGGCTTTTATTTTACAAGCCCTTTTTGTTACGTCACATCAGAATTCATTTTTATTTCTCAGGGAAACAAAAGCTGAACTACTTTTTGAACGATTTATTGTCTATTTTATCGGAAACAAGCACACTCTCGGATGATAACCTGGCAAATCTTATTGACATTCCGTTGGTTAGTTCATTTTTACACGTTTATGGCAAAACTCTGATAATTTATTTTACCAGCTTTTCAACTGAAATACAATGATGGATTGAAATTTTCTTTAATAATAGCTTCAAATTTAGGTCCCATTATCATGACTGAAGTTTTCAACAAATTTTTTTTTTGTGTCATATACTATTATATGTTACGTGTTTTGGGAAACAGTTTAGAATTTTAGTAGTGATGAAGATCAAAATTTGGTGGAGTTTAAAATTTTCAATATTTAACACAATTCTTTATGTAGTGGATTATTTTTCTGCAGAGCATACTAGACGTCGCTATGGCAAAATTAAATGTGCGCGTGAATACTACTTCAGTGGACATAAAAGGTGCGCTGTCAGAAGAAGATAAGAAGTTTGAGGCTATTGATCGAAATAATATCTATTTAGCATTGACAATTCTTCAATGTATTCTTATCTTCAAGCAAGGGGAATTCGTAAAAGTGAATTTGTTTTACATTTACTTTCTTAAAACCCCTTTTCAATACATAATGTAATTGTATTATATTGCGAGTATTATCTTAACCAAAACTATCGCTGATATTTAATATAACATCTAGAAGCGTAAAACTTATTCTCTTGCTCTCCCTCTTCCTGCAAATTGCATGTATTTGATCAAAAAAGCTGTTAAAATACGCAGTATTGAAGGAAATGTAGAGCATTTCATTGTACTCTTTTGAAATTTTTCTTAATCATGAAACAAAACATACGTTTGTCCCTTTTCTGACCTGTTTGTTAATCTAGTTGGCTGTGCTAATTTTTCAAGTTATAGTTCAAGGAAAATTTGATACGTGGAGCAAATATTTTGCATGCTTTTTCAAGCACAATCTCGAAATTAGATGATATGGATAAAAAGCTGTATTTGGATTTCCAGCAGCTTGCTGAAGAAATTATTGCATTGTTAAAAGTAAATAATATTGAACCAAGAGAAGATTCAGCACCTAGGTAAGTTGGAATTCATTTTGATGCTGTTGTCCGGTTTATCTAACTTTCATATATTCAATTGCACTTTTTTGATTCAACTGAATTTAGTCACTTAAATTAGTCTTTTGCTCTCGAATGCATCTCTACACTTGAAGTGTTAATTATTTAGGGTTAGTAACAACTAGTGACTGTTCGTAACTATCACTGAAACTGTGATCACAAAGTTTTAGTTTTATCAATGAATCACCAAATGTTGGTGAAAATCTGATGAGTGGTAGAGGTTCAGAATCTTTCTCGTTGGAACAAATTAAATCTGATCTTTTGGATGAATCGGAACCTGTTCGTGGACATGCTCTAATTAAGTTAGCAAAAGGTATTCGCCGAAAAAATAGAAAACTTCTGACTGACATTACTGCTTCTCCCGAAATTGTGCGTGCTGTCCTAGGTCAGTTGTTCAATTATTCAGTTTCTTTGATTTTTTCTGTGATTTACGATGCAGTTATAACTTTCGGTAATAGGCATATTTTCCTGCGCAGTCATAATTTTAGTATAATTAATAACAGTTCACATCGGACCTTATACTGTTACGATCTGTTGCACACTTATGATTGATGCTGGTTCATATCGCATTCATAATTCCATATAATCGGTCAATCGATTGTGTTTTTTGATTTATCATACATTTTACAAGATTTTAAAATAATGAAATTCTGTTTACTATTTTTTTGATTTTTACGAAGAAAATGATTTGGTTTCAAAAAGTTAAAAAATAGCTGGGATATTTTAGAACAAGTTGCTGATAGTGATTCTTACGTTTATTTGGCAGCAATAAATGCATTAGCGGAGTTGGCGTATTATAAGCAACAATTTTTCGATGAAATGGTGGAATTCTTTTTAGACCCCGCCGGAAAACTGAACTCTATTCTCAAATTCAACAGTAATCTCATTCTCTTTCTTCCAAAAATCTTTTACATATGGAGTATAATTATGTAGTCTTCTCTCGAAAATAATTTTAAATGCCGTCACTTGATGTCCTTGATTTAGTTGAAAAAGAAAACAGTTTTGTATCTGCTAGTAATGACCCTTCTTTTCATTTGCTTTATAGATCCCTTCCATTTCTGTCTAAAAATTTTTTTGTCTTTTGCAACAAATATTTCATTCGCATTACTTATACTTAAGTATTTTCAGTGGGCAACTTACGAGAAGAAGAGAAAGAGACATACTTACTGATACAGAGAGTGAAAATCGGGGAAGCAATTGCAAAAGCTAATAAAAATCTTGGTATGCTTATTGATAGTTTTATGGACTTTAATATCTCTTATCATGTAATCTTATTTCAAATAACAGGTGAAATGGCGCCGGCATATTTTGATCGAATGGTAAATCCAATGCTCTCATTGATGCTTCATACTAAAGATGATTTGCTGCGAGCTTCAGTGCTCTCTTCGTTATCCAATCTTATCGTTTCATGCCGTGGATTAAATATACACAAACATCTTGATGAGGTATATGAATCATGAAATTTTCATTTGTTGCTAGTTGCATTGGGATGTAAGCTCTGTAGTTTCACAGAAACTGCGGGAAATATTTAGTTATAATCGTTATATTTTTGAAACCGACCATATACTTGTCGAGGACTTCTTTTATCTCCACCTATTGTCCGTAACACTTCCTTTTTTTAGTTTTTTTTGATGTTTAACATGACATTCCTAGAAGTTGTTATCCAGGACAGGGTTAGATTTTATAAGAGGCAACACTTTGTAATTCAGTAGGAATTTAATCATGGTATTTCTATCATATCTATTTAAAATTTAGTGGTTGTGAAAAGCGCAATTAATCTTTGAAATTTGGATGCCTTCCTTAGTTCGAAGTTTTTTTAGATGTTATTAGCAGCTAAATTATATATACGTGATGCTGAAGCGGAAATAGTACGACGAGCTGCAGTTGATTTAATGCGTGCCATTGTCAGGACATACGATATTAGTCTTCTGCAAGTAAATCAATTTTTGAGCCTTTTCAATGAGTCAAATTCAATCATTATTATTCTTTTGAATCTTCTCATTACTTTCAATAATTTTTTTCGCGTTGCATTTTTATATGCAAAAATTATTGGTACGGTTTAGATATCTGTAACGTTTTGCATTGATGAATTTTATGCGGCTAGATTAAAAATCTTCTAGGAGACCGGAAAATATAATTATTTTGCTTTTAGTTCATGAGGGCAAATTTTTGACTTTTTATACCAGAATTGATCAAAAATGAAATAATTTTCAATTTTGCAGGAAGCTCCATCACATCTTTATGATATAGCAGATTCATTGAGCTATATCTTAGACCAGGATGAAGATCTGGTCGTTAAAACTCATGCAATGTTATGTCTGCAGGATATCGATGCTCAAATGGAGGAAGGTTTTCTCGAATTTGAAAAGGCTCATACGCGCAAAATACGATTTTAAATATGTTCGATATAGTAAGTCCGTTATTCACAATGCATTATAACTATACCATGGTTGTTTTTATGATCCCTCTGCTAAGTGCGTTTACATTCCCCCATTTGAATAAGCAATGAAAAAATGAGAAACTGCATTACATCATTTCTCATCAAGCATTAAAACAGTACGCTAACGGATTATGAATATGTCTGTTTTGAATATTTCGTTGTACATTTCTCTTTAATTCAGGCAATAATCTATATTGTGTTTACTGTCTTCAGGTATTAATTGTCACAGTAGAATACTTTTAATATTTCCTCTTTTCTTTCGCTTGTGGTAGTTGGACTTATTAGTTTCATGACACTCTTATTTGCATATTCCGTGCGTTTTAGCTAATAAATACAATAGTCAAAAAATTATTCCAATTCATTCATGGATTTTTTCATTACCAATTTTAAAACTGATTCCTTAATTTCGAAGTTCACTTTTTAACGAGGCGAAGAGCGATTAAAGTTAAGCTATCTCAATGGGAACTCTTTGCTTGTATATCTGTTTCTCTGTTGATTACTAATAATAAGAGCACCTTTGCTTTGACTTGTAATTCCGATCTTTATTGAACGTGACATAATTGCCTACCTAATCGGATATCTTTTCAAATCCAAAATTTTGTTTGTCTTTTTCTTTTCTAATCTGCATATTTTTTTTTCCTGTCTATTCGTTTGACCAAAAGTGCCAAAACGCCGATGGGAATGAGAAGGGTATTTTATAATTTGAAATTGATAAATAGTAGATCTGAGTTAATTAGCGATAGAACTTGAAAGGAATTTCTTGCTAACTATTAGAGCAGAGGGGAAGTTAGTGAGAGATCTTTCATTCATGGAGATTTAATTAAATCAAGCCAAATTTCACACCTTCTTTCTCACTAACCGTTTAATATTCATGTGAGTACTCCTATTTCTTTTTTCATTTGTTGTTTCATTATTATTGCTTAAAAATCTTTTAATTCAGGGTTTACCTCATTCATAGGTCTTTCATGAATTTTATTTTGTGGTATTTATTTGCAGCTTTTTTGCTTTTGAAATTTACATTGTAATTTATTTAGTTCATCTATATAATGTCTTCGCGGAATTTTTTCAACTATAAAAACAATCACTTTTATTCTTTATTCGCCATTATCTGAATATTTTATTTCTAACGATGGGTAATCTTTCCAAACCTGGCCTTGCAGTCAACCGTATTTCAGGTATTTTTTTTGCCTATTCGTTGATTTCATTTCTCTAGCTGTTAAATATTTGCTCAAATACTAAATTATGTTCCTTCAAATCTAGCTACAAACAAGAGGTTAATTGCATGGATGGCAACCTTTTTTTCAAAAGTCTGTTTTTCTCAGGCATTCATACTGTTGGCAGTAAAAATATATTGTCACTGTTAATCTTGTCTTCAGTTTACAGTATCGTACATGCTTGCTCGAACAGCAATGTTTAATTCTCTTACGGATAGATTTGATTCTTACAATTGAAAGCTATGATCTTCGTAAATTCGTAATTATTTGTCTTTAGTTTTCGTTTTTCATTGTTTTAAGTTACTTACAATTGTAGTTATTATTAGCCATTCGACATTTTTTTTTCAAAAAAATTACATAAAATAACGTTGGGATTTTGCTGTACGAAATTCTTTTTATGATTCGTTGTTTTTCATTAGTTATACAATGTTCTTGTTTCACTGATGTTACATGCTCTCCAGTGGTAATGCTTTTATTCCGTCGTGTTGTGAACTATATTTTTATACTTTTCCCATTTGTAATTAACGATCAGTGTGTTTATAGTCATTTCATTACGACTTTTCTAAAACCATAATGATAATCTCAGAAAGCTGCAATCGGATATGCTATTCAAATTAGGAATGAAAAAGAAATGTTTTTTTGGATAACAAAAAAAGAACGAAAAGGGAAAGAAATGTCTATATGCAATCTTACAGTGAATTTTCTTACAAATGTAGCTGCCATTATTTGGTTTTTTTTATTGTTTTAATTAATGAAGATGTGTGCTATGGATTATTTAGTGTTACCGTTGTTGTTTAAAATTTATTGAAACGTTTACGCAAATGATCGAAATGCATTTCCTTTTAAAGTACTTGTAATTTATTCTTGAAAGAAAGCGAACAGTTATAGGGAGAATTGTTTCTGTGGTTTATTTGAAACGGTTGTTTCGGAAAGAAATTTCCATTTTCATGTTGTTTAACTGCTCAGCTGTTACAATTTCCTTGATACCATTGGTATTTGCTCCTCTTGAGAGTTGACACTTTCTTCATCCACTCTGTCAAGATGAACGTTTTTTGTGTCCACCAGAAATAGGCATGATGAAGTTAGGCTAATTAAGCCAACTATTACAACAATTAGATAAGCTGATGGTGGCCATATATTTGACAAGAAGAAGATCTAAAAATGAAGACGATGAAGACTATTTTCATTGAAATGGAAGTTTTACAGGAAAAAAGGGATAACATCTGAATGCATCTATTCTTTTTTTTGAATAAAAAATTGAGAATTTGTAAAAGGTATGAAAAAAGTTTAAAAAAAAACGGCAAATGTTTCCTCCTGAGTTTTTTGCCTTTTTTTTCCAAAGTTTTTTAAATTCTCGGTGAAAGATACCGTTGGTGAAAATAAAGCACCGATTCTAGCAATAAACGAGCATGAACCGAGAGAAGAGGCACGCATCGATGTTGGCATTGATTCGACCGCACATAAGTAGCATGCATCCCACGTATACTCGATAAATATTGTGCCAATTAGATTAATTACCAATATAGCGATACCCTTAAAGTTAATGTAAGTTATTAATAATGCAAAAGATTGAATCACTTATCATTTCAACTTACACTTTTAGTGTTTGAAGTTTTTTTTTTGAAAAGAATTCTTTACTTTTGAAGGAAAATGGATGATGAAGCTTGCAATGTCCTTTAAAAGTATTTTCTAGAAAAAGGGCTAGTAAGCTAACCTGATAATGGAAATAAACAAGAATAGTTAATGCTAGGAAGCATATGCAAACAGCTAATTGAGCGTACTGATGTAGTTTACGACGATTGAAATTTTTATGTATGGTATCATAAATTACCAATATTATCTACAAGCTTTTGTTATTTAATGATAACTGGTCTGTAAAATTCAAGCTTAATTTTACCTTTTCTTTTCTGCTCAATTTTTGCGTGATAAAGTGAATAGACAAGTAGTTGAAAATATGGAAACAAAAATTTTAAATCAGCTTTTCAACAAAACTATATTTCGTTCAATCTTGTTTTTGCATTCAATTAAATCTTATCTGTTTCTTTTTAGTAAATAATTTAAATACGTGTAACGAAAAAGAAACCTTAGAAGCAGCAATAAGGATGGAAAATAGTGCTTGATTAAGAAATAGGTTACCACTTAAGCGTGATGAGTTTAAATCAATTGCATAGCCACATAATGATGCCGTAAACCATATTAGCCATAAGATAAACAATCTGAACAGTAAATGAAAATTGAAATTTGTAAGAATAATAATTTTTGATTAATTATTCTCCTTAGCTAATTAGAAAATCAGTTATTAATCGTAGCCTAACTAGAAGGACATTAAAACTGACTACGATTAATAACTAATTAATTTCAGACTATCGGAGTTGTGATTGCCAACTAACCACAAACTTCAATGAGAAATTTCAACTAATGAACTTTCAGTCGATTACAAGCATTCGTTCTGAACATTATTCAATTGCAAAAATTCCCATCCGAACTTTCAACTAGAAGTTTTAACTACTTCATGGTGGTATTTTAAACTGTTCAGCACAAGTAAAATACGTTAGGTAAAATTTAGGTAATAGCAACAACTTTCTTTTTAATCTAAATCCTACTATACTCGATTTTTAGTTTATGCCAGAAGATGTGAAAATGAAGTCTTTATGGTATTAGAAAAGAATAGTTTGGAGAAGGAATTTTGATGGGCGAATGGATGATAAACTTGCTGATAAGTAATCTCAACTTATCAGCCTGTCCTTAAGTATATGCAATTACTACGACAAAATCCATAAATAAATGAATCAGATAATTAATTAATTTAGAAGAGAAATTTTGTGAGGATTTACGCATACCGTTTGGCGTAGTTTGATTGTCGGATGACATCAATCAAACGTTTATTTTCTACAATTTTATGTTCCACTTCAACGTATGGTATGCCAGCTATACGTGCAATTTTTTTCTCACTCTCACGCATTTCATCCAAGCGATTCTTTGAAATTAAATAAGAATTTTGATTTAAAATTTGAAATGAAAATAAATTTCTAAAAGATTTGAAGAGGAAAATCAGTAAAATAATTGGCTGAAAATAAATCAATTGAAATGAATTGTCAAAATACCTTGCTGTGAAGCCACGTTGGACTTTCCGGAAAAATGAAGAAGACAATTAGAAGGGCCGGTAAAGCAGCTATAGCATTTCCGAATGATGCTAGACGCCATTCCGGTAACACGTAACATATAGCTGTCATCATCAAACGGGCAACACCCTGCGATCTACGTCTTGCTTTTTTATCGGTTTTTTTAAATTAAAATTTTTAAAACATTTAACTTTTTACTATTCACTTTTCTCTAATCACTACATCTTACATTATCACACTACTAATGCTTACACTTAACTTATTAATTGGATAATCTTCACGTAGAAATAATCATAAACTAATGTTAATACATTATAATTATATGCATATTCTTATAAAATTCAAATAAGTCAGAGAAACGGAAAATTACAATATTTATTAATTTGGAAAGAATTAGGTTTATTTCTACACACATAAAGTTAGGTTAGACTTTTCCAAGTAATTTATTGCAAAATTTATTCCCACACTTGCAGTCATTCCAATATTAAAATAATTAACAAATTGGTAATTAGTAGAACTAAACTGAGTTTTCAGACACCCGTTGGACTTGAAATAATTAAACTAAAATATTCAAACTATCATAATTGATTTGGCAACAACTGATTTTCAAATCAAATTATATCAATAACAAACATTAGAAGGTCACTACAAATTATCAATTACAAAATTAATTATTCTTTTCCTTTCTACTTTCATTCATTTAAACCATTCATATTGCATTTAAATTTAAATAATTTTTTTGACAAAAAAGTTACTCTTAAATTGTTTTTTATTTTGAAAATTGCAAATTGTCAATTACCCAATTGAAAAAAGCTCTGAGTGCCATACGTTGTTGGGGTAAGAGCATTTCCATCACATACGTACATACTACTACAATTGTGCCACCAATGGAAAGGCCAACGAAAAATCTTAAAACCAACAAAATTTTCCAACTTGGTGCTAAACCTGAAATTTAAATAAAAATTAATAAAAAATTAAAAATTATTCAGTACCTTCTTTTTTTTAAATAAAAATATCAGAATTTAAACGATAGGTGTGGGTAGATACTATGCTCACATTATATTCTAAAGTTATAGCATCAGTGGTTGTGTAAAATTAAATAACTAATGCAACTTGTTACCACCACCATCTTACTATCAATTACTGAATAAATTATCAGGCAGCTAATTAATTACATTACAATAGTTAGCTTGAAATATCTTAATTGCTTTACAAATTTTTTAAACTTCTCTTCGACACTATTCAATTGGTTGTTGTGATGTAACAAATTGATAGTAAGTTTGGTAATTAATAATGGTAATTAACAATAATAATAAACGGTAATTAATAATAATAATAAAATTTTATGGCAATTTTCGTGCTGTTTTTATGAACCGTAAAATATGAAATGTTTTAAGGTAAGATGATACCTGAACAGAAAGAAACAATAATACCACAAGTGAGTGAAATTAAAGCTACGGAATGACGTCCAAAAATATCCGATAATGTTCCTGTAATTACAGTACCCAATAAAACACCAAGAAACTGTAGTTGACTGAAAAATGATGCCCAATATGCGGCTGCACCACAAATCCAACCATACTCGAGAGCTGTCGAGAAAAATGCTATCTGAAAATGAATTTCATTACTTCAATGAATTTTTAAATAATTTAGTAATTTGTAATGAGCAAAAGTATTCATGAAAAATGGCTGCAGAAGTAAGCAAAAGATCGGTATGATTAAAAGAAAAGATTTATTGATCTAATTAGACATGTGGAAAACCAAAATTGAAGAAAATAAATAGCGAAATTTTTGACATAAAAAATAAAACGAATTATTTTATTACCCAAAAAAATAGAAGTGAAATAAGTCAAAAATAGCACTAATTAATATCAAAAAATATGTATAAATTAATTTCTTTTGCTGTAAGTGAATAGAAAGAGCAGAAATTGAAAGTAATTAAGTATCGATTAGGGCAATGAAATATATGACAATGAAATGAACGAACAGATAACCTGAAATACCTCATCAAACTGAATGCTCTCTTTGCACGACTGAAAAACAGTGCAATTGTTGGAGAATGACTGATTGGCAGAGCAACGCCATTGTGGGAGATAATTTGAAAAAATTGGATAAATCATTTGTGATGCAAAAAATATGCTAAATTGCCAGGTTATTAGGACAAATATATGGAAACGGTTAATATCGTACAGCATACTGTTGACCCTTTCGATTTCACTCTAAAATTTACGTTCATTTTTGCGTTCATTTTAATTTTCATCAATCAAAGAGAGAAAAAAAAAAGAGAATTAGAAGAATTTAATTTACACGGAAAAATTGATTTCAGCTCCACCAATTCAATAACCATTTAGTGAATTTGAAATATTTGCTTGTTGTTGGAACGATACTAAGTAATATTCCTTGAAAGTACAGTCAATTAGCTGAAAGTACAGTTAATTCAATCAATTAGAAGTACAGTCAATTAGCATATCGTTAAAGATTTTAATTCGAATATTTTCAAGTATTTTACTGAGAAATTAAAATAGGTGAAAAAATGATACGCTGATAATTTATCTTTCAAATCTAAATTGAAATGTGAGTTGTAATTTTTAGTTTGTAAATTTCATTTATCAATACTGTGATAGCTTGTCAGTTGCAATACTAAATGAGTTGATAAGAAATTCAAAATTTCATATTGACAAGATTATAATGACGCTACTTCTTAGTTATTATCGAATTTTGTTTTGCAAATTTTGATTATTTTTTGATAAGAGAGAATTATTTTACTTCTATCATAAGATTATAAAATAAAAGATTTTATTTGATATTTTTGTGGTTTTCTGCTTTTTTTTTAAAAAAAATATCTTACTTAGAAAAAATATCTTAAAAAATATCTTACTTAAAATATCTTAAAGCACATGAAATAAATGACATAAAGTCTGTTATCAGTACCATAAAATATCTTATCAGTATCAGTCAGTATTGATATCTTTGATAAAGAGTGATAAAGTAGGAAACGAAATTTTTGTGAAATTTTCACTTTGAAAATATCATTATTTTAATGTAAGCATTAGTTAATACTCAAAAAATGGACGAAATAGGAGCGATATATTGATGACAATGGCATTTCAACAATTCCATAAAACATTTATGTAAATTAAGGAGGGAATAATTTGATGATAACTTCCAGTAATAACCAATGATCAATGGTTGATTTTTATTTATTTCACAATAATTAATTAATTCTCCCAGCAAAGGTGAAAATGGAAAACGTAAGGAAAGCCTTAAAAAAATAGAAATCAAATTTAAAGTAGTAATTTCAAAGAGAAAAAAAAAAGATTGGAAGGGAGCAGAAAAATGAGAAAGAGTTTTTTCCTCTCAGAGAATTGAAATGCGACGACACACCTTTGAACTGAATTTTCAGCCTCTCCGACAAAAAGGCTGGCAATGAACTGAAGATGAATAGAACCAGTTCTCAACCAACCATTTTTGCCATTTTTCCGCTAACATAAAATTTTTATTACCCTTTTTTTCCTTCTTTTTTTCTTAAAAAAAAATAAATAAATACATTAATTTCAATTTTCCTTCTTTTCCCTCTCTTATTTTCCCTTTCTTTCTTCTCCGTATCTTTTTTTATGCAAAATTTTTGTCTTTCTTTCTTTCCTCCTTGTCTTGCTCTCTCTCTCTCTCTCCTCTTCTTTTATTCATCTTTCTTTTTTAATTTTTATTTTAAAACATCAACATAGAGTTTTATCGCTTTTTATCGTTTCTATTTTTGTTTGGTTCTTAAGATATTCATTTTTTGAAACTTTTTTACAAATAAAAAATTAAGTGAAAGTGATAACAATGCTACAAATTATGGTGATAAGATGATGATTATTTACGAATATAGTTGGGAAGTGTTACAGTGATAAGCAATCATTTAATAAGATAAAAATAATGTTAATTTTAAAAAAAACATCGCTTGCAAAAATCCATTGAAAGTTTGTGATTTTTTTAAATTCTGCTTGTCCTATTATTCTAATTTTGAAATGATAGAAGTTCAGACTTAATTATTGTTATTTTTCCCCACAATAATAGTAAATCTTATTATTATTCTGACAATAACAACTATTATCATTAGCACTCACATGCTATTAGTAGCATTTACATATCTAAATTGTTGTCACAAATTTCCGGAAAATTATTCCGTTTCATTCTGTCTCGTTTATCGATAGCGCTTTTGCGCTTATAATGGCTTCCATAGCAACGGAAATGCCCTGAATTGGCATTTATGAGATGTTACCGTTGCAGGAAAGGTGTCTGTTCTGTTTCGAATTTTTTATCGAATCCATTGAATTGGCCTCTGACTCGGTGAATGTTCGATCAATGGAAATCAAATTTAACGATTACGAATGGTTTACCATTTCACATGGATAGTTCACTTATTCTTTTATTTAATTTCAATTTTAAAAATTCATCTGTTAAGGATAAAATGTGAAGCTAAAATTTCAATTAAACTACTAATAGATATACGAAATTAATCATTCGTAAATTATAACGTGAATATGAAAATTTTGTTATCAATTCCGAAACATTTTCATCCAAAGAAAAAAAAATTTAATTTTTTGCAGCAATGAAAAGTTAACAGGTAGTTTGAATTTGAATTTGAATTTAAATTTGAGGATATTGATTGATTTACAGAATGTTGGAGTGATGTTGGCAAAAGATGTTACTTAATTAATAAGGCGAATTTCTTAAGTGAAATGGCTAACAGTGATCTTTGCATTCGAGCAATTTGCGACGATCAATCCATTTATTCCTGTAATGTTAGCTTAGGATCATTTCGTGGAACAAAAGTAACAAATTTATTTTAATTTAATTTAACGAATAAAATTAATTAAATGAAATTTGGGAAAATTTTCTTTTCGAAATTATTCTTCTATGCTTATTTCTCATACTTTTTGTGTGCTAAAATGATTTTCAGTCTAAAAAATCTGAACATTTCCATTTATTAAAAAAAAGAATTCACATTTATTTCATTCAATTATTTTAAGGATATGGCAAATTGTAAAGGAATAATGAAATTATACCCAACGGATAAATCGTCTAAAAATTTACACATTCACGTTGCAATGCATATTTTTAACGTGGATCGTGTACATCCTACGAATTTCCATCATAGTATTCTTGTCGTTAACCGGAACACGCAAACAGATTGGTGCCGAATGAATGAAAAAGTTCAGATAGGTATAACAATGCGACATGTTGCCATACAGGTAACTTCCTTTTTTTTCCATTAAAATAAAAAACTACAACGATAATGAGAATTTGAACTTTTTTATGAGTGAAATAGCAAATTCAATTGAAATATTTCTTGTGAGTGCAAATTTTGCCAATAACAGTTAATATGATAAGCGGAACTGTGTACGTTGTTCACGCAAAATATCAGTAGTGATATATCTATGAATGATCGAATAGTATGATGCAGTAGTTTGATAATTTCTATTAATTAACTCAGTTAACACAAGGAGAGTTGAAGTTGTCCTTTGGTTTAATTATTTTCTACTTTTTGACAAAACATCAAAAATCGAGGAATAAGCGAACGCAAGTGAAGGAAAGGACAAGACACGTCACAACAAAGGATGCGGCAGTTCAACTTTCCTCAAAAATTCCACAACAACAATTGACAAAAGTAATTACTGAAATAGTTAATCAACGGTTCGCTGCTGCCAATAACAAAAAACAACATTTACAAAAAAAGTTCGGTATGTCTTTGACTATCAGTTCTTCTTATCCATCAAATTCTACAACAATAACTGTTAATAATAATTAAGTATAGAATTTTTTTTTTTTTAATAAAACTTATTATTTCTAACTGAAAATTTTTTCCTGAATTTTTCCTTACTGTTAATTATTTACTTTTTCAGTCTATTACAGTGTTATTTTCCAACTTTGATTACATCATCTTCTTTTGACATTATATTTTCCTTTCTCTTTTTCTTTCATAATTATCATATTTCAAGTTATGCATAATTGTTAGCTTTGAACATTAATTATTATCTTTGTGTACATTAATGAATTAAATTAATTTAACCTTTACCTGATCTAATAATTATCAAATTTTATCTTACTTTAGGTATTATTTGTTTCACTCCTTATTTCAGGTCTATTTTTTATTTAATTAGATTTCAGGCAATAAAGCATCAATTATTGATGAAAATTCAAATCAATTTAAATTTGATAGCGTATGCGGAAGAAAGATCAATTTATTGAAGAAACCAATGAGGAGTAGAGGTCAAGGGTTAGCTAATTTAAGCCACAATTCTGCAAAATTAAACGTTGAAAGGCCATGCAGCAGGCCAAAATTAAGCACAAATAAATTTCATGAGCAACATTATGCAAATTTTACAACTAATCCATCGAATAGCTATAATGTTATCTGTCGACGACAATTCCTACGCAAATTAGATCAATTAATTGCTCAAAAAATGGCGACACTACGAGAGATCCATAAGCTAAGACCAACTGACCCAAATTATACTGCAAAAGGGAAAATGGAACGATCTTATCAAATATCTGCTAACAGTCGTCCATTGCAACGTTCAACTAAACAACTCAATGACCTGAAATTACACTCTGCAGGTTTCTGTTATTACTTTACTATTATTTCTTAAATTCATTCAATACTCTCTTTTCTATGATAATTTTAATTTTAAATTTTATTGAAAAACTTTAGAATTGAAAAAAAGGTCAAGTGTATCGGTCTGTTCTTAATATATTTGCATAAATTAATTCTTTTTAAAAGTTTATTTTAAGGCAAAAAAATTGCTAGCAGTTCGATGTCAAATAATAATTGGTCATTAACAGAATTAGCAAATCAAAATTTAACACAGAAATCGAATAACACTTCCAAAAATAGCAATTACTCTATTGGTAGCAGCAAATTAGCATCACCGACGGCAACGATAAATGAATGTACCTCCGGTTCAACTGTTCGAAATCCGATTGAAAAGTTAAAAAAGTAAGTAAAAAATTTTATTGATTTTAGTTTTTTTTAGCTAAAAAATTTTCAAAATGGCCCAGTAACCTGAATATTGTCTTTTGTAGTTCAGAAGGAATGAATTGATAATTCTAGTGGAATCATATCAGGTTGAGTGTTCTAAGCTCACCTCTTTTTTTCTTGCAATTAGACATTTGAGAACCGAACGATGGCGGAATTCCAATTGTTCAATGAGTGGTTCCGATCCGGAAATGTCATCGGAGAATGATAATAGCGTGGGTAGTGATGATATCAACGACGCTAATACGGATAATAGCATGGATTCAGAAGCTCATACGGTTAGCACCGAGTCATCGAATGAAGAAGCTTCAACAGTCACTGAGCACCAATCTATCAAATAGCTTCAGCTTCTTTGAAGAAATTTCAAAAATCAATTAAGAAAATTCAAATTCTAAATCTGTCGCACTTAATGCTCAAAGTTTTTTTTTTCTTTTTTTTCCACGTAACTTGCTTATTTTATTTCTTTTTTTTGTCATCAGAGGGGCTAAAACCTGAAATTTTCATCAGTCGTAATTTAGATTATCGATTTATCATTAATTATTGACTGTTAAACGCTTCACTGTTACCTTTTTTGTAATAATTTTTTATTGTAAATGAAAAGGTAAGCAAACATCCATCGATAATTAGAGGGAAAAGAAAAAAGGAAAAAGGATTATCTCACAGTGTTAATTAAACAAATATATATGAAATGATAATTTCACTATTATTTTAAGCATAATAGTCATAAGTAGTAATATGCACAATTTAATACAAATATGCAAATTTTGCATTCTTTTTTCTTTTTGTAGAAAACGGAAAAAAACTGCGATGATAGAAATGAAACGAATTATCAACTACTTAACAATCACTCCGCACATTTCATTCTTTTATAATTTTTATGCAAATTTTTACAATTTAAAAAAGTTATCTGAAAAAAAAACTGTCTGTTCAGTAGAAAATGGACTTTGAAGCTCGTCATTAGTTTTGGAATGAATTTTACAAAGTAATCAAAAATAAGGAGATTTGAGGATTCATTTTTGAGGAGTCATTGAATTAATTTCAATGAAATATCAATTATTTCAATTATTTTCGAAAAAAAATTCTTTTCTTAAAAAAAAGGAATTTTTTCTAATTTCACAAAAATTATAAAACAAAATTGTTCAAACGAAATATATTTAATAATCTCCTTTTTTTTCTACTTTTGCTGTATTTCAATGTACATTGTCTTTTTTTTAAAAAAAAAAAAAAATTTCTTGCACTTTAAGCATTAAATATTTTTTTGAAAAAAAAAAATTCACTCAAAAAAGTGAACAACAAGAGAAAAACGACCGACGGTGTTAACTCGAAATAGCACCATTTTGATCATTTATTATTTAATTGTGAGATATTGCTTTCCGTAAATGAATAATAAATACAATTATCATTGACGTTTAATCACAACTATTTTTGGAATTATCACTGATAACAAAGGTTGAAGGAAAGAAATGAAAAGTTGACGAAAAATAAGCAAGAAAAACTGGAATTTTGCACGGAAATTAACTGAATTTTTGAAATTTATGACAATCAAATAAAACTAAAATATGCAAATAATCAACTGATAAATTATAACTGACAAGAAATTACGTACTATTTTTACATTTAAAAATTTCTCTTCATCATTTGCTAATTTCAATTTGTTTCAAAAAAAAAGAAATTACACGAAAACAACGGGAATAATATGATCACAGACAATGTAAGAGCCGTTTCGTAACATTTCAAAAAGATGAAGAAATTGAAAAAGTTTAACTAATAGTCTTACGACACTGTTTTAGTTTATAAAATATACTTTTTGAATTTTCTGTTAGTAAATTCACTAATTGCGAAAAATGCTAACATTCGCCTTATTTTTTGTTAAATGAAATTTTGGCGGAACTATTATAATAATTATGTACACATTTGTAGTCAATTCAAATTCTTATTATTAAATATTAATTGCTAATTATTGACAGTCAATTACTAATTATTATGGTTTAATTAATAATTTGGAATGCCACGGCGATTGAATTAAATGGAATTATTTGAAAATATGAATTATCACTTTCCGGAGGCAAATGAATCGTTTATACGATTATGTATGTCCGGCATGAGATCGTCCGTACTATCATTATCGGGTCAGACATGATATTTCCATATATGACAATTCATTGTTTTGCTGATGTCTTTTTTGAAGAGTAATTAAATAGGTAATAAAATTCACCGTATTTTTTTGCTTTTTTCTTTTTTGAAATACTAATTCCAAATACTGTCATTAATTATTATTATTATTATTAATTGTACTAAAATGTCCTAAAAATTACAACTTTTTCGCGTAAATAAATAGTGATTTTTAGTGTCAAATTTTTTAATTTTTAGTTTTTTAATTTTTAACTCAAAATAATTACTATTAAATTTTATTATCTTTTTCCTCAAATATTTACACACACACACTTTAACGAGTGATAGGTTTTTTTTTTAAAAAAAAAAATCCAATCCGTAATTTCTGACAAGGAAAGGATCAAAACAATGAAAAGTCAGCAATCAAATTTTTGAATTTTTATTAAATTTACTTAGGTTTTTTAAATAAATTTTTTTTATCAAAAGTTGCAGAAATTTATCAAACAAACTTTAAAATTAAATTTTGAAAAATCTCATTTTAAGTAAGTGGGTAGCTTCGTTTCGCTTCAATAAATTAAAAGTTGGAGAAGAAAGAAAAGGAAATACAATTATTTTATCAATCAAATTTACACAATGAATCGATCCGATCATTTTCGTTCACCCACAACAAATATCATTTCATTCGTCCTCCTCCCACTAAGAATGCCTTCTTCTCAGTTTAATTTATTTTACGATAAATCCGCTGTTTCAATTTCAAGTCAAAATGAAAAATCACATACGCACAAATGTAAATTCATTTCATTCATAACTGACTGAAAATGATTTGGCAAAAGTTTCACTATTAGTTGTAAAATCTAAAACAATAAAGATTCGCCTAGACGTTTGATAAATACAGGGCAAAATCCTTTCAGATAAAGCGAAACGGAAGCGGAACAAATATAGAACAAAACAAAAAAAAAACGGAATTGAACGGTGTCAGTGATAAGCTTGAATTGGTATAGCCTAAAATTTTCAAACTATAAAAAAAGTCCGCCTTGCAAGTTTAACGAAATTCAAAGAAAATGCAAAATAATTCACTTTTTTATCGTTTTAAATTAAAAAAAAAAGATTGCGAGTAATTTTGAAAAAAAAGAAGGAGAAGTGAACTCGTTAGTTCTATAAATAGAAGGAAGAATTGGAAGAGATAATAAAAAATTTCTTCCTTCTAACCCTCTAGACGTTCTAGAAAATTAGGATCTTTAAAATATTCCGGAATTGGATCATCCATTCGATTAATTACTTTATAAATTGTTTTCTTCCACGATGGTTCTGCATCACGTCCGCTTTGTACAGCACAGAAAAATTCACGTAGTGTTTCTTGTATTACCAACGATAAGCGTTCCGGTGGCTACAAATTCAATAATTTTATTAAAAATCGTAGCATACGCAGCTTTTCAATTATGTTTCTTTCCTAAAACTTTTTGTAGATATTTTGCATAAATTTAAAATGCATAAATTATCACCTGAATACACTGATTAAAATCTTTCAGTAATTCTGTAGCAATGAAATTTTTTATTAAATTTAAATTTGATTAATGTGCTACATTCCTTGTAAATCAAAAATTTTTTTCTCTTTTGGTCTTATTTCCACTTCCATAATACTAATAAACACTATGTTAATCTCACCTGAATATGATTATTACGGTTGTAGTGTTGATTAAGGCTTTTGTAGATTTCCGATTCCGGCGTAACAATAATATCATCCTTGTTCTTGATCCCTTCAGCTAAATAATTCCTTGCATATTTGTCCATTTGATTGTAAAAAAATTCTCTGCAAGAAAGAATTTGGAAAGTAATTAATTAGAAAACACTAATTTACTAAAATAAAAATATTCTTCTAACATTTCAATTATTTCAATCTCAAACTCAAAATTTGGTATTAATTGACCAAAAAGTAATTAAAACGGAAAAAATACATCCCACAGTTACAGCAATAATTGATAGTTAATAATAAAGTTTGCAAATGCTCACAAACTTCAATTTAACACAAAAAAGTCATTGACATTGCGATTACCTAATTTTTTAATTCTTAAAATAAACTGAGGAAGAAAAAGTGGAAGAAATATAACTGATGGAAAGATTGCATAAAAAACCTATAAAACATACAGCAAGAATGAAGTTAAAATTTAAATCAAACGTATCAGTAAAACATTTACATTTTATCTTTTAAAAATTTTATTAAAAAAATAGAAATTACAGTAATCCTTTAGTTTAGTATAAACAGTTAAATTTAACCTTTCCTCAAATTGTGGGAAGAAGAGAGCAGAGGTTGATGACCTGATATGACCTCATCATCCATCCCATCTCATCTCATCTCATTTCACTATCACATTATCCTTTCCACCTCTTCTTCCTCCTCCGTCATCAACCTCAGCATCATCCTCTCCTCCCTACGTCATCTTCACCGTCATCAATCACATATATACGTTGATCAAAGTGTCAAATTACCTACTGAAGCATTTAAACAAATATATTTGAGTGGATGAGGACGAACGCGCCAATCGTTTGTTTATAAATATTTCCAAACCGGCCGGTTTTAAATGACCTTACACTTCTCCTTTCATTTCTCATCAATCGTTGAGTGGAATATTTCATCGACTTAACTTATAAAAAGCACCTGTTACTCATATCATATCGTACACCTGCCCTTTTCGTTTACTTTTCTTCCTCTTCTCCGATGTATTAGATACTCAAATGAGAAATGAATTAATAATAGACATTTTCATTGCATTCTCTCTCTCTTTCTCTTTTCTCTCAACAATATAGCTTATCAATCGGTGGATATTTAATTGTAATACCGTAATAGATGTACCGTAATGAACAATGAAATAAGCAACAATAAACAATGTGTCTCTGCACATAGCACTTATTATAGTATTAATAAGAAGGTTAATTAAGTTAATTAGAACTAATTATTTTATTTATCAAAAAGAATTCATATCAATTTGCTTGGTTGAGTAACAAAAAAAAATGCGCAAAATTTAGGAAAACTTGTATTTTATTGCTAAGGTTATACATTTAAATTTCTTTTAAAAAATATGTATGTTAGATAAATAAGTATTATTACATATTGAAGCAGTCCTACAAACAATAACTGCTAGTATGTAATTATTGTATTGTAATTTTAATCCCAATTTTTTTAAATTTCATTTTAATTTTCTTTATCAAATTTCAATAGGTAAAATAAGAAAGGACGAAAATAGCGGTGGAGAAAAGAATAGAATGTTTTTGATATTATTACAATTGATTCCCACACATACATATTCGGAGATCGATCCTTTATTTCACCTAACCTTTACCCTTCTCAGATCTTTGACAAAAATTTAATCCATCAATTTCAATTTGTGAGCATAAAAATGACAGCCTTCTTTTTTGTTTACATTAATATTACTTCTGTGGCAAAAGTTTTAGACGAAAAATTCATAGAGCGGCGAGTGATAAAAAAATTAATAGCACAGAAACCGATGAAATAAATAAATAGAAAGAGTATTTGTAGCAGAAAATTGTTTTCTTTAAATAATTTAATATCTGAAGACAATAGAAAAGGGAATATGAAAAAGTTAACTAACTTTAATATGAATTTATTAATATAAATTTGCATTTAATTTAATTCAATAATCAATAATAGTACTGCAACAAACCGGAAATTCGAGAACCATTTAACGAGTTGTGCAGTGTTATTCTTGTTAAAACGAATATCCGGGAAATAGGACTTCAGTAAAGCTGAATTCGGATAACGCGTATAGAAAAACATCAATTTTGCCTTACGCAAATGCATTGGCGTTAAAGTTGAACTAAAAATTTTCTTTTTGAAATTAAATTTTAATGTATGCAATAAAAAATTTAAATTATGCAAGAAAGAAACCAAAGTTTTCAAAGTTTAATTAAACGAACCTTCCACCGATACTTCCATCATAAGGCCCACAATCGCTTGCGTCATCTGAATTGATCGGACTATCCCTTTCATCAGTACCAAATGTACCACCACCGTATAGCGGATGGCCAACCATTGTTGGTGGAAAATACGATGATAACTAAAAATTGATTTCGTATTAATATTTTAAAAGTACCTATGTCTTATTATTCTTAAGTTAAATTAATAAATCAAATGCCACTTGTTCCGACAACTTTTGTAAACAATTGAATAATGTAATCCAAAACTTAATTATTGTGAAATATTAAATTTTGGAGTAATTGAACTAAAAATATTACCTGCGGTGAGGATCGAGCGCTATTAGGAAGTGAGGATACTTCACGATTAGCAGCAGTCATTGGTTGAATTTTATTTATTCGTGAAGAATCAGTTACTTTGGATCGTTTTTTTCGTGGCGCAAATGAACTAAAAAAATATTTGGAAAATTTTAACGTAAATTACATTTTCTCTCAATTTTTATTTAAAACAAACAAAATGGAAAATAAATTTGTTAAAAATCTCAACTAAAACAAGCATTTATTACCTTAAATCATCTATTTTACGAAACGTTGCGGTAGCTGGTGATGCTGCTTTCAGATGCGGTACAAATGGATTGAAGGATGTTCGAGGTGCGGAAGCAGCAGGAAAAATACCGGGCGGATGATGTGATGTTGGCGGTAATGGTAGGCTATTTTGCACAAACGGATTTGGAAATGGAGCAGATTGACCGTTGAAAGAAGGGTAGAGTGGATGGAAGAGAAACGGATTCCGATTGACAGCAACTACGGCTGCTTGCTCGCGCTGCTGTTCTACAAGTGCTGCAGTCGTACGTTGCGCACTGATAGCTGCTTCAGCAGCTATGAATTCAGCTATAATCTAAAATTACTCATTTAAAATTACATCATTTATCTGTCCAACTATTACAATTCAAAATTACGGGTTTGAACGACGTGCATTAGAGGAAATCAATGAAATTAGAAATATTCAATAATTATTGTAAATTAATCATCGTTCATTTTCATTACAATACACAATACTACACCTCTCTAAATATCTTATGCAAAGCAAATGTAAGTAAAGTTTTCCATTTAAATTTCCTAAAATTTCAATTTTTTAAAAAACAGAACCTTTACGTAAGCCAGTTTTCAATATTTATCTAATTTTAAATAAATACGTACTGTTACCCGCTCTATTCTAATGCAAGTGGGACTTTTAAGTATTACTTGACTATAGTAGGATATACCTTATCAACGCTACTATTCAACCCATTGATAAGTTCTTGCTTTAACGACTGTGCTAATTTAGCATAGTCTCGTTGAATTTGTTGTTGTATAAGTTGAATTTGCGCTCGTTTCTGCTCTTCATCATTTGCGCCTAGCAGTTTCTTCTGTTGCTCGATCCAATTGGAATAAATTCGTTTTTGTATATCAATCATTTCTTGTATCCTATTCTACAAGCAAAAATACTGACAAAAAAAAGCAGGACGAAAAATCAAGTAGCATTTTTAATATGCAAACAAAAAACTTATTTTTATTATTTTTATTGTTTTACCCAACTTATTTTTATTGAAATTATTTCTTAAAACAAAATTTTTAAGATAACGATATCTATTATTTTAATCCTTCCTAATTAATTCCATTATATATTATGCATATATTAATTTGCATACTTGTGGATTACTATTAGCGGCTAAACTTGCTGCTAAAACATTTTTTGTTGCTTCACTGGCCATTTTTGTTTCAACTGAGTTTCCCATATTTGCCTTACCTGCAATCTTGTCGTCTTCCATTATTTCATCGTTTTGTTCTAAAAGCAAAGCAAAATGAGAAAACATTATTTATAAATATCAATATTGAATTTTAAAAATTTTTCATTAAAGAAAAAAATAATAATAAAAAGGAATACCAATTTGAGGATTACATTCGTCATCGATATCAATTGGTTGCCGCTGTGGTGCGGTACTTTTCCGCCTCGAAGAACTACCACCACCACCAGTGAATGATGCGCTTGCAGTAGGACTTGACTCACTCATACTATGTTCTTCCTATTACAAATTGACTAATTATTAATTAACTGCTTTTCCTTTTAATAGTTTGCCATCTTTATTTGTTAGCAAATATTCAGTTTAATTTGATCTGCGGATAATCATTTCATCTCAACGAATTGTTTTGTTGATTGTTGTAATGAACGACTACATTCATCAAAATTTTTTTCAATTTTTTGTCTTTTAAACTAATTAAATTAATTAATTATTTAAGCCACAGACGGCTTAAAATTAAACAAACTTTTAAATATGATGTTGCATCGTCATCATCAGCTCTCTCATCGTCCACATTCTGTCCATCAGTGGTCATTGCAGTTGCTTCATCGTCCTCATCAATAGCTGTAGCGAAAGCTTCATCCTTACAATCATTTCTTTCAATATTATCGTTCATTTGTGTCATTGATGATGACATACCACTTGATGTCACAAATTCCTGCAAATATCAATTTTGATAAATTAGTAATTAAAGTAATTATTTCCCGAAATATTGCAGTATTCATAAACGCAATTAATAATTAAAAAAAGCACAATTAATAATTAAAACTGTCATTTCTAACGCATTTTTAAAGAGAAAGCAACAAAAAAGGAAAAGATAATTTTTGAAAAAACTAATGGGAAAGACTTAATTTATTTTTATTCAATTACTTTAATTGTTTTTATTTATTTAATTGCCTGTTAACTTAATAAAT
The DNA here is from genome assembly GCA_013365375.1 of Litomosoides brasiliensis. Lineage (NCBI taxonomy): Eukaryota > Metazoa > Nematoda > Chromadorea > Rhabditida > Onchocercidae > Litomosoides > Litomosoides brasiliensis. Next base: position 62,088 of record JABVXW010000069.1, on the reverse strand, counting down.
GCGCAAAAATGTGGACAACAATAATAATTTAATTTAAAATGTAAAAAAAAATGTTAGGAAAAATAAAAATTTTATAAAATAAGAAAATTCATCTATTCAAAAAAATGAAAGGAAAGAAAAAAAATAAAGAAAATTTGAAATTAAAATGTAAACAATGAAAATGAAACTCCACCTGTCCCGTCTCGTTAACCTATCATTGATAAGGAACATAATAACATACATATACAAAAGAAAAAGGAAAAAAATACGAAAGAAAGTGTTTACAAAAATATTGCAGGAATTTTAATTTTGCATTGTTAAAAAAAAAATTTTGAATTTTAATTTTGCATTGTTATTGTTGTTGCTGCTGCTGCTGCTGTTGTTGTTGTTGCTGAATCTTTGGTTACAGTAAGCTAAGAATGTAGTTATTCATTTCAATATATTGCGATTTCATAAAAATGGATGAAAGAAATGATTGTAATTTGACTGAAAAAAAAACTAACATAATAGGATAAATAGATTAATTAATGAAACTTTATTAATGTAAGAGAATAGTGAGTTGTAAGAGGAAAATAAGTAGAGAGAGAGAGAAACAAATAGTATGAGTGTGAGCAAAAAGTAATTCAAAGAAAACAACCGCAATAGTAAATTTTAATGTTTACCTGATCATTGTCAATATTTCGTTGTCGGCTAAGATCTTGAATGGAATCATCCGTATCACTAACTTGCTCCATCAAATTAAATGATGATTCAAATCTTTGTTGCATTGTTGTTGTTGCAGCAGTAGTGGTCGTTGTTGTTGCTGCTGTTGTTGTTGTTGTTGTTGCTACTGCTGCTGCTGATGATAATGATGATGATGATGATGATGACGATGTTATCATAGTTGTTATCCAAGGAAATATGCTGCTTAAGGTAGTAGTAATATTGTTATTTTGAGTTGTTGCTATTACTGTTGCATGTGCAGTATTGCTATTATTCTTAATAACATTGCTTAATTGAAAATCATTCACATATCGTTGTTGTTGTTGCTGCTGCTGTTGCTGTTGTTGTTGTTGTTGTTGCTGTTGCTGTTGTTGGAGCATCGGTATACGTGTTGCCTATAAAATTTGCTAAAAAATTTCTTCTATTTAAATATTATTACATTATTTTCTACTAAAATTATTGCAGGAAATAATTTTTACTATAATTTTTGAATAAAAATGCAAGTATTTCAAAGATCTGATATTGTATTTTGCAATTGTTAAAACATCACCTTAATCTTATTTTATATTAAAAAATAATTTTTAAAAAAAATGTTGTACCTGATAAGGATTGCGTGGTTCACCGGCGTCAACACGTTGTCGTTGTCGCTTCAATTTGATACGTTGTTGTGGCGATGTACTGCTGTTACTGTTATTGTTATAGCTATTAATGGCGGTAATGGTCGACGATGGTTGATGATATTGCTGTTGAAATGAATGATAGGAATGATGGTGATGATGATAATATTGTTGTTGTTGTTGTTGCTGCTGTTGTTGCTGTAGTTGTTGTTGTTGATGTTGTTGTTGTTGGGTTACTTGGGTAAATAATGGATAGGTGGACAATTGATGATGTGTAACAAATGACGATGACCTGTTCAATGCTTCAGGTAGTGTTTCCCCCGAGGACATCAACCAATTCGTTCCTTGTTATTTGTTCGTTTTCTTAAAGGAATAATACTATTTCAGAGAAGTTTGATTAGCTAAATAATTCGTTTTCGCTACTCTTTTTACTTCCTAGAAAAGAAAGAGAGAAAAAAGTGAAAGGATAAAATTAAAACAAAATCAAAATTTAATAAACGCATAGAAAGTGCAGTTATCATTTGCTAAAATTACAACCAACCACCTCGTCACTAATCAATTTATTTGTAGTAAATATCTGTTTTACTTATTTCGTTTTGTTTGCTTCAGACCGATCAGATCAGTTTTGCTCTGTTTGCATTTAAGAATTCATCAACGATGACGAAGATGCTGCTGCACTGAGATGGATAGGCGTGGAATAATAATGTTCAATAAACAGAGGCTAAGGCATGACGAGAATTTAGAAGTCAGTAAAAAGGTTGAATAATTTGTTCTCGACGGAAGCAACGAGAAAAGAAAGTTGTGCCATTTGCTGTTTTATTACGATTGTGATAAAGCGATACTAACAAAATATAACATTTTTCATTTAAAGCAAATTAAGAAGAAAAAAATGAGTGGAATTTGAATGGAAAGAAAAGAATTTGAAATTTATTCACAAAAAAAGAAATTTCATAAAAACGGAAATTATTCCTTCCCTTTTTTACCTAATTTTTAATTCTTTTTGTTTTACATCATTCATTGTTTTTGGCTAATTCAAGATAATCAAAAACAAATACTACGATTTAGGTAAGTGACAGATATTATGATTTAGGTAAATGTGAAAATGTTCAAGACTAGTTGAAGCACTAAAATTTTCCTAACAAAAAACATCCTTGAATTGTTTACATACCTCTTAATTAATTAATTAATCAAACTGACAAGCAAAAATAAAAAAGTGAAATGATTTCTAATACTTAACTTATTTTTGGTGTTTTTTCAATATTGTTTTTATGTTTTGCTATTTTAGCAAATTTCATTTTACAACTTCAATTCGATAAACCATTCAATGCAAATTTCCAACAGTAATATCGTAATACTGCAACATCGAATAATATCGTAATGAATAAAAGTGAAATTGAAGAGCAAGCAAAAATTAAAAGTTATGTTACCGTAATGCTTTTGTTTAACTTAAGCTAGTCATTACCCTACTTGTTATTACTTTAATTTATTATACACTTAACACTGATAATTGATAACACTTATCAACAATAAACATTTGAACAAATAGCAAGAGAGAGATGAAAAAAATTTCGTAATTAATGCATATTAAAATTCCCCGCAGCTCAATAATCTGTTATTTTGTTTTTCCATATAAAAATAACAAACAAAACTTCTCGCAACAAAAAAAAACTCTTTTAGTGAATCATTTCGAAATTGTCAATAACTCTTACCACTACAATTAAATACAAAAGGTTTTAAAAAAGGAAGGAAACAATGTCATTTCTATTGCAATTAATTAATTTCTATTTTACAGTGTTTCTTCATTTGTCATAAATTAAATTGCTGCGAAATAAAATTAAAAATGTATTTTTTATTAATGCCACAAACATAAAAGAAAAGAAATATAAAATGTATGAAATTATTTTAAATTTTAATTATTATTAATTTTTAGTCATTATTAATTGTTTTTTTTGCATTTTTAATTATTATTTTCAATAATTTACAATTGCTTTCACCTTTTTAGGTTAATTCTTAAACATAAAATCACACACACACACACATTAATATGCGTAATACATATCATCACTATCCACTCTTCTGAGGCACTTAATAATTTGAACTAATCTTCCTTAATTTGCATATCGTCCGTGAAATGGTGTCATCGATACAAACATAAATATGTTGCGAAAGAAGATGAGGTAGCAAATACACACACCACACACACATATATATATATATACATATATACATGAACGTGTACACATCTACACGTAGATGCACACGTACACATATACACGTACCCGTACAGACAGATACACATTAGATCCTTCATATAAGCTAATACAAAGAGGCCACCTGTACAAACGAAACAGGTGGAGTGAAGTGAAATAGATGAGAAGGGAAGGATATGGTTAGCATAGGTGACATATGTAGTTGACAAAAACTGAGAAGACACGGAATGAGAAGGATCGGAAGGAATGATTTCTGAAGTGTATCATAATCCATTCAAAAGTGGAAGATTGAGAGAGAGAGAGAGAGAGAGTGAGAGAGAGAGAAGTGTATTGCAAATGAATACTTTACTATAAATTTTAATACAATAGCATTTAATCACCATTATCTCTCTCATTTTCACTCTCTCTCTCTCTCTCCTTTTTCTTTTTTTTTTGTTCCTCAATTCTCGTCATTAAATTAAATTTCCAACTATTTTAATTTCGTTTTATACAAATTCAATTTTAACATCTATTTGTGGATGAATGATGAGAATAAGCATTTACTTATCTGAGTGTTTGTACTAATTAGCAATAAAATAAGAGAGCAAGAGAGAGCGAGAGAAAAGAGGAGAGGGAAAAGATATAATTTGAAGAATTTTTTAATTCAACGAATAAAGAACAAGCGACGTAATCACATTAAATTTAATTAATTGACTATGTCGTATGATATTAACTGCAAGAAAACATTCTTTTTTTAGTGTAATTATTGAAATTAATTTAAATTTCACTTATCATATCCTAATCGTTTAAATCTTTTTTCGAAAAATTTGAGGCAATTTTAAGATTTTGACTGTTTAAAGAGTAATCTTAAGGCATAAATTAACATAATTAAAATGATGTAATTTTTTTTGTGAATAATGTCAAAATTGAGGTGGCATTAATGGATAATAAATAGGCATGAAGGAAAATAATATAAATTAGTATTTAAATTTATGACATTACTTCATTTATTCAAATTTGTAGCTTATATATAATTTAAAAGCACCACTATGACTTATGAGCGATTTAATGATTACTTTGAAATAGTTGGATTGATTTAAACTTTAATTTTAATTTTGAAATCAAACTTTAGGTAAATTTAAAATCCATGTTGCTAAATTATTGAAGTTTACCAAAACAGTGCAATTTTTAAGCCTCTAAATTTTATTATTACTGCATTTTTTTCTTTTAAAATTTTTTCTAACTAAAATTTTAACTTTGCTGACAGACTAAAAAACGAAATACAAACTTTTGACATTATTCTTTAATTTACAACTATTGCAAAGCTTAATTTTGTGAAACGAAATATTTTTTTATAGTTTGTGATACTTTTTCTTTCTTGCTTTACAGGCTCATCACTTCCAGTACTATTTATAGGTTTTACGCAAAAAACGAAAGAAAAGAGTAAAATTATTTGTTTAAAATTTAATACAATAACTTAAGTTTGAAAAATTACCAAATCAAAAAAAACGGTATCGTTTACTATTTATCAAAAATAGTAACTATTGGAAAGTGTGTTAACCATTTGCGCTTATTTAAAGGAAATGATAAAGTGATAATGAATTCGTTCGTGATTAACTCTTTGGCAATTCATCAGAAATTAACTTAAACGCTTTAAACTTATCATGTTATCTGATTTTTTTGAAAAAGAAAAAACGAAAAACTTGAAAAAATTTTTCGAGGAATTTCAACAAATTATGGTAGCTCGTTTTTTTGCAAGCGACTATGACGGTACCGTAATCTTTCTCCCTCTTTTCAATAATTAAAAAAAGTGTCCAAGAATGCATGAAACGTTAGGTTAACGAAAGAGAAATATTTTTTGTTGCAGAAAAAAAGGGTAAAAAGAAAATTTAAATAAAATAAAAGAATTGCTGAAAAGACAGCAGCGGCGGTGGATGGGTGACACGGTAGAGCGGAAGGTTTGATATCAGTCGGATGGTAGGTTTTCTAGCAGCAGAAAGACATTCTGAGATAAATAGGCGGGGAGAAATATAAATGAGGAAAAGGTAGACTTGCTTGGAGGATGATGATAGGACGACGTGGAGTTGATGAAGGAGGAGGAGGAGGAGGAGGAGGAGGAGGAAGATGACGGAAAGGAAAAGGAAAAGAGGAGATCGAAAAGATTGGTAGTGTCAAATTGTCTACTCCGATGCTTTTCCTTCCTGCTCCTAGCAGACCATTGTTGTTATTGTTGTCGTTGTTGTTTCTGTGTTGTTGTTTGTTGATGATTATGATGATGATGATTAATCACGGATAACAACGATGATGATGATGATGATGATGGTGATGATAATGATGACGATGATGACGATTTGCCGGTAGCAATGGACGTCTTCTTTCGTAATCCACCGATTTATTCTTTCTCCCATCGACGTTTCCACTTTTCCTCTAGTGATTTTTCATAATCTTCCATCTTCCTCTCGTTCCCCTCTTCTCCCTACCGTCATTCTCTTCCATCTTCCACCTTCCTATTCGTTTTCCATGGTATTAGATTTTTAAGCCCTACCTCGATGAAAACACGAAAAAGGGAAGAGCGAAAGACCCGAGCATTTCACTCACAATACATCGTACACACACACACACACACACACACACACACAGCTTCATTTCAATTTACCATTACAACTTTTTCTTCTTATCCTACGACAAATCAACTTACTTCTTATCAGAAGAAGATATCGCTAGCATGCATGAAGCAACGAATCAATCAATTCGATAATTTTGCATACAAGAAAAATGACGTCTTAACGGTAAAAAAAATTATTTTAGAAAAGAGCATTTCCTTTTGACTGATAGCTATCAGTGTAGCATAGCAGTAGCTGTGACCTATCGAATAAAATATAAGAAATTATCAAGCAAAATTGTATGAAAAACAAGCCAATGGATAAATTTGAAAATTTGAGATTTCATATAAAAATAAATTAGCAAAAGGATACTGTCATTAAAATGGAAAGAAAAACAAAGAATTATTTCACTCATAAAAAAAGTTTGGTTTAATTCCTCCACATCCACATATCCAAAATAACGTTGATTGGTTGTAAAAAAATTGGAAAGAAAATAATCATTGAATTTTTTGACTATCAGTAAATAAATAATTTGTACCTTAACTTGCCAAAATTACTTTTTGTCTTATTTTGCGGCTTTGGCAACTATGGCATGATATTGAGCTGCAATTAATGTATATTTGGGTTATCGGTAGATTTCAGGAAATAGTAAATTTAAATTAAGTTTTGGAGAATGCTATATTTAATTAAATCAAAAAAGACGTGATTTACGTAATTAGCATGATGCTAAGAGCAAAGATATAGAGAAGAACACTTATTTATTGCATAATTTTGTATTTGTATAAATTAGATCTTTTTGGCTAGTTGGAAAACAAAAAATATTTCGTTGTAATTTCTTTTCCAATTTCAAAATGATCAAGTTAGATGCATTGTACGGCATCACTGACTCTTTCTTTTTTTCTCTCTCTCTCTCCCTCATCAACAATGAGTATATAATAAATAACCCAAGGGAAAAGGTTCAAATTTCATCAGGAGAATTGACAAGTGATACTGTACAAAGCATAATCTACGATCACAGAAGAGAAGGAAAGAAAGATAGTAAGTAGGAGTAACTGCAACAGTTTGAAGAGTGGAAAAGACAAGAGAAGTAAACAATGTTTGATTCCCAAAAAAAGAGCGAATGATAGTGAGAGCAGAAAAAAAAGCGAAGTTTAATGTTTTAAAACTTTTTCATATGCAAATTAGTTCATTATGTTTTGCAAGAACAGTGGGGAAAAAAAGTTGGCGTGCATTTGAAACATGGAATTCTCGTTGTAACACAACGAGAATTAATAGTTAAACGAAGTAAGGCAAAGAATTACGTGAAAAAAGTTAAAAGAATTGAAAGTGAATAGGCTAATTAGAAATGGAAGAAAGTAACCGAAGAAGGTGAGAAGTCTGAGTGTGAGGAATGAATGAAGGAGGTGGGTGGAGCGAGGAGTCTATTTCGTCCAATAGGCATTCAATTTCAATTTCTTCATCTTATTCTCAACCATTCGTCTAAGGAACCAATTCATCCTACATGCTGACCTTTTTCTCCTTTTTTCACATATGGTAGTAAATGGTACCACCGGTTCATCGTTACTTAGCACTTCATCTAATTGAAATTGACGAATAAATCTAATACTTAAAATAATCTAATACTTAAATAAATCTAATACTTAAATAAATCTAATGATAAATCTAATATCTAAATATTCTACGATATTTTCGTAACTTTGACAAGTCAAAGATAAAAAAATTTTTTAATTAGCAAAATATACGAAAGTAAAAAATTAAAATAAATGTTAGCAAACAGCATACATATTATCTGTAATTCAATTAATATTCTTAACAACGCTTAATTATGAATTATATGCAATCCAAATTAAATAGTTTTTAATTTTGAATTTCGTTATTTCATAGTATAATTAATTAATTTCTATGTGTCAAAAACTCAAAATACGTGACCTGCTGATATATATTGGAATTATTAAATTCCTAAATTCTTTCTATTGATATATAAGCATTCCTGCAGTTAATACGTTAGACGATGAAACTGTAATTGGTTTGTTCACCTGACATTATAGCACAACACATAACGGCGCTGTCTTCTTGATTTTCGTGTAATCTCAAATGGAGCAGCTTCATTCTTGAACTATACTACTATCCCTTATCGCCGCATATACAGCACACGTACGGGGAAATTAATCGAGAAAAACTGATCAATATTATCAGTAAAGCAAATTAATGCAAAAAAAATTTTAAGCATCTTAACATAACACATGTCAAATATTGAAGTGCACATTTATTATTAAAATACAATTTCTGCCTAAAAAAATCTCGGACATAAATTATAATTAAATCATTAAGATTATGCTTAAAATTATTAAAAAAATAAATTAGTTACTTAATACTGAAACATCTGATGATACTTAAGTAATTCCAGCTAATTGCATCTGTCATTTCATGCAATTTGTTCATTAGCTAAATGCTATGAACAAATAAATGAGCCGTATAGTTCGGAATAAACAAAGGAAAAAGCAGGAAAAAAAAGCAATTGTTGGAATTATTCTCAGAATGACGAATTACGGGAAAGAAGTGAGAAAGTGATTATTGTTATGGGAGAAGTTTAAACAGTGAATGGCACTTTTTGGAATAAACTTTTTTTTTTTTTTAAATTGTTTTGTGGAGTGCAGGAAAGAGAAGTATGAGTGAGTGCTTTCAAAGCAAAAGGCTACAATTTTTTTTTTCTTTCCGAAGCATCGTTAATTTATTCCATATTTTTTGTTTGAGATAAGAGGCGAGGCAAAATTTTGATTGATACTGCTCGGGAAAATGTGAGAAAGGGAAGTTGAAATTTAAGTTAAAACGCATTCGTATACTTAAAAGAGGCATTTTATCGATTTGATTAACAGTCTCGATATGAAATTTATCTTTTCTCAACGAAAAAAAAAATGAAAATACAAAAATAAAACAAATTATGCCATAATTGATTGCATACATTTTCTCTTACAATTTTGCTACAACGTATTAAGTTATTCGGAAAAGAATTAGACAGTATGAAATTTTAGAATTGGAAAATACTTTGTTTCTTTCTTTTCCATTTTTTTCTCTCCCTCTTACTCCCTCTCTTCTTCCTCAATCTCAATAATTTGATTTAATTCATCGATTAAGTGCAAATAAAGGAAAAAAGAGAAATTAACAATTCAACTGTTATAAACGGTTAAATGATCGTCGGAGCAAAATTCTGCTTAATTTACTTTCAATTATAAATAGAAATTTGGCTAATAGAAAAGAATTATTTATTATGAATTATGCTAACAACTGTTCTCTACTAAATGTTAAAATACGGTGAATTAATTAAAATTAGTATCGTCGGAACACCACATATACACCTCAACAGTATCCTTTTCAGTCTTTTTTTTAAACGAAAATATATTTAATTATTACTGTTTTCGAATTTATATTTTAATTCTTTACGAACTACTAAAACCTATTTTACAAGCATAAATAACAGGTTAACTTAATTTAATGTATGCTCATTGAAATGGTCAGACTTGAAATTTCAATGGATGATTATATCCTTCTTTCCTTTATATGCATATGACGTTACATTAATCTATGACAAGCATAAATTAATTAACAAATTAACTTAATTAATAAACCACTCATCACTTTAATCTTAAACTTTCTAATTTACACTTTTAAACAAGGTTTTAAAGTGTCGTACAAACTTGAAGAATTAATATACTCTTAACTTTTTCACTAATCAATGAATAATTATCAGTGAAATAAACGATTATATGTAGTATGCGTGAAACTTTAATATCGACCTCTTCTCTCTTCTGCTTCACGACCTTTAACTTTTTCCTTCTACTTTTTTCCTTGTCCCTTCCTTCTCAGAAAATTTTCTCCGTCCAGTTCATACCATTTACAAACAATGCACATACCTACTTCCCCCCCCCTCCCCTTCCTCCTCCCCCAACACACGCACACACGTACATTTGACGATTAGTTCACGTACATTATTGCATTTTCTCGGCTTCAACAGCAGCTCCTACTAAATTTGTTGTCAAATACTATCTCTTTATTTTTTATTCAACCAATATTTTACAACAAACATGAAATTTGAAATTTTCAGCGCTATTGTACAACAAAAATAAGAACTTCATTGGCGACAATTATCAAAATAACAATAAAATTTCGAAATTATAAAGAAATAATTAACAAACAGTGGAACCTATCATAAAATGAGCGTGTTTATTGGTCAAAAATAATTTGAAAACTTATATTTTTCTGGTATTTACCTGACATTCTATTGTTAAATTTATTTAGGCATAGGCTTCTATTCGCTTATTTGTAGTTGACAGGTCATTATTCTCATTAATATAAATAAATTTTCAATTTTTTTTCTTATTTTTCAATCAAATTAAGTAAAGGCGATAATTATCACAGTCATCATCACCATCATCATCATCATCATCATCATCATCATCATCATCATCATCATCATCATCATCATCATCATCATCATCATCATCATCATCATCATCATCATCATCATCATTGGTATTAGTAATAATAATACAGTGTGAAGTTATGTTATCCATGGATAAATATCTATCGTTAATTGCAACTACCGGTTGGTTTATAGTAGTAGTAACGGTAGTAATAATTGATATAGGATGAGGAGAAATAGTAATAAAGACAGTATATAAGTACCAGTACGTATGAAGGCTCTCTATTCTTCTCCTCTCATCAATAATGATTTGAAGGGATCGGTGGATCGGAAATGAACTAACTGAAAAAGGGGTCGAATGAAGGGAGTACCGCTACCGCTAATCCGTCTCGTCGTCCAACATTTCATGCTATTCTCTCCCTCTTCTCATTTCACCTCTTTTTGTCCCACATATTCATCTTCAACTACAATTATAATTTCTATTGTTCACTTCTCAATTACTATTGTAATTTAGAGAACATATTCAAAGAGAGGGAAAAATATTATAACTTTTCTAAATTTTAAATCCTAAAATTTTTCCCTTTTATTCTTTTTTCTCTTACAAAAGTAAATTTCAGACAAACAGTTATATTTTATCTGAAATTTCTTCTATTTTGAGAAAAAAAAAACCAAGCGAAAACACAAAATAATATTAAAGTCAATAAGTTTGAAATGAATTACAGTAAGGCGAAAAAATGAGATGAAAATGTTTTGTATGAAAAACTTTCCAAAATATTACAATCTTAAAAAAATTAACACTAATAATCGGAATAGTAGTAGTAGCAGCAGTAGAAGTAGTAGTAATAATAATAATAAATATACTTTTCTAAAATAAATTTTACTTTTTTTATAATAAATCATTTTAATTCCTTTAATTGCAAATATTTAATTTTAAACAAAAATAATGTCGTAAAAAAATATTTTTACAATCACAATTAATCAAAAAAAAAGTTCCCATTTTGCTTCATTTTTCCTCGATGAATTTGATAAAATTTTAATTATTGTTACCCGCAAGGACCAAATGGAGGATATTGTAAAATGCTGACGAGTGTGTACAATAGAAGATAAAATAAAAAAAGATATTTGAAATGAGTTGAATTGATGATATCATATGCTGTGGTGAGGAAGATCAGGAGGAATAAGGAAAGGAAGTAATGGACCTAATTTCAAGTTATATGATTGGCGGTAACCTTTTTGACCTTTTCATCAAAATCATCACCCCAAAACAGATAATCCAGGATCGGCTAATTGCTCTCCTTGATTTTTCTTTGTTTTACTACCAATTTAACCTTTTTTTTTCTATTTTTTCTCTACTTCTTTACTTCTCTCATACAACATCTAATTCTTTTCAATCTTATTTTCTAAAATCATTTCATTTTACTTACAGTTGATAATAATAATCGACTTATTAGTCACACTACACTATTCTATGTATTTTCTCATCTCTCTCTCTCTCTCTCTCTTATTATATGACATGTATGTATGTATGGGTCATATAAGGACAGGTGGTGAAAATAGGTATACTCGTGTCATGAATCTTAATGCCGCTTCTACTGTAAGCTGTTAATAAAAATAGCTTTCAATTCAAATAATTAATTACCTTCAAATCGTCTCTTTTAGCAGATAAGCTGTGCCACACATCTTCTGAATATATTAAACTCATCCATAACTATCTTATATTTCCATGCACACACACACACACACACACACACACACACACACACACACACACATGAAAGATAATAAAGCCATTTGATATCTTAAATCTTCAAAAGTCCTTCCTTAATTCATCCAGTCAATCTGCACAGTTACTCGATCAACTCACTTTTTTCTCGTTTGGTAGTACCGTAAAGTAATATTACTTTACTACCATATTCTTTTCGATATTTTGTTGAGAAAAAAGTGTTAAATTGAATTAAATGATTTTAAAATAAAAAATTGAAAACTTCTTTTCTCGCTATTCGTTTTTTTTAATTTCCATTACAATAAAATGCTTAGTTTGTATACGATAGTTTTAAATTGTTGAAGGAAATAATTCTTTTTATTTCTCTGAGAAAAAAAAACAAATGCGAGAATGGCAAGTTTTAGTGTAAGTGTATTTGGACTAATCCAAGTTTATTCATTTATTTTATTTTGATTAACTAAGATGATTAAAAAGAGAAATGGAAAGGGAGAGAAACGACAATATCTATGGTGATAAATAATCATTGAAATGAGAAAAGAGAAATGATATAATTAGATAATAATGATAATGAAACAGATAATAATTACAAGATGTAGGTAATATGATTACAATAAAAGACAATGTTGATAATTCTAATCATGATAATGGCAGGAGTAAGATTAAAATATTAATGATTGCAGTAATGATGATAGTAACAGTTAGCAGGTAGGAAAGAAATAATGCTACGGTAACAAATCATATTATTTACAATAACGATGATAATAATAATAATAATTGTAATATGATAACAATAATGATAATAGTGATAATATGTACTCTGTGATAGAGTAGATATGGATAAATGAAAGGAATTTAAGCAGCGCACATTGCTACTATAAACAGAAATGAGGCTATGAAAATCTATGAAAGTGTGAAATAATTTCTTCTTTGCCTCTCTTCAATTATACCTCTCTGTTTATCAGAACTAACCAACCACACACAGGCCCTCTCCCTCCCCTATTGTCCTCTTCCTGTCATCTTTTCTAATTTCTTTAGTTGCCCATAAGGGTCCGATAAAATTTGATTAGCTTAAAAGAGAATGGAAAATTGGATGAGAAATGGTGGAAAATTTTAATCGAGCAATTTTAGATGATTTCCTAGCAAATGAAAGTTATTTACCAACTAACTCTCTTCAACAACGATCGGAAGCAATTGAGATGGATGTGTTTCGGTGTCGTAGGAAATATTAATCCTATTAACTAACAGGTGTAATTGTACCAAAAATTCATTATATAAACTATTATTATTTAAAAGAAATCTTTTTAGGCAAAAAAAAAACGAATAAACAAATTTAATTATTTTTGTTAACATTCATTTGAAAATTTTTAAAATTCAACAAGCTAAATTAGATATTATATGAATTAATGGTAAAATTTATAAAATTTCATTCTAAAAATTTGTCAAAATTTACTTGCCAACGTAATATCATTCTTTTTATTGCCATCTCATTTAAATTAATTATAATCAAAATAAAAATGAAAAATTAAAATGTATGCAAAACTGATAGCAAATCTACGATAACATTGGCATAATTAACTAAGTAAATTCAGGAAAATCTTTACGTGCGTGGAAAGCATAATTGACACAGATGGAGGAGAAGGAATGGAAGAAGAAGAGGAGAAGGCAATGAAAGATGACGGATTCTATTTTCAATCGTATCCTCATTTTAAAATTTAATGTAATATGTATATATTTATAATCGTCAACTGAATTAAAAGATGCCAATAGCGCTTTGAAACGGACGACGAATTACAGGAAGTGGACGACGACGTCGGCATACCTCAAAAATACCCGCTGATATCCCAGGAGGCCAAGGATACGGATCGGATCGCTTCGTAAAATTACAACAGCGATTTCAATAAAGCACAATGAATTTTATTATGCAAACAATCATCGAACACGACGACATATGAACCCCTCAATTACGCAACATACCGCCACAGCCATCATCCATCCATTCGTCTTCTTTCATTTCTAACAAAGCTCCCTCTCACGGACTCTCTCTTCTTTTTCTCTTCTTTTTCTCCATCTCTCTCCCTTTCTCGTACTCTATGCAAAACCGAATTTTATACATTCAATAAATTAATTCGCTTGTTATCTTTTCTTAATTATCAAAAATTTTTGATTTAAAAAAACAACAAGTACAATGAAATAATAGCAAAAAGTGTTTTCTTCAACTTTCTAAAATATCAAAGTGTTATTTTCTAATTTTTGTTTCATTAAAACGCTAATTCCCTTCCGTTTTTCTTTGTAAAACGGATATTTTGACGGATGCGTGAAGTCATAATTTTTTAGATTTGAAATATCCAAAGATGTCACTACAAAAATTGGAAATGAAAAAGTACGATAAAATAATCGTTTTTACTTGGATTTGCAATAAACCTTTTTAAATGTAAATTTGCAGAAATGTTGGAATGAATTAAAATAATATTAAAGTAATAGTTATGTCTTTGTCAAACTTTACGTAATAAAAAAAAGATTACTTTTAACAAATATGAAATATTTACCAGCTAAATATGAAATTTGATTATAAAGGACACTATTGATCACAGTGATAATGATGATAGTAGCAATGATATTGATAATGATCGTAATGATAATCATGCACTTGCAATAAAGACTGTTAACGTGTGCGACGAGAAATATCACTATTAATGATGATTACTTACAGTAACATAAACGTCAAATCACATGGCTACGGTAAATTAGTTTTGAGTAGAGGAAGAAAAGTAGGAAACTCAGACCGGAAATAGTCGTCCATTTGGAGGGCGAAAAGAAAGGCCTTCAGGAACTGCTCATCCAACCATTGATAATTTGCATATCGGTGATGTTGTCACCTCCAAACGACAGTGGCAGCGTTATTGCTCATGAATTTTCGTCCTACCACCAATTAAGTGACAGTAATAACGCGCTAATAGTAATGAAATTTTAAAATTTTATAAAAATTAAAAAGTGTGACACTAAGAGAAGTGCTTTCGACAATAATTTCTATATTTGAATTACACTAATAAAATGTTTGCTGCAAATTTCTTATTCATCAAAAAATCGTTAAAAAATTTTCAATAAATAATGTAAATGTTCAATGCAATAAATATTTTATTGGGTCAGAGGTCACAAGTATTATTGGATTTTTTGTCATTTTTTTTCTTAAATATTTAAAAGTTGAAATATTGAACATTTAGACAAACGAGAAAGGCAAGAGAAAAAATGAGAAATATTAGCTATTTTACCGTGTTACTTTTCATCTGTGCTTTTTTTTTATAGTAAATTTTTATAAGAAAAAGCATAATTATTACGATGTTGACAATAGTGATAATGATAATTGTGATTATTGATAATTATTGTACAAAGGACGATTGATTCATCGTTATCATCACTATCATATCATATCGTTATCATCACTGTCATATATTCACCGTTATCATCACTATCATATCATATCGTTATCATCACTATCATATATTCATCGTTATCATCACTATCACTATCATTGCTATTATTGTTTTGCAAGTTTTTCTGATATTTTCAAATATGTTGCTGATAGTCGTCGTATTAGTCCGTTTTTCACTCGTTTTTCCTGTTTATAGTTCATTTCAACATTTTTCACTGTCATTACTATCATTGTTCCACTGCCATTATTACTATTACTGTCCTCATCATCATCATCATCATCATCATTATCACTATCATTTGTTGCTGACAAGGGCATTTAGCCAATTCTCATTCGCTCTTTCATCACCTATCACTTCTCGTTTGCAATTCCTTTCTTCTCGTACGTAATCACTCACCTGATATTTCCCGCATTTGTTGTTACCTTACACTGTTATGGTTATTTCTCGTAATATATTGTAGTAAATAATAGCTATAATAACAACAGCAGCAGCAGCAGCAGTTATTTTTGATCGTAAAAAATATTTCATTCATTTCGTTGTTTATTTGTGATAAGATTTTATCAATCAATGCCAATAATATTTATCAGAGTAATTACATCAATTAAGTGTCTACTATCTTTTTTAAAAAAAATAATAATGTGTTGTCAGTTTGCGCACACTTACGACATTTGCATCAGTGCTTTAATGTTATTTTGCAAAATTTAAAAAACAAAGGCAGAGAAGAGAGATATCAGCTTATCATTTTGCTTTGCTGTCTACTTTTTTAAGAGCTGATAATTTCAGTTTTCCACTGTAATTTCCGATAACTGTTGAAGCCAAGATGTGCAAGGATGAGAAATCAGTGTTGCATAAATGTAGGAGTAAAGTATTGGCTGAAGTTTGACCTCTGTTACCTTTCACCTGGATAATTGGTCATCATTTGAATATGTCTTGAACTGGCTAGCTTTACTTATATATCAATATATTTCAATTCATATCAATTTACATTATAAGAGGAACAAATGCACTGAAGTGAATAGAAAGAAAGACAGAAAGAGGGAGAGAGAAAGCAAAAACAAAATTGTTAAAAAAAATTATTTTAAAGTATTTCAGTTATTACTGTGTTATAATTACCGTTAATAGGCACCATCTTTAAAAAAAAATATGGGTACTCAAACCGGAATTCCTTTCAGTATACAATTTATCAATTATTGACTTTTTTCCTCACTTAAGAGGACAGATAATCTGTACGCTTTAGAAATTTTGTTTGATTCAATTCCGGTTTTACCGTAATCCGAAATTAAGTATCCTTAATGTGATGTGTTATTGATCATCGTGTTGTTATGTGATATGAGAGAGTGTAGTCGGGTAATTATAAATAAAGAGTTATGGATAGGTATAAATAAATAAATAAATAAATCAATGTATTTATATATATGTAAAAACGGATTTCATTGATTGAATGTAGAAATATTGATTGAATTGAGTAGTTTAATAATAGTGATAAGATAATGATAAAAAATAGTGGTGATAACGATGATAATAGTAGTGATAATATTTAATTTAAATCTAAAAATATATAGGAAAGAGGAAATGGATAATTTCATTAAATTTATTTAGTAATAATTTCTTCTCGCAACATTACCACGAAATACCTTGTCCCACTAAAACGCCTACACCTGGTAGGCTAATTAAGTACAAGGAATTAAGATGACAATTTATTAGGAAATTAAATTTCACAGAGGAAAACAATAGTTGTTGTTGTAATATCCTGCCGTAGCAATAAGTAAGCAGTGCTCTTAGGCAGCAGATGTTTCAACAACTCGAAGTGGAAAAAGCTTTGTATACCGTAAACAGTGATTTCAATCATAAACTTTCTAGGAAAAAATGAGAGATAAAAAATGGAGAGGAAAAGAGAGAGAGAGAGAAAGAGAGAGAGAGAGGAAAAAAAAGGGAATTTCGATCTTTTTGTTCCTTAAGTAAATATGATGTTGGTCGAACATTATTCTAATGCTATCGTTAGCTTTTCGTTGAATTTATAAAATATCACAGATAAATAAGAGGAATATGAATTTCTCCTATCTAACCATTTTTATACAAACATATCCATCCTTCTCCATTTGTGTTAATAATAATTTTAAGCAAAAAATGAAAAAAAAACAAAAACCTTTCTCTCTCTCTCTCATCACTTTGTGCAAAAGAAAAAAAGGCATTTCGAAAGAGTTGAAAATGATTTGCAAATTTAGTTTATGTTACTTTGGTTAAGTTAAAAGAGAAGTTTGATAAAACTTCACTTTAAATATTCATATTGCTATAAATGAATGTGTGGAAAAAAAAAGTAACAAAATTCATTAGCGATATTTGTAGTAAGATTTTAAGTAATTAATCAAAAATATATCATTTAATCATTTCAATCTCATTTATTATGATTAGCAATGATAAGCTTTACTGATAAAAGTAAACAAAAAAAGTAAAATCGCCAGAATGATTTTATCATTTATCATTACTGCACGCACAATATTACAATTTCAAAATCAACCAGACGAAGAAGGAGGAAAAAAAACTTTTTTAATCGTTTTTTTTTGTTTCATTGAATAAATTCCTTCCTCATATTTCTCTTCTTGCTATTGTCATTGCTATTAACACATAAACATTTGAAATGTTATTCTTTTCATTTAAGAAAATGCTTTCTTATCTTATCAGTGATAACACTGAAAATTTTCATCATTTCTATGCAAAATGATATGATAAAACTGTTGGCAATAAGTTTATCTGTCAATGCCATTTCTATTTATTAACACAAAATTTCAACTTCTCTTTTCTTTTGTTAAATTTCTTGCAGAAATAATTTCATACAAATGCCAATGTTTAAGTAAAACAATAAAATAATTTCCAAACATTCGATGGTATTATTTGATTACCAATTTTCTTCCAATCAATTAATTAGTTAATTAATTAGTTAATTGATTACTCCTAGTTTACTGCATATGTATTTTAAACAGTTATGGCGTATACAACAGTTTTTTTCTCTCCTTCCCAATAATTCATCAGTAAATGAAAAAACAGAGGGTAAATGTCACAATGATATTAATTAGGAATGAGAAAAAGAGAGAGAGAGAGAGAGAGGAAGAAACAAAAAGAGAAAGAGAATTATTATTATTATTTATTATTATTATCATCGCTATTATTGTTATCATCATTATTATTATCAGTTATTATTAATTATTATTATTATACCACTGCATTATTATATTACTGCATTATTATATTATATCATTATTATATTATTATTACAATTCTTATTATTACTGTTATTATTATAAAACATTCAAGTTCTGTTTAAATAACTGGAAGAAAATATTAATGAATTGCGGAGGAAAATAAGTTTATAAAATTTTGTCAACCTATAGAAACAGTAATATAATGTACCATACAGTACGCTAAAATATTAAAATTGAAATTTCTTATTTTTCAGAAGGATGAAAAAGTTGCATGGAATTTCGAATTCTTAAAAATCTCTCTTTAGAACTATTAATGTAACATAAAAGCGGCAAAATAAAGAGTTTAACTTTCTCGCAAAACGACTAATTATGATTTATGCTAATATCAGACATTAAACGTTTGGAAAATCTTTCGTGCAAAAATTTCCAAAAAAATATTACATAAAGAATTTTTAAAAAAAATTTAAATGAAATGAAAGAAAGGAAAAGAAGAAAAGTAAAATGAAAATTATCGATAAAAGTTCGCTTACCGATGATTTTTTTTCGCACCAAAAAATTTTCATCAAAATTAGTCATACTTTTCTGTAAGTAAAGACAGACAGAGAAAAGCTAACTATGTAATATTAAATTTTTTTACATAAATAAAATAACTTTGAACTAAAAATTTTTAAATATAAAGTTTCACTGCTACCATTCGTTACTGATATCACAACACTAATGCAATGAGTACTGCGATACTTTGAATAAAATTCAATGCTTCATTTCTATGCAAATTGTATTCAACGATTTTAACTAATAATTTTTGCAAAATAATTATTTTAAATTAAATTCTGTTTAATAAAGAAGAGGAGGAACGGATGGAATTTGCACGATTAGTGAAATGGACAAGCATTACCGGAAAAATTAATTGCACCGGTAATTAATGAAGAAGTGCGGATAAAATGATTAGCGGTAAAATTAGATTACAACATTTGTTGAGATCGGAAGGATAAAAAAAAAGGTGAAAAAAGGTAAGATATTGTTGGGATAATGGTGGACGGAAATTGATGAAAATAATATTAAAACATAGGTAGGTATTAAAATGATAAACAGAAAGGAAGAGAGAGAGAGAGGAAGAAGAAAAGAATTTTAGAATTAGAAATTCAAAAATGATTTTTTTCTTTCACCCTCTTTCCCTCTTCTCTCTTTCTCTCTCTTCCATTCCTCTCCTGTATAAAAATCAAAAATTAGCAAATACAATTAATTACTGTGGATGGTTATGTTTTTCTTCGTGCGGTAAAAATCTTTTCATCTTTACAAAAAAGGAAAGAAAATGAAATATCAGGTAAAATGAATAAGTAATCAATGAGTATCAGAATGGAATGAACGTTACAGTATTAATAAGCAGTAATTAGTAGTACTGTGATCGTACTGTGTTAATCATAAATTATAATTAATTTTATTACTTTTATGAAATGAAGTTTAATTACACTTTTTTTTATTTAATCAAAATTTTCATCTCACAATACTCGGATCATTTCTTTTTTCATTCATTAATTTACAGTAACCACTCATTCACTTTTTAGACTTACTTTTTAACCGAAACGAAAAACGCATGAAGAAATGATGTAATTGAATTGGAATTCATTTACTGTAATTAAAATAAACGAATGAAATTTAGTGTGTGTGTGTGTGTGTGTGTGTGTGTGTGTGTGTGTGTGTGTGTGTGTGTGTGTGTGTGTACAATTCATCACACCTCAAATATAATATTAGAGTGTTGGCAAAATAATAAATTTGAAATCATTGCGATTATTGTTTCTTTTTCTCTTCCAATTTTTTGCACTAAAAAAATTTTCATTACATTGCTATCTTATACATTTAAAAATGTTTATTTTCTTTTAATAAAATTTGAAAATTTATAAACTATGATGTTTCATTTCTTCATAACACATTTCCAGCTTACTTCTACAAATCTTATATTAAAGAGGTCAAAGGTCAATGCATGTTACTAATGTGTTGTTGTGTGCGTGTGCGTGTGTGATATGCATAGCAGAACCTAATGATTGAAGAACAATAATCATATGGGAATGCTACGTGAGGAACAATAACCATCTGCTTCCCGAAGGTCGCAAGTATCGGTGTGTTGAGCCTTACAACCAACCGACTACTTCATTAATTACTCACTTCAATCACTTCCTCCTCCTCCTCTATCACTCATCAAACTTTTACTAACAGATAATTACGTCAGCATTTTTCTTATCACAATCTTTCGATTATCCTTAACACTAAAATGAACTACGGTATTATTCTAATCACAATAAATAATTATATAGTTTATTTGAATACTACATATTTTACTAAATTACGAAAATTTATACTCTTAAAAACATCGTGGTGCTCCTTATCATCACACTACATAATCATAATATATTGTCATTCCTTATCACTCACATAATCACAATATGTTATCATTGTTTTTTTATTCATTTATAAATCTTTTCAGCCGTATGTAATATCTGTTAGCTAATCGGTTGATGTTATCAGTGTAATCAATAAATTTCATTATCACCTGATTCATACAGACTTATATTACAGGTACATATCTATAATATAATAATTTATAATATAAATTAAAATCTTTTCTCAAAAAGTAAAACTTTCTTTCGTCTCATTGCCATCCATCTCTAATACATTCCTTCTAATAGGCCTTTCTCGCGGCGGTACGCTCATTTACAACGATTTCATTTCATCGATGATAAACGATCCATAACAGATATATGCGTAAATGGATAATGACTTCAGATAATTGTTATTATAGTTAAAATATAACATAAAATAAAATTTCAAGAAAAAAAAATTAAGAGGAAATAGAGTGAGAGAATGGAGAGAGACGAGAAAAGAAAACAAAGACTAAATTTTTATTTTTTTTAAAAAAAAATCATATGAAAAATAGTTTTTTTCATTCAATTTAATTAATTTGAAAAAAAAATTGAGAAAATATTATTTGGAAAAGGAAACAAAATAAAAGGGAAGGAAAATTTCAAATGTGTAAATTAAGTGAAATTAAAATTATGCAAATTTTACAGCTATAATATCGTTAATGTAAGACAATACATGTAATACAATATTTGTTAGTAATTAATTAGAAGCGATAATTTCATTCCATTTAATATGGAAGGGAAATAATGCTACTTCATAACGCTACGCAAGTAAGGCATCTACGTAATTACTATGAAAACGAGCAAATGTTATGGCATACTATTAAGGTATTCAAAGGTATGTATGTTTTAGCATGGCCTATTTAGATAGAAATAGGCATTCTTCTATAAATTAAGCCTTTTTCCTCTAACACTTCATGAATTTATGAAAAAAATTATTTCAATTAAAATTTTTTAATTTCGATTAATTAAGATAGCAACAAAAATTTTTTTTAAAACAAATAATCAAATTATTTTATAATTATTTTTCAATAACATTTTTAGAAAAATTGCAAAAATAGCAAAATTAATTAATCAATAAAATAATAAAAGAAATAAGTTATATTGCTATATTAGTTATTTGTTAAAGAGAATGAAAAAAAAAGAAAAGAGAAGGTTTTTTTAAGAGAAAAGGTAAGCAAAGAGTTGCCAGAATAGTACGGTTGATTAAAGCGCAATGGGAGGTGAATGAATTGGGTAAAATAGCGCCAAATATTTATTTATTTCTATCAAACCATTTTACCTTAGCGTTGCTTAACCTATCGTTGTGCAAAACTTTCTTCCTTCCAAACAAAACAAAACAAAACAAAAAAAAGAAAACAAAAAGAGATGAATTGGAGTGGCAGGGAGAGAGAGAGAAAAAAATAGAAAAGGAACACTTACGGGAGGTCTTCATCCATTCATCTCATTCCCATATTTAATCAATTCTCATTCTCTCTCTCTCTCCTCTCTCCTTCTCTCTCTTTTTTTACCTTACCTTATCATCAATATCGTTTACTCTTCCTTTTCCTTTTTCTTTTCAAGAAGAAAAAAAAAACAAATTCCTGTGTAATAGTTTTAGACAAATGTTTTGTCTAAAATAACAGAATTAATTGGAAATTGATTACTGAAAGAGTTTTTTTTTGTACTCAAAAAATATTATTAATAAATACTAAATTATCGATTGTACATTTCATCCAATATTTTTGGAAATATTTCATTGCAAAAATCAAATTTTATGAAAATTTTCTTTTTCAATTCAATTTCATTCTCTTTTTAAATAGTTAAGATCAGTCGTATATAATGCTGCATTTTTGAAAAGCACTTAAACGACGAATAATCTTTTTATGAAAATATAAATCTAATTCTACAATAATTTAATTAATATTTCACGAATACTAAAATTATGCTTCACAAACAAAAAAAAATTAAGACTGTAATAACCTAAATAGCTAGTAGTAAAATTAAATTTAACGAAATGCTTTCACAGCTAATATAAAACTGTAACGTTACGTGGAAGAAACTTTTTGTAGGCACTAAGAAACAGGTAAAATCACAAATTGTTATAGTTATAAGAAGGAAACCTGAATTTGCATATAACTACAAAAAGTAGTGTACTGCACTAAGTTGGATTGATTGTTAAATCCGTTTGTTACGGATTATAGCCGGAACTATCCCAATAATCCTAACTATCCTATCCTAATAATAAAACCGGAACTATCCTAATAATAAAACTATCCTACGCCATCACAAGATTATCTCGTAAATTTGTCAGTAGCATTTTCTGATCACAAATTTACATTCACAGTTACAGAAGAAGAGTAAACATAATAATAAAAAATAGTTTTTTTGCAAACTTTTTTGTATCAAACATTAACTAACAGTTCTTATCATTCATTCATCAAATTTAATCTCTTCGCCCATCATTCACTCCAAAAGTAGCGAGACGCTTTTTAAATTTTGAAATCAATTAAATGTATAGTAATTATACATTTAATCATTTCAAATTTTAATTATTATTCCTCTTTCCACTCCCCTCCTACACTATTCACATTTCTCTTTATTTCTCTCTCTCAAAAAAATTTGATTGATATTTTCGAGTAAAAGTAAAAGTGAAAAGTTGGAATAAAAAGTGAATAATGCGAAAAAAGAAAGATTTGAAATCAAATAATTCTTAATTTTTATTTTCTTTAATAATTCGGTAATAAGAGAGAGAGAGAGAGAATACGAAAGGTAGAGAGAAGAGAAGAAAAGGCGAATGATCAGAAAAGGTGGAGAGAGGAAATGATAATGAATTGGAAGGAAATATGATGGATGAAGAGGGTAAGGAAGAATTCGAATTCACTGGGTTAATTACTTATTCGAAAATGAGAAAGAACTCTTCCTCTTTCGAAATTCTTATTAATAACGAAGCATACAAATATACACACACACACACACACACACACACACACACACACACACACACACACACACACACACACACTTCAATATACATTAAGCTGTTGAGCAGCGCTTAATTAGCCTTACTATTCCCAATTTCTAAGGCTTCGTAAGTTAAGTATAATTGCATATCGCTGAATATAAGCTGAGCTGCCACAAATACTTCTAATGAGCTAAGTTAGAAAATTGTTAAGAAGGCTGTCAGCTGTATTATTACCATTAATATTAATATCATTTTTATTATTTCCTCTATTAGTTATCATCATTATTATCATTATCATTACCATTATTATTGTTATTGTTATTATTATTGTCACCATTATTTTATTATTTATTATTATTATCTATTATTATTATTATTATTATTCGTTATTATTATTTATTGTTATTTACAATTATTTATTATTATTATTATTACTTATTATTATTATTCAAAATATTAGTATAATGATATTAGTTAAACCACATAATGCCTTAACACGTAACCAATTATTAGGCTTTCATTAGCTTCTATTACTTACGTGAAAGAAAGAAAGAAAGAAACGCAAAAAAGCACTTTTCAAATGGTAAATTTTAAAAAAAGAAGTGAAAGCAATGAAATGAGTGAAACCATCTTGTAAAGTATTTTATTAAATAATTCAATACCAAATTATATGCTTATATTTTCAGTTGTAGAGATATTAGACGGACATTGAGAAATTAGTTCAAGGATGGAACTGAATAAATATCAAAATTCAAACTATTAAATTTCAGTCGTCGTATTCCTGAGAATAAACATACTCAAGACTCTTTACCTCCACTATTATTGTCACAGTTCACTTAAGTTTGAAGAACATCATCATTGATAGGATAGAGATATTTGGTTAAATTTCTCGGTCGAACAAACACCAAAACAACCTTCAAATTTAAACTATCAAATGAATTCTATTTCATTTACTACTCGAAAATTTTAATTTTAATTTTAAACGATAATAGTCTGAAAGAAAATAAGCAAATATGAGGTGAATTTTTGGCGAAGGAAACAGGGCAATTATAATTAAAATTTAATTTATCGATTATTTATTGTTATCATTTCTTTGGGAAATAATTTTGGTAAAAATATAAAATAATTGACAAATTCGTAGTTTCCAGAAAATTAACAAAATTCGAAATTTTAAAGCGCTGTTTCTTTGACATTCTATATGAATAACGAAATGTAAAAAAAGTTTCTATTTTTTAATGAGGAAAAAATGTGAAAGAAAAAAGGGAGAGAGAGGGTAAGTGAGTTAGTGAATGAGAGAGAGAGAGAGAGTGGATGAAAAGGAAGAGATGAATAAAATTAAGGAAATAATTACTTTAAAAAAAAGAATGGTGAAGTTTTCTTATCGAACAAAAAAATGAATTTTTACAAAAAGGGAAAGGTGAAGTGAGAAATTAGGGGAAGTGAGAGTGAGAAGAAAATAAAAGGTAGTGAGGGATGAAAAGGAAAATGAGAAATACTATGATCGTTTTTTTTGAAAAAAACTATAAAATTGATAATTACTGAAGTGAAGATACCGAAGGAACAAAGATGGATGAATGGAAGAGGGGAAGAATTTCGTGGATAGGAAAAAGAAGAGGAGAAGAGGGTTAAAGGAATAAAATATGAGAATAGATGAAAATAGCATTAAGACGATAGCGCGAGGCGCAAACAGGTGGAAGGAAAAAAAGCTGGTCATAGCTACCAAAAAAGATGTATTATTAACCAATAAAGGAAATCTGAAATGTAAACCCAATGGCTATATTACTATCATTTCATTTCTCTTTTCTTTCCCCTTTCTTCTCTCTCTTTCTTCCTCTCTCTCTCTCCATTCTTTTATCATTCTTATTACCTGTCTGTTCATTTCTTCTTTTCCTACAAAAAATTCAATTATTTTATTATCAAACAATTAATTAATTAATTAATATGCGGGAAAAAATATGTTCTCAAATGGGTCGGTCACTTGTTAGTGTAGTTGAATTTGAATTCATTTATTAATCGTACAAAGAAGCAGAGAGATAATAAAGGTGGAAATTTGCAACCGTTGGTAGTGCAACAAAGAAGTGGAGAAATAGCATTGGTTGGGATCGATGAAAAGGAAGAGAAAAGGTAGGAATGAAGTAAATTTTGAATAGTTTTAGTGAAATATCATAAAATGATGTTAACAGAACAAATTATCATTCTCATCACTGATAAAATAGAAAAAATATATCAATCCATCCATCATTTCTATTGTTTTATTATTACTATTATTAATTATTATTATCAATTACTATTATTATTATTATTATTATTATTATTATTATTAATTATCATTAATGCAACATTTTCTGACCATACAGTTGGAGTTTCTTTTTTAGTATAAATAGAAGAATGTGAATTTTTTACGTACAAATTCAGAAACGATTTTAAACATTTCAATTAAATTTGACTAATTAATAACTTAGAAAATGGTATGATTTTTAGGTGAGCGCTAAATGGTTTGAAAAGCACAAGCTGTCGAAATGAATTGAACAGCTCCAAGGTAATTTCAATAATTTACGAATGAAAAGAAAAGTTCTACAATGGCTCTTACTAATCGACCTATCAATCAATTTGTTAATTAGTCTGGCAGTAATGAATAATTAGTGAATTTTCAATTTCAAAAGTAATCAACAATATTTCGAAATTTTAAAGAATCAAAAAAGTTTTTCATTATTAGCTCATTCGTAATTATTTATTTCGTTTCTATTTTCTATGCTTAAATTTTGCTTTATTATGGCCACAGAGGAATGAATAAATTCCGCATTTTTTTTTCAGTCATCTTCTCCTTGTCTATCTCTTATCACTTTTTAATTTTTTGAAATTTTAAAATTTAAAGAGAAAAAAGTTGCAATTTGATAAATAAAAGTGAAGAAAAGAAAATTGCCTTAACAAACAATAAACTAACGAGGAACTTTGTTTTTGCAACCAAAGGCAATCAGGTAGAGGGCAGGTAAGTAAATGAAGTAAAGTAAAGATCTTTGAGAGGAAATTGGTGGCTTTGAATTGAATGTGTTATCTTGCAAAATTATGTGTTTATGCTTACTACTAATTACACTCATTTCTTTCATACTTTCCTTACCTTCTCTTTCTTTTCTTCTTTTCTTGAAAAAAAATGAAAAGAGAACCGCTTCTTCTAAGATTTTAAAAATTATTCGATCAGTTGCTTAATTGATCTGTTAAATTAAATTGATTATATCTGATAATTTTAGTCATAAAATGTCACAGAAGATATTTTATTTCTCTTTGCTTTTGTTATTGCTATTATTTTGAAATTGAAGAGGAATTAATTATTCATCAAATTATTTCATTTTATCTCCAAAAGAAGCAGTGACACACTTTCATACCTTTTCATCTTTACGGCGTATAGCTGCTCCATCACTCATTCTTCTTCCTTTCCTTTGTTGCTACTACGATTGATCGTTGCATGGATAATTGCAAATTAAATTTGCATTGATCTTGGAAAGCTTCCTCAAGCAACCATTAAAATTGATGATGAAATTTCGTTTTATTCAAATATTAGATAGCATCATTATATTCAAATTGTATGAGTGGTTTAATTGACATGCAAATCGGCAATATCGGTAATGCAGGTAGATAGATCGATGTATGGAAGATACGGCTTATCACACTTGCAACTTTTGCAAATTTTAATAATTTCACTTAAGCATCTTTCAATTTTTTTTGTTGTGTGTGTGTGTGTGTGTGTATGTGTGTGTATGTGTGTGTTGTATGCTTACGTCATTCATTCATTCGTTCATTCATTCACTCGCCCGTTCATTCATTCATTCGTTCATTCATTCATTTCTTTCTTTCAGACGAACTAATAATGAAATCTTTCAAACTAAGCAAACAACAAATGAATGTCTCAAAATAATAGAAGTAACAGTAATAGTTAATTACGCTTTAATGAACATATACACTTAAGGTGACTAATGCAGAACACGTGTCCACCCAGTAAACTAATGCCATCCCTGAATTACTCTCAAATAGCGATGACTGTGATGACCTTAGTGCGACCTTTCAAATTCTTCTCTCTTTATTCAAAAAAAGTATCCTTTGCCTTTTTAGGAGAAAATGAAAAAAAGAAACAGCCGACAAAACAAAAAAAAAAGAAGAGAATGAGGAGAAATATAATTAAGTAATTAAATAGGGAAGTCCCTTTTAAGAGAGAAATGATTTGTAGCTTAAATAAGTTAATTCGTATTTTTGTCATTTTAAATACCGTAATTTGAAATAAATAAATAGATACATTATATATATATATGTATATATACAATGAGGTATATAAATTAGGTAAAAAAATTAATTTTTAGAATATATATTGAAATAAATTTATAGTACAATATCATTCATGCCAAATGATCAACGAATGAATCATTTATATCTCTTAAAAATCAATTAATAATAATTTTATTTCAATAATAATAAAATGCGGTAATTGTTTTGACCGTTCACTATCCCTCCTTTGTTTCTTTCTTCCGTTTCATTTCAAATAAATAAACAAATTGCCAAAACAAACTCACTTAGATCAATCATTTTCACTTTCCATTTATTGTACACAATAAATAAATAAAATCAAAATGAATGAAAATGGAAATGGGTAAATACACAACAAAAATGAAATCTAAAAAAAACTGGAATTTGAAATATTCTTGAAAAATTACCATTTAAAAGAAAAAATTAATTTTGATAAATGAAAGCTCCATTTCAACCAGTTGCAGATGAAAACGATCCTCATTTTCATCATGAATGATATCAAGGAAATAATAACTTTATCCAAAATTCAATATGATTGCCAGAACTAAAATGCTTAAGGCAATGCAAGTTTATATTAATTACAAACTTTCAACTTTCAACTTTATTTTTGGAAAAATTTTCTATGATTGAATAACTTTGCATTCAGTATTTTAGGATGGAAGGAAATATGATTTAAAAATCGATCCACAGACCTTCATGTTAAGTACTACTTTGTTCTGACCTCTCAACCAAAATTAATGAACTTTCCCGAAGTCTTTCTCGTTGCTTCCATTTCAGGAAGCTTTGCATTCCGTAATACCTCAATCCTTCTTATCGTTCACTTACGTTTTTACATTTCCATGCATCATCTCAACTTTTCATGCGCGCTTCGTGAAAGTAATATGAAAGGTGATGGATGTAAAAGCTTCAAATGAATATTGTAAGAACTTCTGTTTAGAAATTAGCCCAAAAAAAATTGTATAAATATTGAACTGTGTGTTGCGACTGTTATTGTTGTGCGCATATAATTACTTTAAACATTCTGTAAGAAAATATTTTATAATTCCATTTTTTTAAAAAAAAAAAGAAACAATAAAAGAAAACTATTTTGTATGAACAAAAAATTTGCTTGTTTTTAGAGACAACACACAATACAACAAATGTAAAATGTCACATTGAGAAAAGAAAAAAACAAACAACGAAGCAGCGATAAATTTTAATTCAATCTAAACGAAAAAGAGAAAAAAAGTTAACAAAAAAACACACAGCACAGATTACCACGAAAAACCATAAGAATTGAGGAAATAACATAAACAAATCGACAGTTTCCTCTTTTCCTTCTCTTCACATAATTATGAATACAACTGATAAATCATTATTTCGTAACACAATCAACGTTTCCATGCGGCAAACTTCTTGACAAATTTACAATTAAAATATCAGTGAACTTCAAATATTGGAAAATTTTGTGAAACAACAATGAACGATTGCCGCCATTTTTTTTCAACTTTTTTTTGCAACTACGCATATAATAACGTACACATACGCGTACATATACTCACGCGTGTGACATTAACCGATATCACCGCATAACCCAAATTTAAAGAAGAAGAATAAAAGGTGAGAAATGAAAATGATAAAAGAATAAAGGAAAAAGCAGCAAGAGAAAAAAATAGTGTCTTTTTGCAGGATAAAAGATTGGACAAAAGAACGAATTTTATTGGATAGAAAAAAGAAACAAAGAAAAAAAATACTATTTATAGTGCTGATAAACAAACGTATTAGTAATCGCTAAAAAATTGCCAAATATTAAAAAAAAATGGAAATTTGTACAAAACCAGGCATTCCAATAATGAACAAGAACTGTAACGGAAGCAATTTGAAAATGACTCAAAACTTTACAATTAAAAGACACGAAATTAATTAATCATGCACGTTAATTAATCAACTCATCAGCTAATCGCTAAAACGATTCAGTAGAGAAAACTGACAATTTGGAAGAGAAAAAAAAATGACAGTCACGTAGCCACGTAAAAACACATTTTTGTTCATTCGCTTATCTCCTACATTTCGCTCTGATGTTGCACAAAATCGAAGTCACAAACAATCACAATCGCTATAAATATTTCCTATCATTTAGCTATTGCTAGAAAGAAAAATATAGATCCTTAATCTCACTGCACTCCACTACTGACTAAATACTATTTCCACAAATTATGCTACCAGTTATAAAATATGACTTGTCAATAATGAAAGTAGCATAGTTTATATGACTCTATTAATTTTCAGATAAAAACTACTACGACCCTATCGTTTTCGAATGAAAACTACAAGCAAAATTCTGTATAAATACCACATAAAACAAACACTCTAGAATTGAGGTGCTAAAAGTTATTTGATGAAAGCATCATATCTCTCATCTTACGACTTAAAATACCGAGAATGCCCACCAATCCAGTGAACCGACCTTAATTTACCCTTTCACTTTTAACATCGTGAATTATTTCTTAACCCCTTATCACTATATTTTATGGTACACTCAGTGACATCTATCTTCACAATTTTAAATTCTAAAATCGAAAATTTGAAATGATGCTTCCATCACCAAACGGCTTCTCTTTTCGTCTAAAAAAAAATGCTCAACAAATCCGAGTGAAAAGTACACACATACGCAAACGTGCATACATATGGGAGTGCACACACACCAAAATGGAGGCAGCCGCAAAATATGAAAAACATAGAAATTATTATAAAAGATAATAGCGAAATGTAAAAAAAAGCCAAGAAAATTATACATATATATATATATATACTGACAACAATATTTAGCCATTATCTTTTCATTTCATGTACGAATGTAAGACGTGACGTAGGTCAATGCTCCATTATATACATATATAAGAACATAGTGAACATTGACTTCATCCCTTTTTCCCATGCAACTTTATTTTCAATACAAAAAGTGCTAACATTTCCGCAAGCTGCTAGTGTTCTTTTGAGATAAATCAACAGCAGCAAACAGTAGAAATAACAGTACATTAATTGCAGCTGTAATAGTAACAACAGTTTACTGATAAAAATGATATCTCCATGGATAGTAACGCACTAACAATATTAAAAAAATTTCTTCAGGCACCAAACGGCAATAAAATACAAGTATAATTTATTCAAAATTAAGCGCTAACTTTTCTTCGTTATTACCCGTAGATTTATCACCCACTATCATTTATTATCAGTTCCATCACCTTTCCTACCAAATTTAAGCAAATATCCCAAAACTCGTACTCTACTAAAATCAACTTCTACAAATTTATTTCACCTCTACATCCCGCTATAACTATACAAAAAATTAAGACCCTAGAAAAATAACTACACAAGAAAAAAACAATCGGATAGGGCATACTCTCTTAGTAATTCATCTAGAACTACATTCAACGTTGAAATTTTACCGTAAAATTTGCCAGATCAAACAGTTAAAATGGAATAGAAAATAAAAGCAAACAAGAATAAAAAATTATAGTAACAGCAAATATAACGTCAGATCAACATAATGATACATCTTTCACTGTGTGAAACACATAAGAATGCAGCCTATGTGGGCATAATAAATTATATATAGCAGTAAGACAAATAAAACAACCAACAATTAAGAGCTAAACAACAAAATGAGCCGTCATCAAGAAAGGATCACCCGTTTTAGCAGCACTATGTGTCAAAGAAACAAATGAAACAAAGTCGCAAACAAGAGAGCAACCGGACAGACAAACACATACATCAAGACACCGTCAACAACTACGCATGCTGAATTTAACAAACCCAGCAACTTATTTCCCCAAAATATCGAAATTTTGAAAATTTCAAACTAAACAAAATACGAAAAAGGACTCTTACCTTCCCTTTTCCTGTTATTTCCCAAACCAAAGGGGGATTTCGGAAATGAGTTTGAGTACAATACTTTTTCCTCTAACCAACAAAACAACAAGAATAACGACTGTCGTGCTGTGTTATCTGTATGGTTGCTGATCTTGGTTAACTGCCCCTTGCTGCATTTGTTGTACACCAGGCTGCGTTGCACCAGATTGCATCATTGATGATTGAGTTACACTGCTCACGGATGGTGAACGCCCAATAGGTGGTGAACGAACCTGAAACATCATGTTCCATATGCGCGTAAATTTGCATAATTA
The DNA here is from genome assembly GCA_013365375.1 of Litomosoides brasiliensis. Classification (NCBI taxonomy): domain Eukaryota; kingdom Metazoa; phylum Nematoda; class Chromadorea; order Rhabditida; family Onchocercidae; genus Litomosoides; species Litomosoides brasiliensis. The sequence goes on along the minus strand of JABVXW010000069.1, from coordinate 29,401 downwards.
CGCTCAACAAATTATATTATACATGCAAAATCTGAAAATAAAAAACAACACATACTAAAAAATATAAAAATGCAATATGACCATTCCTCCCTTCAATCATCAAAACAAAATGTGTCGTAATTTATTACTTCCCCACCATTTCATCGTGTATCAGAAATATAGAGAAGCTACATTGTAAAAGATAAACGAATTGAACACCTGATTGAACTGAGACTGCATAGCTGGACTCACAGGTTGTGGGTTCCGCTGGAATTGCTGTTGCCACTGCGGTTGTGCCATAGCAGCACCACCCATTTGACCCTGTGAACTCATCGAAGCATACTGACCACCGGGGCCACGAGGTTGCTGTTGACCACTTTGTGATACCTGCGGTTGTTGCTGTTGATAGTACTGTTGCTGTGAAACTGTCCCCTGCTGCCACTGCCCACTTTGTTGAGTTACTATCTAAAAATTATAAATGAACAGTGCTTCCAATTGCACACAATTAACCAAACCGTAGCTACGTCTCCTTCAATTTTTTTTCCAAAAATTTTATAGTTCACACTTACGGTATAAATGCGGCAGAAACATTCACGAAACTAAAATTTTCCTCGAATAATCCGAAACAGTCCAGTATTTTTCGCATTTCCACTGCTTTTAAAGCATGACGAACGAAATTTTAAAAATTACTTGAGGCTGCCTTATCATTCCCTGTTGTTGCTGTTGTATGGCACTAAGCTGTTGCTGATTTAAGCTTTGTGGAATCTAAAAGTTAAATCAGTTATGCTAACTTAATTACAAAGAGAAGAGAAGTTCCCCCTGATCACATTAAAAAGGACGGAAAAACTGATATGTTTCCCTTTGGGATTACATAAAATTGTGCCATTTTTTTATTTGAAAATTAGAGAACTTACATCACCACCACTTCTTTCATTGTTCGTCATCTTAATAAAAGCGGCAAAAAGATGAGGCATTTTCTTCAGATCATTCAGTACCTTATCCTTGTCTTCCGCTCGTTCCGCATTTTTAAACCTTGTTAATATTGCTTGTACCTGGGGATCCTGCTGCAACGCGGTACGATCGATTGGCTGTCCAGCATAGGTTTTCGCTGGAACAGTTAGCAACTCATTTCAAAGAATTTTTAATTTCTCAAAAGAAACATTACAAAATTCAGGAGGGTGAGAATGAATATTTTAAAATAACCTCGTAAATTCTGCATTCCCTGTTGCATTATTGGCTGTGTTTGTGAATTCTGTGACATGGATTGTCCAAGCATCATTGGTTGTCCAGCACTACTTCCGTAGCTAGAGGATGGTCCTGCGGTTCCGGACATACCATAGGCGCTTTGCTGTGTAGCACCACGTCCATATGGTGGAGGATTCATCGGCTGTTGGGCATGTTGCATTTGTCCAACCATTGCTGGTCTTTGCATCCCTCCCATTTGTGATGCCTAGTATCAGGAAAAACTGATTAATAAAGTGAGATCACATCAATAGCTATTTTTCTCTTCCTCTTGCTCATCTCAAACTGTTCAATCATGCTGAATTTAGTAGCTATGAGAAAACTTTTGGTATTTGCAGCACATAATAAAAAAACATGAACAAACCACATTCATGCGTACGCCTTGCTGATGTGGAGCTTGTTGCTGCTGGACTTGTGATATCGTGTGACCCTGCTGCATTGTTGTTGGCACGCCCATCATGTGTATTTGCGAATTACCCTGTACGGCACCACCTGCAGTAGCTATCAGACCATTAGTGATAACGACAATTTCAGCAGCAGCGACATAACTTATTACTGAGTGCGGCTTATCATTTACAGTGCATTATCGATATACCTAATATAAACTTTTACTTATAAGGGATCTATCAGTGATGTTAGGACGTTGTACGTTCGGAGAGAATAAAGCTTCAATTTAGTTAAAAATATATATAAGTACAAGTTAGTCAAACTACTGGCAATATGATGGTCCAAACAACAGTGCCACGTAAACTATCCGTATCAGTCTACTTACAGAATGTTAGCAACGAGAAGGGACGGTAGTGTTTAATTCTACTCAAATGTTAATGCTAATCCTAACTTTCCCGCGATCAGTGCCTAACCTTTTCCATGCGCTTGGTACTGGTGTGGCTGTAACTGCTGCATTTGTGCCATTTGTTGTTGGCCAGCCGGCATTACGTTCTGCGGTTGTCCCATTTGCATATGTTGCATATGTGCTATATTTGTACCCTGATAAGTTTGCATTGGTCCAGTACCATGATGAGTCGTCACTGCCTGGGATATAGTCATTGTACCAGCTGGCCCTGAAAGGTGAATATTGTAAAATTCACCGATTATGAAAAATAACAACTCTTTTTCCTGCTATTCGCTTTACCCGTTTGTAGCTGAAATCGATTTAAAAATCTTCGAATTACAGAAATCTAAGAAAGGTAAAATACACAAACTTGTAAATTGACATCATACCAACAAATGTATTCCTTAACTTTAAAACAAAACAATCAACAATTCTGGTAAAAGCTAAACAAATTCTGACACGCTATCTCCTAGTCTCAAAAGTCACCAAACTTTAACTTCACTAACCACTAGATTGTGAGGGACCTGGTGTGTTCGTTCCACCATAACCACTAGAAAGCATATCCATGCGTCTACGCATCATCATGTCAGCACGACGATTCTGTGACCTTCGTTGTTCTTGCAGTTTCTGGCGAATGTTTAAGCAGAACGGAACCTAAAAAACAAATTAATAAAAAATTTCAATACCTCACACAAAAAGGAAGTCCGAATGAACACATCCAAAGAGAGGCAGAAATGTTTAAAATTTGTTTCCTAGCACGAAAAATTGACATTTCCAAGAAACCTCAAAAATATATAATTGTCGGACGTTTGAAATGACCCTGAAATTACCTGACACGAAGTCCCATTGCAATGCTTGGCATGATAGCAACATAGAGCAATAAGTTGTTTGCAAATAGCGCAATTTGCATTTTGACGCTTTTTGCAGCCTTTGGTGTGTTGTACAACACGCTTCATTTTGTGACATGTTGAGCGGCGACAATTTGCATCGCGACACTGACATGCATGCACCAATGATTGAATGCAACGCTGCAGTACAAATTTATAGTAATAATAGATACGATATTTTATAAAAGTCTAATTCGCTATGCCGAACTTTAGAAAAAATTTCACAAAAAACGAGAAAAGTAAGTCACCTGAATGCTTTCAGTTCGCGAATTGCTTGCATCGTGTTTATCCTCTACTTCCACTAATGTACTAACCTTCTCCAGCTTGTGTGGATGAGACATTGTTTCATAGCATTTATTGCAAAGATCGAAATCCTGGAAAAAAAGTTCTGAATGATAAAATCCACACTACCTATAAAAGATAATCTTCGACATATCAACTGTTGTTTTATTCCTAAATACATAGAACCTTAAACACTTACTTCGCAAGTTGTACAATGCCAGATAGCTGTGCCTTGGCAACTATTGCATGTGTACGAAAGTCCTTCGCTCTTCTCTTGATTGTGCAGTGCATGACAAAAGCATATGGTGGAATATTTTGCGCGTCGTAATGAAGAAAATTCCCAGTGTTCATCACGAGCACGTGTTAGGAATGTATCACGCCCATCCATAAGATCGCTTGCTATTAATGGATCAGGGTCCTGAAAATGGCCAGATACATTTTTGAAAGTCATGAAACGAGTAAAAGGCGCAGTAGCATCACATGAGTTTTTAGAGTATCACGCAACAGATATGTACAGACAGATCTTCAACTGATAACATTTATAGCAGATTACTTATTTGCCACTGAATAATAGGCAAAGAGCACCAAGGAGAAACTAAGTTCAACAGTTTGTTATGTGTTATGTTCCTGTTATGTTCCTTTTTTACTCCTCATGTTAACAATATTATCCATTAAATTTCTTTAATTAATCTGACTATAAATAAATCACCGAAAAAAAAATTCTTCACGCATCCGAAGTTTCTCCAGCGATCAATCATTTGTTGAGTTTTAGCAAGTGATATAACATACCTTAATTTCATTATTTTGTGCAGATAATTCCGACTGCGGGCTCATAAGTCGAATAGTAAAGAATACTTCTTTGTGTTTTTCGAAATTTATGTACAGTTTATCGGTGACTTCATTGCCGGTTTGTGAACAGACCTTTTTTTTATTCTTCGAGTTGCCCTTCTTTAAATTATTCTTCTTTTTACTGAAATAAATTATTAAAGCCTTGAATAAAGGTTTTAGACACTGTTGTTGAAAAAAAAAATTATGTCCTTATCTCTTGCTTATATTATCGAAAAGGTTAGCAGGACATATGTGCACGCCCATTTGTTCATAAAAGAACGTCAATTACTACCTGTTCTTTTTACTCTTTCCATTATCTCCATCATGGAATATATCATCACCATCTTCATCCTCAGCATTTTGTTCTTGGCGTGCCGCTTCCTCTTGGCGCTTCCGTTCTTGTTCTTCATTTTGCGCTTCACGAATGCAGTCCTCTATTACATTGGGCCAAAAATCCCCTTCAAAATATGACAGTTCCATTGGCGTCACCAAGTTTTCATCCCGTGCCTATAAAAAAGTAAAAATAAATCAAGAATTTTGAATATCACTCGTCAATCACCTACGCCTTTTGAAACATTTTGCATTCTGTCAAGTTAATTATAAACTAACTTTATTACTTCGCCAACCGAGGACTACAACAGTCAGTAAATTCATCTGTCCTCAAGTCCTAATTTGCGTAACTCTAATTTATACACTAATTTAAATAAAGTGTAATCTGCAACAACATCATTCTAATTGAAAAATTTGTAAATGAAGCTCAAATACTCACTTGTTTGTAAATATCCTTGTAGTCAAAAACTGTATGCTCACCAACACCTTTATCAAGCATCTTCTTGTACCAATCTTGAAGGCGTTTAGGTTTCGGTATTCGCTGTTCCGGTGGATGACAGTGAAAAATGTAGTCATCGCCTTCGGATGGTGGGCATGCCCAAATGTGGGCCATTGTATAACCCAACATCATTGCATAATTTAGATAACCCAACAAGATTTCGTGATATACCTCCGTGCGTAACTGTCGAGGTTGAAAGAAATGCACTGAATCCAAGTAAGCTATATATACTCGTCTGAAAAGTAAGACATTAATACAATATCAAAGGTCAGCTACTATCTATCGCTAAGCATTTTGAAATCTATTTTCAACATTTCAAACAAATCTCAAGCAATTACTGGGATCTCAAATTTTAGTACCTTTTATTTGGTGGTGGGCAATTACTTCCATATTCTTGCACATGCAACCCGAAAAAACAAACTTCCACGCCATCAATGACTTCAAAAGCAAAAATTGCTTTTGTGCGATATGGGAATTTTTCCGGAAAACCAAGAGGTCCATATCTGAAAGTTTTCGAAGTCATCTTAAAAAATCCATCTAAAACTCTATGTCCCAGAAGTTAGTACATCCATTACAATTAAAACTGGATAAAAATCACTGTTTTCAATTAAAGGGCAAAGTTACTAAGCGACTACATCCAATAATACTCAAGCGCTCTACTTAGCAAAACTTATAATGCCAAAAAAATCCTCTTACTTTTGTTTCATCAAAGGCTTCACTTCCACTTCCTTGTCAGCTGCACAAAGTACACGAATAATAACTTCATAATCTTTGCCGGCAGGGTTGTTCTTCATAAATTTGTTGACTCGCTCCTCGATAAATCGTGACAATTGACAATGCGGTAATTTCTTAGCTGTAAAGCGATTTTCTGCTGGTGCCAAATTTTTTTCACGACGACATGTTGCGCAAATGAATCCGTCAGGAAAAACCTAGAACAAAATAAAGTGAAAAATAAACAAAAAGAGCAAAAGTGTTGGGCATCCCAAGCTCGTAGGTAATGGTCGATAATACAAAGCAAAAAAGTTCAAATGTCAATTCATAATTTCCTAATTACTGCTTTACCTAATAATCATTTTGTCTGACATCTCAAATTTATTTATTGAGAATGAAGTTTATATTTTTTTTCATACATGTAGTCCTGATTTAGAGAGAAATTACCATAATATTGCAATAGCCAAAGTTCATCACTACGAAAAAATATGAAAAGGTATACTTTAAAGCATTTGGTAGAAAACACGTCTGAATACTGATCGGCTATTACCAAATTCAAACCCATTTTAAATTTTTTGAAGAACTTTCTTTACACTGTTCCTAACCGTGATCAGCATTGTGAAGTAAATAAATGAAAATATATGACTTACTTTCTTGTTGAAAAGCGCACATACTCGGTGCCATTTCCGGAAACATTTTATACATTTTTCAAATGGCTCAATATCAATCTGATCATTCTTCATTTGCACAAATTTCGATTTTGGAACCATACTGCAAGTAAAATTTGTTACAACCTCCATGGCTTCCTTCTTGATATCTTCGGTAGTGATAATATTAATAAAGCTTACTTAGATGTATCATTTGGATTCTCACTCAAACTTATGCCACTTTCTGGTAAAGCTTCAAAACATTTAGTGCAGTATGTATAACGCTCCGAAACTGTTACACCATATTGGGTTGACCTGAAACATGTAATGATTATTATTCTAGCCAAAATGTCCCTGTTTTGACTTATTTTACAATTCTGCAATTTGCACCACATCAAAGAAGAATTTGCATTGCATCAAAGAACTTATGTCGTTGAAATTTGGTCACCGACTGGAATACCTGGAAGAACTAAAATAGGCGTGAATTAGAAAATGAAGACAAATTACGTTGTCTCATAAACGTGATATATCTGATCACGTGCGATGGTACACATTGACTGGCCATAACAAAACAGCGCCAGTGGTGTGAATGACATCTTTTGACCACAACAATAACCCATTCGTTGCATTATAGGATTGATTTCCTCCACAAACGCTTCGCTCAACTGCAAATGCCTTCCATTTCTTTCTTCACATTTTTTTCAAACTCCGATTCCAAATCTTCAGTATTTTATCATAACTCATCCGAAAAACTTCCATTAAATTGCTGGACTAATTAACTCTACTTTCATAACTTATTCATTTCAGTACATACTTGACTATCCCTTACACATGAAATTTTCTTAAAGAAACTTCTAAACAAGTTTTCGCCATACACTGCTTTTTTGATCTCATACATTTACCAAAAAATTACCTTATTGCAATATTTGTAAACTTTTGAATTCTTCCGGTTATATAGCCAAGCATTATCGAACATTAACCACATATCGTCACTGAGTTCCCATGGGTTCTTATATTCACCGGTGTCGAGTTTATTGCTTATTGTTGACAGATCCATAGGTTTCTTCACAATATCGAAGTAGTCCTGCAATTTTACAAGTTTAATTAATAGCTCGCATTACTTATTTCAAAAGTACCCACTATTAAAGTCAGATAAATTTACAAAAGAGAGATTACCGGAATGCCAAGAATTTCTGGATCGACAGGAATTCTGAACGGTAGTGATTCTTCCATAGAATAAATTCTGTCCAAAACTGGTTTCATACTGATTCGTAATTCATTGGCATCAAATACCTGAACTCATTTAAACTGTTGTAATTCACATAAAATCTCTCTAAACACATGGAAGTTTTTTTATTCTATCAACTATTTCCTTATATCAAATACCTTATCAGGTAATTCCTTTCTCTCTTCAACTTTCGTTTCACCTTTACCATCAGCTTTGTTAGCTTTAATTTCCGTTTTAACTGCGCTAATAGAAGCTTTAGCCTTTTCTGCATTTGCCGTATTAGATGTCCCAGGTTTCGCTAAAAAAAAAATCATTATAGCAATAAATTAATGCAAATAGCTACTAAAAAAATCAGCTTTTTGAACTTCCAGCTTAGCTTAAGTCTTTCCTGAAATTTCCAGACCAAACCCCACTCAATTTTTTAAAGCCACCTATGAGGGCTATTCGTCTTCAAGTTTCTACTCACCGAGAAAAATTCAATGAAATTAATCTCTCAAAACCTACAACAACATCCAGAGGCATCTGTTGCACCTGTTGGTTCTGTACCAATTGCCACATCATCAATTTCCATTTTTATCCCTGAAGTCACCACCTGACCATTCGTTATTGCATTTGCACCTGCATGCCAGGAATTTACTTTAAGAAAACTGATGAAAACAACAAAAAATCCTTGACTGCTAAGATTAGCGAGTTGGAAATTTCTACCACGGGTATGACTTGCATGTAATCACAATGAATTTAAAAATCCCTATAAAAGGAAGAGACTTTAACTTACTCATAGAGGTAGACAGCCCATTCATTTGTTGTGTGCCGATGCTGGTGTTCGGTTGAAATGACGGCGTTGTTCGGTTTGGAGGACCGGGCATATCAAAATCAACTGAAAATGAAAATCAAATGAGCGATTAACAAATAAAACTTGTACTACTAATTAAACTAATATAATAGTCATTGATTAAACGATACAATGCTTTTTTCTTCAAACACATAATGTGGTTGGAAGTTTATGCCAGCGCATAACATCCCCTAATTACAAATCAGAAATATTTGTATATTGAAATGTAATACTAGTCGGTCCCTACGTTTCGCATTCCTATCTCACTGCACTACGTAATGTAAAGGACGAACCACCTGGCTGAGGTGGTTGCATGCCAGCCACGGCACCCGCTTGTCCTTGTTCATGTAACCGTTTAATTTTTTTCTCTTGCAATTCTTTTTGAATTTTATAGATTTTTTCCGCAAGAAGATGATAATACTCTCCCTGAAAAGAACTTTTTTTTCAGATCTTAAGAAAATACTAATAAATGGAAGAATTTCTTGACCAAAATTTGATTATAGACACTAAATATAATTCACTTTCTGTTATTTAACTCCTTTTTACTTCATAAAGTTTTCGATTCTTACGCGGTCATTGGCTAATTCGAACATTTCTCTTTCTACTTTTCGCGCATAATTGACTAGATCTTTGATACGCTGATCGTGGATTGAAGCCGGGTCGGGTGACGGAAATATTGCTTCCACAAGTTTCCTAACCAAATGATTACGCAGATCCTCAGTTACAGCATTCTGCCACGGTTTCTTAACTACTGGTGCGTCCGGAGGTGGTAAACCAATGATATCCTTAGAAGTAATAAAAATACCGGAACCTTTCCCTAATGATGGTACCAACTTGTTCGGTGGATTCGGTGATCGAAACGGATCGCTGAAGAATGTATTTAATGAAAGTCCTGAGATTTAACTGATCGAACATACTAATCTCAAAATAATGTTGGAAACTGTCGTAGTAAAATTTCTAAATGTCAGGAAACTAGAAAACTCACTTTGAGGGATTAAAATCTATTAGAAAAGCATTGATTGATGTGGGTCCAGATGAATCATACGCTGACATGTTATGTGAATTTGTATTCGGTGGCAGAGATGTACCAGGACCAGGTTGCTGTTGTTGCTGCTGCGGTTGTTGCTGCTGTGTTGCGATTCGATTTTGCATACCAACATTATCAACGTCCGTAGCATTACCTGGACCACACGGCACTTGTTGCGCAGATCCTGCTCCGGTTCCAAACGGTTCGGCACCTAAACCATCCTTCATGAATTTTGATAATATGAATCCTCAGTATTTATAAAAACATCCTGTAGCAGGCGGCATTAGAAAAATTTCAAATAACCATGGTCTAACGAAATTGTCTGAAGAACAACAGTCTAAGATTTACCGGAAACAGCACGCCGATCAACTGCTTGTGCTACATTTTGCCTACTCTTCAACGGCGTACACACTGGACAATCGTCACGCACACAGTTCTTCCAATGAGAAATGATTTGTCGTGATGACGGACAATGAGGGTCTGTAAGTGCTTATACACTTGAATCTTTCTTTCATCTTTTAATTAATCATTTTTTTTATTCTCAGTTTAAGTAGACAGTATATTGCACTACTAGTATATCAGCATATCACATGATATACCTATTCATTCCGGCAGAATTTAAGACATTAATGCACTAACTGTTTATGAGCGGTGTCTCTCTTCCGTACTTAACACTAAAGTTGTTTATATAACCAACAACTTCACACACTACAATGCTTTAGCTAACACGACAGTTATTTGCGCTCAGCAGGCTACATATTATCGAGTTGACAGAAACGAAAGAAAAAAAAAGCAAAAACATACAACTGCAAGCGCTTCCACTATTACATGTCGTCATATGTTGCAATACTCCCTTCATCGTTGAACAGTGCTGCAAAGTGCAAGTGTATCGCCCATTCGCGCCATCCTGAAACAAGAATAATTTTTCATAATAATTCGAAAATCAAAATCCAATATGTGATTCATAACTACACCAATATTCTGAAAAAAGCAATGATTTTCTCCACTTTTTGATCTACGTTACTGCCCTTTTATACTTTTTGATCTATTATCATTAATTACTAAGTCACTGAGAATCCAAAATTTCTCGTGCAACAAAAAGTTTGAAAAAGGAAAAGCAAAAAATTTTTGGAAAGAAGAATAAAGTTCCTTCCTACTAAAAGACACGTGGTGTTAAATTGCAGAAAATATGCAAATAAATAAAAAGAAGACACGTGCCGCAGATCGTTCCCGTTGTTGACATTTGTGGGCGTGCAAAAGTAGTACCAGCTGTAACTGAATAAGTTTTCTTCGTCCAGGGTCTTGATTGTTCCCTTGAACACCACTAGTTGGAAGCGTACTGCTCATTGGTGTTCCATCGCGTGGTGCTGTGTTGTTCATGCCGGTAAACTGAAGATTTTTGGTTCCTCAACTTTTTTCTAGTCATTCCATCATTAATTTAAAAAAAACAAAAATGACATATCAAACCTTCGTTAAAGCTGACTGAGGAATAAGAATGCTTTCTCTCAAAGCTCATTTCGGTAAAAATATTCTATCTTATTTCGACCTCTAGAAAATGTTTGCTTTTTCCGTCACCGTAAAAATCTCAACCAACATTTCTTTAACTTTAATTGAAATTATTTTAGCATTCGTAGAAAATATTTTTATTTACTACTTTGAAGAAAATTAAAAACGTAAATGATAAATAATATTACTTGTTGTATTTGACCAGTAGCTGAAGCATTTGCTGACGGCATCTGGGGCGGTGGTAAATTGGGCGGAATTACAGATTTCGGGCCAGACATCGGACCGGGAGCTCCTGCCATCGTCGCCGTTGATGTACTCATCTGTTGTGGCATTACATTTCCGTGAGTTAATGATGAAGGCGGTGGTGGTGGTGGCTGCTGATTCGGTTGCTGTTGCGGCGATATTGTCGAATGCTCCATCATATGTGGTATCATCTAAGATAGTTTCCAAAAATTATGATCATTTTTTTAAAGTTCAATTAATGAGTACTGCTTAATTAACCAAATATATGGAACGCTTTAATTTTAATGATTTCGACTTTATCAGGAAAGACAGTAATTCAGAGCTTCAGAAAAGTTCGATAAAATTTACTAGCTGAACTTACCGCACTGCTCTGTTGAATTGTTGGTGGTGCAGTCGGTGTATTACTGTAAGGCATCGGTTGATTTCTACCCACCATATGGCTTTGTGTCAACTGCGCATAATTTGGTGATGCCTTAATTGAGTAAGTAATGCAGCAACGTACAAGCAAACCAATTTTACCTATTAGCTGAAGAATTTCACCCCATCTACCAGTTACTTAACTGACCAAAAATTATGTGAACTAACTCTAGTTTGCGTCTGCGAAATACCATAAGGATCTGATGTACGCTGAGGTGGTATAGCATAACCGCCTTGGTCATACGGCGGACCTTGCTGGACCATAACTGTTCGCATCATTTGTCCACCACTCTGCTGCATTGTTATCATACCTGTAGATTAGTCGAAACTTTATAGATTTACTTAATAATTCCAAAGCAGGTTTAAAATATCTGATAAAAAAAATTTTGCTTTCTTCACGTGCCTCCAAAGAATTTACAAAGTGATCGATGATAACCTTGATGAGTAGCTCGAATTCGGGGAGCCGAGGCTCCATTAAGCATTACGGGTGCACTGCCCCGAGCCAAACTCATAGCTTGTGGTGTTGCACTGCGTGTAGCGGCAGCATAAACCGCTCGAGAACCTGTATTTGCATAAACTGGTCGAGAACCTGCAAGCAAATTTTCAGATTCTTCATAAATTTTAATTACGCCATTGGAATGTTCAGGACTAGCAAGAAACCCGTTACAAATTCTGCACAGTTTGAATATCTATAATAGTAAATATCAATTACGAAAAAACGAACCGGATTGCTGATAAGCATATGAAAGAGATTGTGGAGACTGCTGATTAGGAGGTGGCATCATTTGTGAGGCAACATAGCTGCCTTGCTGAGTTGGATGCCCCAGCTGAGGACCACCGCCCTACAAGAATTTACATTTAGAAAAATCCCGTAAAGTTAGAGACAAATCTGCAATCTCTAACAGCATAAACAATGAAAATATTCCCAATTTACACTGTATCCAACACACTAGCTGACTTTGTCATGCTAAGGCTTTTATACAAAATAGATGTCTTCACCATTCACTAGAAACTAACAAAGTTTCTAATCTAAATTATGAAATTACTGAATTATACCGGTTGCATGGTCATATCAGTGTGACCTGCAGGCCCGTACATTTGAGGTCCAGTAGCTCGTAATCCTCGTGGTCCAGCAGAGAGAGCTACATTTGGAGGACAATTTGCTGATGCCATCATCGTCGCACTACTCGTTACTGGACTCCTAAAATGCACAGTTTCATTTATGAATTGAATTTAATATTATTTTAAAGTATTTGCACGCAAAATTTATATTGCCATTTCATTAATAAGCAACCTTGTCTGATACTGGGTAGTGTAAGGTGGCCGTGGACTGTTTAACGTCTGATTATTTTGGTTGGATGGATTTAATAACAACTCTTGCAAAACACTAGGCTGCGACGGTGTATTTTGCTGTGACTGGGCATTATGTGTTTGCGCTGGTGCACCGGCTTGAGACTGTATCACCGACGCTGGTCCCAAATAATTACCATGGCTAACTGAGGGTGGCTGACTTGTCGCGCCAGTGGAACCAACAGATGATGGTCCAGGTCCATTATTTGCCTGAAAACAATGATGCATGAAAAGTTTTTAAACATTTGCTCATAAAAGAATAAAAGGTGGAAAATATTATTCCGCTACTGCCAGCAAACCAATGCTGCTCGCAATACTTTTCTTGATATGCGCAAAGGAAATCATCTGACATTCTGCCAAATAGATTCCCTCCTTCATATCAACAAGTTATGAAGCAACATACTGAAACAAATTATTTCATGGCAACGGAATGAAAGATTCTGTAGGTCCAACTAGATCTAAATTTCTGATGTTCTGAGACATAAGAAGTATAATCTCCCATTCAGATTTTAATGTGCTCAAAGTCACTGACTATGGTGCCATTAACGATTTACTAGTTAACAAATTTAATTTCACATAAATTTATCTGAAGAAATCATTAATGAGTTGAAGTTGCAAAAGCAGACTACTGATTAATTCATATTACTCGGACCCGATGCTAGTTAATCTGAAAAAAAAACAAGCCCTTCCCTTCCACTCCAGCTAATGAACTACATTTTGTACGCTTACTGTTTTACTGTAACTTAATTAAAAATAGATTTTGGCGCCGCTAAAGAAAGACAACGTGAAAAAACGACATACCGGCATATGAACACTGGATGGTGTTTGAGACATCGTCTCCAGAATGGACGGCAAAGGCTCTAACTTCTCCAGTTCACTCAACGGATCATCATCAAAGTCTGCAAAGCACAGCTTTAAATGGCTTGCAAACTTTAACAATTGTTAGCACCAAAAATAATATTTGATACTAAGTTGACACCAATAAGACTTGACGATAACATAACTGGCAATCTAATTACAAATATGTTGAAAAATTACATAATCCTGAAAAGCGTTAATAAATATAACAGTCGCTGGAGCAGTATGAGCTAAAGAATAATATTTTTCTAGAATTTTTTAATGAAAAAGAACAAAAGGACACAACTGACATGCATCTGAATGACTAAACTTAACAGCTGATAACAGTAATCCTCAGTGTTGGATGAATGTTAACCTAAACCAAAATTTATTAGGCAAATGCAAATGCTTATTAAAATAGCCTACGGAGACACTTTGTTTTTGATCGTAATCTTACGCTTCTATTAATAGTTGGATCATGATTTCCAAGATCGAACTGAATGAAAACTTCAGCAATTAACGATAATTAACCTGATGGTGATGAGAGCTTTGGTTTCTTCGACGATGGTTCATCGAGAACATCAGTCATTTTCCCAGATTTGATTGACTGAATGACACAATAAACTGAGTAAATTGAGTCTAATTCAAGACAGATGATAATTCATCTGAGGCTAAGCCTCAATGGGCCAACAAATTTGTAAGTTACCGCCAGCAAGATAACCCTTCGTTTAGCAGCGAATTTCTCGTTGCAATTTTCTGCGTAAATGCTGAATAGCAATAAATAAACGCGATTAATAAAAATAAACGTGTCGATAAAACTGCTCGGCAATATTATCTTTTAATCGTTTCTTCATCCAAATTTGCTAGGTACAATGAAGATGTGCCACAAAAATGATCTGAGTAGCCTAACCGATTACAAAGCAAATTTCTGAAAATCGCGTCCTTGCGTAACTGGTACAATCTGAAAAACCGACGGATTAATTTCCCTCCTTTATGTCTTGCATATTTAAACGTTTGTTGCATAACAAAGTTTTTAAATCTCCGATTCTAGTAACCTCCCGCTCGCCAACTCCACCACATTCTCTCAGCAAATGCACTTTGATATAATAAAAATTTTTTGGTCTGCCTTTCAAAGTCACTTCTCACAGTTCTTCCTGCTGTTATCCTTTATCCTTAAATACTAACAACTTTTCTCAACCTTGAAATTCTCTACTACCTATGCATTAAGCATTACCAATACCTATGGTTGGCAATATACCTAAATTCACCCAAAAAATACGGTACAGTATTAATTAACATCCATTAAAAATGACATAATTTTGCCGATTAACTATCCACTAACCTTCCGACTTTGTTAACTTGCGAATGTACTGCCTTATGTTAATGTAATTTAGGCCTTCTACGAATTAGAAAATAAAACAACCTACACAACTAAATACCACCAACAGTATGCCTTACTGAGCAAACACCCATGAACAGAAATGATCAATAAGCAACCTTATCTGTGTCACACTAAAGCTTTCCATCGGAAACATAATCAATTGCAACAAGGTAAGTAACCTTATTTATCTCGTAAGAAATTAACCTTCATTCAGATAATCGAATCTTTTCTACAAACATCATCTGATTTCAGAATTCAACTATGTTTCAGGATATTATGTAGGTTTCCACGACAGTTAACAATCCAGTTAAATATGTGATATATTTAATTATACTGATAAGCTCACATATCCAGATAATTTCTGAAAAATCCTCACAGCTACGTCATTACTCTAAAACAAAGGAAAGAGGTGCAAAAAAATTCCAGCGAATGATAGCGTGCCACCAAATAAGCAACTGTTTTTTGAGATACAATCAGTGACAAGCTGTACTGCAACAAGTGACCACACCTTTCTTTGCACAACGTGCAACTAGTCGCATATCATCGCATGCATTGTTATAGCAAATTCTCATCTACGCAGTATGTAGCACAACAAATGCAAAAAAAATGATAAACCACAATGTATGCATGTTTTGCATTTGCATTTGCGATTCTATCGCGCAGCATGTGACTGCAAAAGATGGGAAAAAAACGCACGCGCACAAGAAGTTGATTTGGAAAAAGGACGAATGCTTGCATAAAACACTGGTCAGCTGTCCACATACACACACACCCACACACACACACACACGTACACAGACACATACATACACACACGCACGCACACACATGCATGCATGCACGTATATGTATGTGTATGTATGTATGTATGTATGTATGTATGTATGTACAGACACATAACAATGTTATTTGCCGTTGCATCTGTTGAAGGCGCAATAGTTGCAAACAGGTGAAGAGATAGAAGAAACATTAAGAGGAGGAGAAATGAAAACGTCTTATAGAGTATGTCGTGGTAACAAAAAGACGAGAAAGAACGTTGAAAAACAAGAGGGTTGGAGGAGTGAAAAGAAAAGGAGCATTCTATTGACATCATTACGACGCATACGCGTTGCTTACAGAAAAAAACATAGTGGAGAGAAAAGAACGAAGAAAATGAAAGAAGAAGAAAAATAAGGAAGGAGCAAGAGTGTCAGGATAAGCAAGAGAAGAGGAAAAGAGAGAGAGAAAAAAAGAGGAAAAGCTTGTGGAGAAAATACAAGCAAGTACATTGGCACTTTGTAACAAGAGAGAAAGAGAGAGAGAAAGGGGAATGAATAAGAGTGCGGGAAAGGTTGCACGCGACGCGAAGTCCTCTCCCATTAACGGTTCGAAACTTTCGATTGAACTGCGATTGAATTTAACAAAGGGAATGGAAAGGAGTGGTAGGGAGGTGGGAGGAGGAGAGTGTGAATGAAATGGACGAGTATTGGAGAGGAGGAGGGAGAGAAAAAATGATGAGAGACAAGGAGGAAGTGCGTTAGATTGAAAAGTAAAAATTATGCGTAAGTGTTGTTGCAGACGAAAAGTCAACAAAAGAAAAATTAAAAAGTGTACGAAAAAAGAGAGGGAAGAGAAAAAGACAGGCAGAGAGAAGTGGAGGGAACAAAAATCAAAAATTTGGACAAGTCCAGATAAGTTTCGAGTATTATTGCCTTTGAGTCTTCTTTTTCCGAACGGCTCCGTCCTACCAGGCTGGCACCACTGACACACAGAGAGACGGAGACACGCAGACATGTGCGTGGAAGAAGGGAGAGAGGAGAGAGAGAGAGAGAGAGCGAGCCGCAGCGCGCCTCAGCGAAAGCTTCCTGGCCTGTGCCATAGCCGAAGACAAGTTGTGATAAGCACATGCGATCCTGACACGAATAAGTGCACTTGTTACTGGAGGCAGGTTGTCTGTTGCAGCGCTAATGACACTTAGATGGCTTGTGCTAGTAGACGTTGGAGGATGGAAACGGAATAATTGGATTGGAGGGGGAAGGTGGGATGACCCGATGGGTGAATTGTGAGATGTGTGATTCCGGAGGAGAGCATTTCAGGATGCTCGGAATATGGAAAAATTGTAATCCATGGAATTCGTAATGTTTATGCAAAGCTATGAATGAAAAATATCAAATGAAGCCGTGGTTATTGTGTTCTCTCTCTGCCCGATATTTCCACTGTTTGTATCGGTTATTATAAATCTTTTTTTTTCGCATAGTTAAGGATTTCAGCAATCAGTGAAAACTGTACAAATTGATTCCTTACTGTTGGAAATCTTATTTGATTTATGAGGAAAAAGTGAGAGAAGGAAGAGGAAAAGAGGAATGCAGGGAAGTGAGGAAAACAAAAATCAAAAATTTGGACAAGTAGATAGATTTCGAATATTACTGCTTGTTGCAAGTGTTTGTTTAAAGAAACTTCCATCATACGAATTTTGTACGATAAAAAATCATTTAAAAAGATGGTTTGTAATTGTTTCAGCTCTCCATATTCGTTTGATTATTGTGATTTTTTGATGTCAGCATTGGCCAGATATTTCAGTTCCAGTGATGTGAAATTTAGCTGAAATTGCCATTTGTTTAATCCTTTTCTCTTTTTCTTTTCATTTTACTTTAGGCCTGATTATTAATTTCGTCCCTCCCGATCTTTTTTTTTCAATTTTTTGATTTCGACTTCCTTCATTCTCACTTGCACTGGTAATCATAGAATACAAAAAAGTTGTCAGTTAATACCACATTAGCGAGGCATTAAAGGTAGGAAATTCCCTCCAACGAATATGGTGTAATTCTTAATCGTTTTTTAATTGTTATTTTTTTAAGCGGTAATTAAAAGAAAGTGAATACTGAATGTTTCTTTTGTGCAGTTTGAAGTGAAAGTTATTTTGATTGTAAAAAGAATTTTTGAGTATGAAAAATTAAAAGGTTGAAAAAAATGGTGGAAAAAAAGATAAATTCCTTCGTCTTGTTCCATTGAGAAGAAATATTTTGGAAAAATTTTCCTCTCGGGATATTTTCAGAACTCTCTTTCAAAGATCTAAAAATATTGGGAAGTAAGCAAGAAGTATGAATAACGCAAGCCTTTCGTTACTCTCTGTGTTAGAAGGAGCAAAAGGAAAGGAAAAATAAATGTTGAAGTACTTTTCTTGCCGTCTCTAAATAACTCGACAAAATGTAAAATAGAGGACTGCCTTCGCTTAATTTAATGTGAACATTGTTCTTCATTGAAACCTGAAGAATTCATAAATGAAGCGTGTTGAGTATTGGAAAAGCGGTAAATGCAAATGCAAACTATTTGCATCAAGTTTCAACGAATGAAATGCAACTGTTAAATTAATAATCAAATAACATGTACTGAAAGTATGAATGGAGCAATTTAAACATCACATGTGGCATCGTTTTCATATATTTTTTGAAGTCGACGAATGAGAAGAAACAATAGCTAAGTTGATATATATTTTCCGTACATTACATTATTGTATATTTTTACCAACAATCTTAATAAAGAAGATAACAAAGAAATTTCGTAGGCATACTCGGGAAGATTAAGAATTGAAATTCTTCCCAACCTCCGGGTGTAACAACTGATGAAAATCGCATCATAGGTGTGAAGGAAATGTTAACTTCATCTTAGGTCTTCATTGAACAGTGTTTCAGTTCCATAAAATAAATAATATTGAAATATTAAATGGCAAATAATTTCCAATAAATGAGCACTTAAAATACAAACAATTCAAGGTCTTCATGAAAATTAAGAAAACTTGCATGGGGGAAAGAAAATGACTTGATACTGTAGAATTTCAAAAGAGATTCAACCCCAACCATTTTCCATCCAGTGATCGAGTTAACTAATGGATAGTTCAAATTAGTAAAAATTGGGTAGATCGAAATTCGATAAGCTAGCCTGTTCCACCAAACTAGAAAGTGTTACTCACATGTTTCAGGATATTATGGTAAGTTATCTTGTTTGAAATGATCGTTTGCATAAAATTACATTCATCATATATCAGTAAAAATATAATGTATAAGAAAATACTACAGCACCAGGATATCTCGGGTCGAAGATCGGCTAAATGCACTGAAAAATTTTATGCTCATAATATGCCTAACAAAATAGTTTGGGACTAATATCGAAGAAAACTTTCAATGTATACTACTGTTAATTTCATTTGCTTGATTAATTAAAATTAATTCAACTAAACCACAAACACTGATCGGACTAGTCATGCTAATTCAAATAGCACTATTTTAAGTCAGCCAAGTAAATCATTTCAGGAGGTCGAACTTGTAGATAACGCCTTTTTCAATTACAATATGCAACACCTTCAGTTTACCTTACTGTAAAGGAATATAGCAGTTATTCAGTAGTTGATAAAAGCATTTGTTGTTTGCATTTTAAAAAAAAATTGTTACTTCCGCTCATCCGAATTTCTGTGTTGTCGGATATTCAGGTAATCTCATTATTGTCCAATTAATTGCTTTAATGATAGCAATATTAACTAACAGCAGTTATTTATATTAGCTACAAACAACAATAATAGTCAATAAAAACAACGAAAATTTACATTCACTAAAGAAATGAAATAAATGTTCGATTATTTAATTTATATATTTGAATGGCTAAAGGTAAATTTATTATATATTTCAGGGAAAAAAATTTTTCATATTTTTTTAAGATAAAATTTCCATTACTACAAGCAACCAAAGAAAAATTTACAATTACTAATTCTATGTCAGATTTTTGCAAAATTGCTATAAAGTATTTTAACGGACGAAGGAATTTTCAATTTTTATTCAAAAATATTTCCAATTTGGAATATTTAAATTGAACAATTATTTTTCTCCAAACTAAATTTTGGCGTATAGTAAGAAAAAAAAACAAAAGTAAATTCAATTATTTGGAAATTATGGAAATAATTGAAAAGTTTAACAAAGTCGATTTTTATAACTGTCATACTACTAAAATTGTCATCACAGCCGATGTTTATTTATCCACCACTGATGACAACTTTCAGAAATCAAATTATAACTGAATAAAGTTCACGGATAAATTTGTCACACTACGAATTTTATGCAATAATTAAATGAACTGCGTCTGAAACCAACCTTACGAATACCTCCCCACCTCTCCCCTCATTTTATTTAATCCTTTGATTCAATTTCTACTGAGATTTATTTTAGGATAAAAATATTCCCTTTAAAGAGCATCTTTATAAAATATAAATTACAAGGCATAATTTTATTTGAAAAAATATTTAAATAACCTAAATGACCAGATGAACTTCTAATCTGACTAATAGCATTTTCTTCTCTGTTCGTTAAAGAAATAGTGTTAATTGAAAGAGTACGAAGGCATTATCGTTGTTGTAATTCGTAATGCTTCTATTTAATATTGCTTGCAATTTAATTACCTATGTAAAAATTTTTTAAAACTTGAAAAAGTTTAATTAATATTAATGATAGATATTGTTGACTTGACACTTGCATACTACGCAAATAACCACAAAATTTCTCACAAAAAGTTTCCCTCTATATGCATACATATAGAACTCAATGAATTCCAAACCGTCAAATTACAATAGAATATTTTTATTTTCTCCCTCTCTTTCATACACGTGAAGCCGACAATGAGACTTACTAAAGGCTTATCGAGGGATTTTCTCTATCAGACACACACAATACCAAATCGTTGCGGGATTTTTGACAAGTCATCCCAATTCATTCTGCTAAGCAATTCATTTAAATTTTCCTTTCCCTCTCTACCTACATTCTTATCAATGATTAACCGAACAAATAAGTAACAACTAGTTATCACCAACGTCTTTTATTCTCTTAAGATGACCCTTCCTTCTCTCTGCTTCTTTCTGCAATTTCTATTCCTCATACCGATACGTTGGTATCAATCTGGAGTAATGAATGAACTTTGATAGCAGTCAAATTTCATGAGCAACAGAAACTCAATGAAATTTGATACTGCAGAATCAAATATATGAATATCAATTAGAGTTCGAATATGTAGTGTAAATTAGTAATAACGATGGGATATCACATGAACTTAGCATCAGTGAGGAAAAATGAGTGCTGCAGAACATTTCTGTCACCAAATATTAATTGAAAACGTCATTCTAAATACCCAGTATTAAATTAAAATTGATAAAATCTCACGTAACATATGTCCTTATCATCATGCAAACAATTGATTATCGAAACCCTTAAGCGGCAAGAATTTTACAGATTATTTAGCTTATTGTTTCATGTAAAATAAGCTACGTCAACCGCATGATATTTTAGAGATCAGTAATCCTAATGTCGCCCCCTCAGAAACGTATAATAAACAATATTATCGATCTTCAAATTTCTGTAATAACTAAAATAAATTATGTTTGGGGTCCTTTATGATAAACGATAATAAAGCGATTTGTTTTATTTTTAACCGTTCAAGAATTTCTTCTTCAAAAAAAACAACGCTTTTCAGAGATAATGCAAACACACATACATAGCACATTCGGCATACTCCGTTATCAGCTGCTAATAATGCATTAATGAGGATATTTTCTTCAGATTTCACTGAAACTTTTGTAGTAAAAACCAAAAATATGACATGTTTTTAAATAATAATTTAAAAGAAAGGAAAGAAGCGCGATAAGGATTGAACCAAATTTGCTGCCATGAACAAAATGCTTTCACATAAAACAAGCGAAAATGATCAACATTTATTGAGCCAATCTTTTCATTAGAACGAGTCCTACAGTGCAATACGAATTAGCACGGTAATCAGGATGAAGGAGTACTACCGTTCCACCACTTCTGAACCGTGTCGTTCGATTGCCTTACGCAAATGATCTTTATATGTAAAAATATCACCATCCCATTTCGTGATTGTTTGCTTATCGCATACCCATATCTCTTCGGCTACCTAAAGAACGATCAATCATTTTAGCTAATAAAATCACTAAGTTATATATAAATGAAAACTTAATCAATATGCTAATATTAACAAGCAATATTAATAATTGTATTCAAATAAACTTGCATCATCAAAATGTTGGCAATTAACTACAGCGAAGAATAATCCAGGAAAAACACGCAAACAAGAACCTACCTGATCTACCAAGCGAAAATCGTGCGATACCAAAATCATCCCTCCTCGAAAACAGTTAATTGCCTCCGCCAATGCATCGATGCTTTCCAAATCTAGATGATTGGTAGGTTCATCGAGCAATAAAAGATGCGGTTGTTGCCATGCTAGCCAAGCAAACGATACCCGACAGCGTTGTCCATCTGACAGTTGCTTCATCGGACAAACCTTCAAAAAATCACCTAACAGTGAAAAAGATAGGAAACCTTGTCATTTTACAAATATTATAATTAGTTCATGAACATACTTGCTCTCTCCCAGTCAAGCCATAACGTCCGATAATTTTTCTCATCTCCTCTTTCTCCTTGACTTCTGGAAATGACATCATCAAATATTCTAGGGCAGACTTTTCCAGCGGCAATTCTTCGTGCAAATGCTATAAATTAATTACAAAACTAAACGGTTGAAATAAATCACCTAATATGAAGCAGTTCAATTAAATTTAATTCAACATTATAGATATCGTCATCATTCAACGTACCTGATGATAACGTCCTATTTTGCAATGTGAATGACGCCTTATAAGACCATTTGATGGCATTACATCGCCTGATATCAACTTCAGTAAGGTTGATTTCCCTGCTCCATTTGGGCCAACCAGCGCGATACGAGTATCAAGATCAATTCCAAAGTCGAGATCTTTGTAAATCAGTGGCTAAAACACAGATTTACTTGATCCTTCGCTCATTTATGAAGCTCAAAAAAAATTAGCGCTGTGTCTGATATTTAAGTACTATATTCAATTATTTTGTAGTTCGGTAAATCCATCCTCACTGCTGCAAAATATTATTAACACCTTGTGTCTTTTTACAAAATCAGGCTTCAAGCTCTACAGAACAATCTACAGAAGAACAATCAATTTTTTCAAGGACAAAATAGTACTTACAGTTTTTTCATTATACTGAAAAGATACATGCTGCACCATTATAACCGGAGGTGGGATTGTACCGGGGTCAAAAAAATAAAATTGCTTTACCTGAAAAGTAAGTGAATATAACAACCTGTTTTTATTAACAAGAAAAAAATTTGACACTTTGAAATACAATTAAAATTTATAAAACCAACCTTTTCGGTAACAACTTTTTCAGTTAGTCCAACAGCTACCATCTTAGCCATTGTTTTTTCTTTACTTTGAGCTTGGCGAGCAAGTTTGGCGCTGCCATGTCCAAACCTAGCGATGTATTCCTGCACAAAATTTTACGAGATGATTCAACTAAGCATTTATCTAAACTACAAACTGATAGAAAATTAAAACCAAATCTAAAAATACTTTCATATGTTGCAATTGGTCCTGCTCCCACTTGTAGCGCTTCATCTGATTTTCAAGCAGTTCCGTCCTAGTGCGCACGTATGTATCATAATTACCCTGAAAGTACCTATGTTCATCAACTTTGTTCCGTGAATAATCTCTGATAACCGCACAAATGACCAAACCGGTAATGTATAACAGTCTAAATCTTAAGAGTTCTCACTCTTTTTTTTCCCCTTTTCTTCCTGCATTTCAAATGTCTATCCCAAAAAACCAAAGGTTTAAAACTGTTATAACTGAAAGATACTACGAAATAAACTTACTCCATAGTACTCTAATTTCTTTTGAAACAAATGGATGATATTTGTGCATACACCATTCATAAAATCCTGTGAGTGTGAAACAACCAGCAAAGTCCTTTTGTACCTTAAAATGTATAAGAAATGATATTTTACTGCTTTAGGGGAGAGATCAAATGAAAACGTAGTGTCTGACCTGAAATCTATCAACCAAATATTAGTGTAATGTTGTATTTAATGTTTTGTTTAACTATGTTGCCAAATTTTAGATTTTGTTTTTTTTTCTGAATACTTAATCTTAAATTAGCATGCTCCTGCAAAGTTTGTTGGGACTTTATTCTTTTTCTTACTGGTTGATTTCCCTTTAGTATTCTGCTTATTTATAAGTTGCAAATATTAGATATTGGGAAAATTTTATTGGGAAATTCCAAGCAAATTCCAATATTTTGAGAAAGCAAAAATCCAACGTACGCAGCAAGTTCTTTCTCAAGCCACACACATGCTTCC
This sequence comes from Litomosoides brasiliensis, assembly GCA_013365375.1. Classification (NCBI taxonomy): domain Eukaryota; kingdom Metazoa; phylum Nematoda; class Chromadorea; order Rhabditida; family Onchocercidae; genus Litomosoides; species Litomosoides brasiliensis. The sequence goes on along the minus strand of JABVXW010000069.1, from coordinate 5,136 downwards.
AAATCAAGATGATTGGTCGGTTCGTCCAGCAACAGCAATGAAGGTTTTAGATACAATGCTCGTGCTAACGCAATTCGCATTCGCCAACCTCCTAAAATACACAGCACATGTCCACTATCCGAATATAAAACAAGATTCTAGCTCTATGGTGAGTTATAAAAAAACCCAAAATTAATGCACACCTGAGAAATCCTTGCATTTCTTAAGCATCATTTGCCTAGAGAAACCAAGACCGTGCAATATTTCGGCAGCCTTTACTTCCGCTCTATCAGCATCCATTTCTTCGAGGCGATCATAGATATCCAACAATTTTTCCTGACTTTCTACAAAACAAGTATTTGGATATATTTCAACCAGTGACATCTTTCTGAACCGCAATATGTGAAAAATTACGAACCATCGTCTGGTGAAGCCGCCAATTCCTCAGCTTGCTTCTCGAGTGTTCTTCTCTGTTCATCAACATCGCACACTACCTTGAATGATTTTCCGCCTAAGTTGAAATCCATATTTGTTTTGTCACTGAGTTTATTATATCCATAATAACTCAAAATATTCAAAATATTTAAACCATATGTACCTTTAGAGCACTATCATTACAGGCAGCCATTTCGCGAGACACCAAGAACATATCCACGTGATCGGGAATTGGCATTTCCCGGTGGAATATCGCTTGCATTAAAGTAGACTTTCCTAAAATAAGCCAGTAGTAAACACTGACGCACGCAACGATTTCTGTAAAAAGAATTATTCGTAACACTAACCACTTCCATTTAAACCGATGAGGCCATAACGTCGTCCCATGTTCAGTTCAAGTTTCGTGTCCGTTACAATTTCACGTCCATGAAACGTCACCGTCATTCCTTCTATTTTGAGATCCATCGATCTAAATTTACGTGATTTCTAGGAATTTTATGTGAAAAAGTATTGATTTGCAATCTGCTGACCAACAAGGTGTAAACAGCTAAATGGGAGATGCGGAAAACGATGTTATCTTAACACAGTATTATTTATGACAAGTTCTTCCATTATAATTCACCTGCCAGAGGAATGACTTGAAATTTTTGTCATCTTCGCATTTTTGTTTTAAACATTTCCTACCTACTGGCAAAGATTTTTTCTTTCAGAAAAATTTACAGTGGATGGGAAGTCAATGCTCCTGCAACTGATCGTGCTTTCGCGTTTTCCAGTTCCATTTTTTGCAACATCACAGCAGCTACATCGATAACATCATTCACAGGTGAGGTATCTGTAATATGCAGTCATTTACTCCCAACATTTTGCAATCTCCACTGATTTATAGATAAACTACATGCATTCTCTTTCGTGTATGCGAATAAAAGCTGAAGTCCGTAACCTGACATTAAAATCTAAATGTTTTTGGTTAAATTTTAACTGGTCTTCCGCATAGCTTCTACTCCTCGCAGATAATCGCAAAAACCCATTAGAACCTGCACTATAATAGCATTTATACTACGCCAATCTTCATTGTCAAACTTTTCACCAACTGTGTTAGTGAGAAGAAAAAATTAATGAGATTTAATAAATGACTGCCACCATTTTGCATATGTGAGCTTCGTTCTCGAGTGGGTGATCCGATACCTTCGTTATTCTCCTGCAAATATATTGCCTGGAAAGCTATGTAGTAAAAAAAAGTAGTAAAAAAATTACATCGCAAGCATATCTAAATAATAATACTTTGACTGTTATTCCACATAATTCTACAGAAGCTCCTCCAAGTAACACAGTTTCCATTAACAGCTTTTTTTTCAGTAAATTATGTAATACAATAAGTTAACCTTTTTAATACAAATCATAATTACAATAAACATTTACATAGCTTTTATTTTAAATATAATATAGATTATTCCTCCATCTTTTAGTTCATTAAACAAGCATGATACATTTATACCACATAAATCATGCTCTTCTGGAAACCGAACTGTGTCTTCAAACTTTATCTAAATATCCTATCAATGTACTCTTTGTTTTAACACGATGTAACACGGATATAGCCATTATTACATTATACTTCATCGCTATTTTGCGTACATACATACTTCCTACATTTAACTTTCCAAACAGTAACAGATTAAAAATTCAATCATTAATTATTATAATCCTAACAAAACGGCTTTAAAGGAAGGAGAAAAGAACTGTGTTTATTAGCTTACCGATTTTTGATCTCGAACTCTCGTACGACTTTTAGCTGCTTGTTTCTTTGCCGCATCACGCCGTTTCTTCGCTTCCGAAGGCATCGATAATCAGACTAGTCTACGTCTGCTACGTCTAAAATTTAGACATTCTTGCTACGAGTATTTTGTATTGATACATAACGCTTCATCTTGACGCACAACATATTCATTGATATGGGGCATTAGTTAAATTACATATCTGTATCAATACGAAATATATATGACACTTAAAATTTGCTTACTCAAATTTGATTTCCGAGCATCAGTGATGCAAACAAAAAACTGTATTCTCTGTGTGATCGAAAAATAATTGCGTTTCTGTACTAAATCCTATACGAGTAAGAAGTCAGTTATTTAGGTTTCTCCAGTTTAATAAAAAAAAAGAAAAAAAAGTGATTAACTTCACAAAGGTACCAACACACACAAAAAAAGAAAAATGACCTTATATTTATTTTTGAATTTTTGCAACAAAATGAACGGCCAGTCATTGCAATGGCTCTTTCTTCTTACTAAAACTCTTCCCCTGTAATTTTCTTCTAAATTCTCACTACTGTTCCAATCTCCTACATCTTATAAATGTTCCATGTTCGTCCTTCATCACATTTCCATAGAAATTTTTATTCTTTGCATATCGATTTTCTTCTTCATTAGCGTTTTATTTTATTTTCACTTAAAAATCCTCATGCTTCCCCTTCCCTTTCTTTTCATCTCAATCCTTGCTAAAATATTAGAATTCATTATCATTCATGGAGGAGAAGAAATGTAAAAGTTCTGAATATTTTTTGTTTTTCAAAATTATTTCAGAAATTCGAGCGAATTTCGAACTAACACTTAACGTATTGGTGATGTTTTGCATTTCCACACGCTTATTTTCTTCTTTCGTCTTTTACCTCAATTGCTATCAGTAGTTAACACAAGCAGCTGTTTGTCAGCTGCTTTATACGAATAAGCGAGTACTCTATATCATATACTCACTGGGACGCTTAGGTTCACTTCATCGTATGCAGGCTTAATCCTCACATCTCTGCTAGTAATGTATTTGTTCGACGTTAATTTTACAGCTTTTTCACGTTTGCCATGTTATTATGAATTAATCTGCACTTATTAATATTTCAGATTATTTATTCGCATGCTAACGCTTGACTTTGCTAATACTCTTTCATTACCTTTTTTCTTTCCGATACTTCACGTTATTACTATTTCTCTGATATCACAGAGAAGAGTTAATGTATTATGAACACTCAATGTTTTAAATAAATATCAAAATCACAATTGGTATTGCAATAAATATTCCTTAACAACTTCTTATAATGGTAATAATATTCTTTTATCGTAATGATAATCCAATAAGTATCATCCATTTTAGGTTATATTATATTCTACCTTAAAAGAACACATGCGGAGGATTAGACATCCAACATTAAGCGGAATTTTAGGTTAGTATTAGAAGCTGAGTTAGTTAAAAATAGAGTAATATCATATGTTGAATTCAAGCTAAAGTAAGAAAAAACCTTACAGCCAACTCCTCGCACTCAGCAAGACGAATCCCCCGCATTACATATGCAATTAGCTTCAATGTCAATAGTAAGTTCTTACAACGCCATTCCTTGGCACGCATCCAAAAACCACTATACATTTGCCTAAAAATGATATATACATTTGCCTAAAAATGTATTTGGTCGTTAACTATCGGTGGCGGAGGTGCTGTCGCATGCCACTCTTCCTGTTGTTCTATTGGTGTGCGGTCTGGTCTTCTAGTTGGTGTGGGCATACGTGAGAGGTTAAGGGTGTATATCAGTTGGATTTTGAAAATATGAAAAGCAGAAGTTAGGTTAAAGGCCAGTTAGAAGTAACAATAAAATTCATGCTGTGTAGAGCACGTGAGGTAGAGGAGGATGCAAGACGAATAAATAAGAAACTTGGGTAGAGATGATCAAACGTCTTTGCTGAGAGTTAAAAAAACAGAACATCGCTTAAGTGTGATTGATAAAATGCTCACTTCTCGTTATTTTATTCCGCCAAACTCTCACCTTCCTTTACTGTTTGTGTTAGCTTTTTCCGTTCTCTACTATTATATCTTTTGCTAGCTTGTTTTATCTTTTTTTTATATTTTATAGAAACATTTTAGGAGGCATAAATCGTATATTTTCTTTTTTACTGTAAAAATTTTTCTTTTACTGAAAAGTATATTACCATTGTTACACAAGTGGTAATTTATCGGTTTCAGGTATTTTGCTTAAAAGAACGATATTTTATTTTTCGAATAAGGACTTCCAGCAGCAGTGATTCTACTTTTGCTGTTACTTATCTTGTTTTTGACATTATTATAGTTACTTATTACGATATTTGCTAAGCAATTTGACCTTGTGAGTACGCATCGGCGATTGGTTTAGATTACTTTGTGCGACTTTTTCAGATACTCAAATATTTGCGATGTCATCCGCAGCTCAATCGCAAAGTACCGGCAAATCGCAGGCCAGTGACAAAAATGCATTTGATGCCAGAAAATTCATGATTGATTTGGCATCTGGAGGCACCGCTGCAGCTGTTTCCAAAACTGCTGTTGCACCTATCGAACGTGTCAAACTGCTTCTTCAGGTATCATTATTGCATGAGTTAAACCATTTGCACTGCCCCTGCCATGTAAACAAAGAAGCTATATACTGTATTTTAAACACTTTACCTATGCCGATGCGCGTTTAAAATACTGCTGTTATGTAACAAAGTTTTTGAGGTAGCAAAATTGCAAGGCAAAGTAATGACCTCAATGGTCACGCTTTTGGAAGAGTGATAAGATGGCGAAGTAACCCATGTTTTGCATTAGGTTATTTTCATTGTAAAACGAAGAATAGATTATCCACCCGATGCCTACATGCGACTGCATAATTAGTTCTTTCATGTGACTAGGGGTGAAGTGATGCATATATTATATATATATATATAT
>JABVXW010000682.1:0-15186 GCA_013365375.1 Litomosoides brasiliensis | reverse complement strand
CATGAACATTGCGAAATAGAACGGTAGTAGCATCACCGATAATCATAAATCCTTGAAGTAACGGAACGTCGAACTGAAAAGCTATGTTCCGTAAATTTTGTTACAAACACAACCAGCGAACTCAACAATTCCGTGTCAACAGGAAGAAGCATTTTTATGCATTTCGATAAACCGTGCGATCTTTGGTCAGATAAGACTATTGATGTTTTTGTATAATAATCCTTACTCTACCACAGTCTGATATCTTTTGTTAGTTACACTGGAAAAGCCGTAACCCGATTCAAATGCATTGACAACCGGGTGCATAGGTCAGAATTGTCACTAAACTCTTTCAACGCGAAACGAAATGAAATCTTAATTTAAAGTGATTTATTTAAAATATGATTTATTACTTCAACTATTGATTCATAATGATGTAATTAACCGTAACTGTGGAATACAACGCTCTAAATAAAGGAAATATTATGAAACTTTTGCTTAAATTCTTTTTTTTCTTTATAATTCAAGAATTAAATAGTATTTTATAAGTTTAAAAAAATTTTTTTTTGGAACCTATTAATACTACCTTGAGTCTTTTTCACTTGCTGAACACTACATATTAAGTAATTAGATCAAAAAATACTTTGCTTGGAAAAGAAAATTCACGTCAAGTTAAATTAATAAGTTTTTTTTCTGCTTCACAAACTTCAATCCTTAATTTAAGTGTTATAAAGTGAATGTAGGATTGATTAAAGGAAATGTTTCACTATTTGATTTGATTTTGTAATTTTATTTAGATAATCGTTTATTACTACTACTAACAGAAATTTACTTTTACGTAAAAATATTGACGTATGTTGTGTAATTGTTGTAAAAAGATACAAAATACCACGGATGGCGTTAAACTGTTGGAATGTAAAGGGTGTGATGCAATGAAACTATCGTTGGGAAAAGGAATTGCACGCTGTTTGCGCTGTAGCATTGTTATTAATATATCCTACTTTTTTTACGTTCAAAAAAACCAGTAATTCGTTTTTTTTTTTGCTTTCCTTGATTTTCCTTTTTAAACTTTTTCTCTATTGCAATCAAAAATTTTGAAAAGGAGTGGAGTTTGACCTACGACATATGCTGTCGCATAAATCCCTCTCATCGATGTCATCATTTTCGACCTATCGGAAGTGCGTAGTTGTTGTGAGGAGTGAGATCGATCGATTTTGTAGCTTTCAAACAATTCACAAATCATTTTTACTTTCCTAATGATCATATGACGATATAAAACAAAAAACAGAAATTTTAAAATAAACTAAATCCAAAAAAGTATAATTCTTACTGAGCCGCAATCGAACATAGTGAAATTTGTTTTAAATTTTTTTTTTATATATTATTTTACATTCACTAAACACCTCACATATAGCAAAAACTTTCAAAATTAAAACTAATTGATATATTAACAATAAAAATAAAGACAAAAACAATCTAAAATACAGTATTAAAAAAAATGGTTGAAAATACAATTTAGACTACTGCAATACTACAATTAATTGTTGTGAATAGAAATTATTTCACTTACTTATTAATAAGTAAGTGTCGTAAGTGTTATTAATAATATAGTAAGTGTTATTAGTAATAGTAAGTGTTATTAATGTTATAATTATTAATATAGTAAGTGTTATTAATAAGTTTCACTTACTGTCGCAATCACTCCTTCTATTATTGACGTAAGTAAGGAGTTTACCGTGAAATACAACGTTTTATCACAATTTTTACATATCATTTTCAAATTCACGCCATCCTCCCCATATGAATGTAAACTTTCTGAGTTCCATCTGTCGATGTCTCTTTAGGGCAGAGAGCCGCCTGAATCTTTCGTTGCATGCAACACATTTGTAAGGCATATGGTCGGTGATGTTCAGATGGCTGGAATTTTTGAATTGTTCATTGTATGTGCGACAATTGATCGGTGCTTTTCTCGCTTCAATATCATCGTAATCAGCCCTTACTTTGTTCTCATTCACCTGACTGATTGATTTCATCGGTAGTTCACCATTATTTGGTACCTAAAATGATCTAAAATTTATATATGCGATTATTATATTTAGATTTCTAAATTAGTAGCATGATAAAAAAATTATCCATTAGCAGGTTGCCATCAATTGATACCTACAAAATTGATTCTTAACATATTATCACAGACTATCACAATTATCACAGACTTTCGAGCACTGATAATTAGCAACATTGCACGAAAAGAATCTTTGAGTATGAAAACTTCGCCTTCTGATCTCATATGCTTTAAAAGTCATCGGTATTTACCTTCTTGAAGTGTTGGGATTGCTTATTACACGTGGCACACTTGAATGATGCTTCTCCTCCTTCAATACCATCGGTTACAGCCCGTACTTTGTCGTTATTCTTCTGACTATCCGATACCACGAGCAAGTTGCCACCAGTTGATACCTCCAAAATTGATTTTTAACATATTATCACAGCTATCACAATTATCACAGACTTTCGAGCACTGATAATCAGCAACATTGCACAGAAAGAATCTTTGAGTATGAAAACTTTGCCGTCTGATTTCATATGCTTTAAAAGTATCCAAATAATTTGAAAAGAAATTGTTAGAGAGAGCGATATGATATCGTTCGGCGCTTCAACGTACAAGTCATTATAGCTTATGCTGCGACGATCGTTGCCAATAGAAAGTCAGTTTCTCCTTAACTTCTAAACTGTAAGTAATGTCTTATTTACATACCGTTACTTGTGCAATGCACAACGACGGCAACATGAACATTGCGAAATAGAACGGTAGTAGCATCACCGATAATCACAAATCCTTGAAGTAACGGAACGTCGAACTGAGAAAGTTATGTTCCGTGAAATTTTGTTACAAACACAACCAGCGAACTCAACAATTCCGTGTCAACAGGAAGAACCACTTTTATGCATTTCGATAAATCGTGCGATCTTTGGTCAGATAAGACTATTGATGCTTTTGCATAATAATCCTTTCTCTACCACAGTCTGACATTGTTTGTTAGTTATACTGGAAAAGTTGTACTACAATTCGAATGCATTGATAATCGATAGTATCGCCTAAAATTATCATCAAACTCTCTCAACTCAAAATGAAATTAAAAATCTCGCAAACGAGTACATCAAATGTTCTAAAACACAATGGTTACACCAAGAAAACGTGACGTGGAAGCACTAATGTCAAAAATAAATTTTTTTTTTAAAAAAAAAGGCAATTTAAACAAAAACTGATGTCTGACAGGAAAAAAAAGAGATTATCAAGCAAAACTATCAAATGTCAATTGAAACTGATTATGTACAACGAATTGCATTGTTAATAAAACTCATAAATTTAAGTTACCTTTAAACTATCTGAACCCAAATGGACTATAATGCAACAAAAAAAAATCAATATAAATTACATTTTCATTAAAATGAAATATCGAAATTAAACACTTTAATTTGCAAAAAAAAATTTCTACTATAATTCTGACAAGAAAAAAGAAGCACACTTCAAAGCTTTGAGAAAAATAAACAAAATGTGATTTAAAAAAAAATGTGGAAGCAAGTAAATCTACATAAAGGTAAAGGTATGAATAGGCAATCATAGAATGTTAGAGCTAAAAAAATTAATGCTGTAAGCGGTAAAGTTGTTTTAAGTGGCAAAATAGGTTATTGTTAAAAAATGAATCGACAAAAGGAATAATTATGCATATTGTGAAAGTAAATGATTTTTCTGACTTTCGTTTTTTTTTTTAATTTTTTTGTTTTTCCATCTTTTTTATTTAATCTTTTTGTTTTTTTTTTCACTTTTTCTAATTGTTTTTTTCTTACATTTCTCTTTTGCTTTGTTTGACTTTTTTTTCTCTTTTCTAAGCAAAAAAATATTTCAGTTCATTTAGTGAATAGGCGATCGATCGACGCTAAATTACGCTTTTCTCAAATTCATCAAATTAATTATAATTTAAATTCAAAAAAAAAATTTCATTGCCAACGAATAAATGTTGAAGGATAAAGGATAGCAGATCATTTAGAAAATACTTCAAAAAAAAATACACAAAAATACACATATTTTTTCTTGCATAATATTAAATCTAAAAGTTTAATGTTCAAAATTTTTATTTCAAAAAAAAAGTTAAAAGTTCAGTGTTTAAAATTATTTTTTTTCTCAAATTATCACTGTCAAAATCATTGAGGAACGATCATCGCTGAGAATTACAAGAAATGAATTAACAATAATATTTGAGAGTTATTTTAGTTAACTGTACATTTCGTCAATATTGAAAATCATTTCATAATTTCGGGTTATTTCATTTTGAGAAATTAAACTTAACACAGCCGTACAAAATGGTTTTTGCTCCTTCAACTTTTAAAATAAGCGATTGATTTTTAAAAATTTTACTTTTTTAGATTTAATTTCTTGACAAATCGTAGCTTAAATTTCATGTTCCACTAATCTCACATCACTGTCCTGATTTTGTCATAAAACTAAAAGTAAAATTAAAAATTTGAAAATTTGTTTTCAACGTTTATGCTATTATCTGCTCATAAATAACAAAATTGGGTGGATCACAATTTAAAATTGCAATATTTAAAAAGTATTAGATCAAATTAGATCAAATGTTTGTATTTTTTTTTTGGGATATTTATGAATGCTTAATATATTACTATAAAATAAGTTTTCATTAAATTTTTTCCAAAAAAATTTAATAGAGAAGTGTAAAGTTTTAAGAAATAATAAAAATAAATGTGTGTGTTAAAATTAATGCATTAGTGATTGTTTTTTTTTAAAAAAAAACCAATTTCAATAGCAAAAAAATTTTTAAAAATTTTTTCAAATGTTAACGATAATTTCAATTTAACTTTTAAAAGCAATTTATCAGTGGATAGTAATGCCAAAAAATTATCAAAGTTCATGGTAATCATTCATCTAAATTAGCTAACTCTTTTGGCTTTTTTCACAATTTGAAAAATTTTAATTGAATTTTTCAGAATTTAAAAATTATTGATTCGTTTAGAATTTATATATATCTATTAAATGTTCTATCTCTGAACTATTTAGAATATGCAAATTTTTACCGAACGCACTATTATTTGTGTGCATTGCTGCTTTTGGGTAGAATAGATAATTTATGATGCATTTTCATCAGTTCGTCTAAAATTATGAAAAATGTCGAAATTATCGAGGTAGTCCTTCAATTTCATTTTCTTAAATATTAGTTGAAAATTTTTAAATAAAAACAATAAGGCAATTCTGGGCATGCAGTAGCAATATTATTTAATTCAAAAAAATTCACTCGTAAAATTTTAAATTCTCTTCTGTGATCTCTTGCTACACGTATATGATATTTAGTGTTATTGTGGCCATTAAGCTTATCGTATTAAATTACTTAATCCAATTAAATGCTAATTAGAAATTGTGTGAAATTTTTTTTGTTTTAAAATTTAACTTTCACATATTTTAAGTATTCAATAAATTTTCAAATATTATTTTTATTGCTACTGAAACGAAATGAAGATTGTCTGTGAATGAGATGAAGAAGTATACGGAAAGACATTTTGAAATCTTCACGTTTACGTAAAAAAATGAAAAGAGAGAAGAGTGAACAGTGAAGAATTAATGTACCGCAAAAATCAATGTACCGCATCGATCTACTGCAACAACACTCAAATAACTGTAACCACGAAGAGAGAGGAGCAGTAAGTGGTAAATGTAAAGTTTGTTTTAACTAATTAATCTCTCATGTAAAAAATGAAAAATAAAAATGAAATATTGTTGGAAAATAAGTGAATAAGAAAAAAGTAAAGAAAAAGAGGAAAAGAAAAAAGATAACGAAATTGTTTTGTGGAAATCATTATTGTTGTAAAAGTGACAGCACCGATCGGCTTTGTTACTTCTTGTTTACTTGCACCTCAAGCCTTATCAGTAAACGATTTATCCACTTTGAAATAAACGAAATAGTGAAAAATTCACAATTTATTCATTTTTCTTTTGATTTTTTAAAAGATTTAAAATTTACATCTTTGTCTTTTAATTAAATTTTAAAGAAAAATTTTTTTTTTATCCTTTATGCAATGCATTTTTATTTTACTCATTCAAATTACATATCATATCACTACATATTACTATTTATATTTATAATCAATGCATATTATTATTTATATTTTTAGCACCTTATATACTATATACTAATTAAAGGTAATTAATTATAAGTTACTTAATTAAAAATTCAATTTCATGTTGTATATTTTCGTCTCTTCTCCGGTCTTTTCCTTAAAACAATAAGGTATTTTTTCCTTGCCTTTCTTTCCTTTTTTCTTACTTTTCTTTTCTTCAAGCAATGTTGCTGTTCTAAGTTGTCCTTTCAAATAGTTTAGAGAATAATTACTTCAAATAAAACTTTTTATTTCTTCTCTTCCTTTCAAATTCATCAATCATACAAAAGCTATTTTGTATGATTGATGAATTTGAATGTTAATTTTTAATTTTTTCTTCCCTGTTAATTTTTTTAATTTTTTCTTTCTTCTCTTCAATATCATTTAAATTTGAAATTTTCATCAAAAATTGAAAAAAAATAACATGCAAATATGGAGGGAATAAAACGAAAAGGCAAAAAATTATACTAATTAATTATAAGTTAATAGTGTTAGGTTAGGTAAAAAGCAATTTTTGCATTGGAAATTTTTCACTCACTTCATCTATTTTATTTAAATTATCAAAATTTCAACATTTAAATGAGCAAAAAAGGAAGAGAAAAATTCATTCGGCCAAATGCTAAACTTTCACTTTTCAATTTATTTTTGCAATTCAAATAAATGAACGAAAACAATTGAAAAAAAATGAAATAACACAATTTCTGCAAAACGACTAAGCAATTTGAAAAACTTTTTTTTCCACTTTTTTCTTTGCAAAATTTATAAATTAGTTTAATAATTTCTTCCAAAACTTTATTTAACACTTTTTTTTCAAACCTTTTACGGTTTATTGCGAAATGAAAAAAAAACTAATTTATTGAAAAATTTTTGCGTGTTTTTTTCCTTGCTGTTAACAAAGAAAATCAATAATGCGTATTTATTAGCACAATTCATGATAGTTGTAACGATAGCGGTAATGACAGTGATAATGACAACGTTTCATCATTTGTGATTATTTCATTTAAAAAATTGAAAAAATGATCATTGAAGGATAATTTTAATTTAATTTTTTTTTAATTTCAATTCATTTCTTCTTTTCACAATTCTTTTAATATTACATTTATAATGAATGATAAATTCACAAGATATTTTAATTTTTCACAAAAGAAAAAAACTTTGATTTAGATTTATTAGCATTTTAGAAATTGAGAATTTCAGAAGTTACAAAAAAAACATTGGGATTCTGAATTCCTAAATTATTGCCATCGTCAGAATCAATGGCTTTATTTCTTAAAAACGAAACGAAAACTCATTTTATTACCCTCTCAATTAGGATTAGGCATGAATCGATGACTGAACACATTTTTTCTCGCCTACAACGATCGGCTTCATTATTATCATCTTTATTACTAATTATTTATTATCATTATTATTATTTATAAATAATAAATATTTATTATTAATTGTTTATTGTTTACTATTATTATTGTTATTAATTATTATTATTTATTATTAATGATTATTATTATTTATTATTATCATTATTAATTATTAATTATTATTAATTATTATTATTATTAATCATCACCATCACCGTTAACATTTTCAATACATCAATACACTCTTGTTGTTATCAATTCATTTGAAATCGATTAAAAATTAATCTAAAAATTTGAAACAATGAAAATGATGAGAGGGATTAGAATGAAATGTAAATTAAATTAAAGTGGTAAAATATCAAAGGATGAATCAATCGACGGTTACTATAATCGATCGCCCGCAATGTTTCGTTCGGTAGGAGGAAGCACTGATGAAAACGCAAAGGCTACCTTTTGACAATGTGATAAATTCATTCCTTTAATTATCTTAAACTTTTCCTTTTCAATTTTATAACAAATAAAAATTCCCAACAAATAATTTTAAAATATAATGAGTTGATGAACGATTTCTCTATTATCGTTATATATCCATAATACTACAACAACTTATTGCAATATAATAAATGAAATTATTTTTTTATCAATTTATCAATATTAAATCTAACAGTACTAATGATAGTGGTAGTAGTAGTAGCAGTAGCAGTAGCAGTAGCAGTAGCAGTAGTAGTAGTAGTAGTAAATTTTTTTTCTCTTTTTTTGCAAATAAATTTGCTTCATTTTTATAAATTATATTTTTTGTGACTGAAAATAATGTAATTAAAATTTTTTAAATTTAAGAATACTTAAGGAAGTGAAAAAGAAGAGAGAGAGGAAGGAGATAAAGTGAGAGAGAGAGAGAGAAAGAGAGAGAGAGAGAAAGAAAGTTGAGGGAAACAAAAAAAAACTGTCTTGAATGTTTAATGGAATTTATCAAATGAAATATAAATATTAACTTTTATTGATTGATTTTATAAATGAAAATAAAAAAAATTTTAGCCAAGTAGTGTGTGTCTGTGTCTGTGTGTGTGTCTGTCTGTGTGTGTGTGTCTGTGTGTGTGTATGTGTGTGTGTCGATTATTCTACAACAAAAAACAGCACCGCAACGGCCAATAAAATAGCAGACAACAACGACAACATAAAGGGCAACAGCAACAGAGACAAATTATCGAACAGGCCTAGCGAGCCCATTGACAATTTCCTCTTTTGGGGTAAGTTTATCTATGCGTGTGGATCGTTTCATTAAGGAACGATTAACGGACAGGTAGGTAGTTGAAATGAAATGTCTCTTATTGCTTACCGATATGGTAGGAAGTAGTAGTGGCATATCCTCTACTTCATTTATTTCACCTTGACCTTTGAAATTCCTCATCTTTAATTAGCTAATTTTTTTCTTCTTCAAGAACAGAGCTGTAGAAGTTTTCTTCTTCAAAATTTTAATTAGTTCACTTTAGCACTGATCATATTTTGATCCTTAATTTTTAAGCAAATAGCAAATTTTTTTTTTTGATAATTTTGATTCTTAATTTTTACATTCAGGTAAAAAAAAGACAACAAAAATCCTGGTGTTTGTGTTACTGTTGTTTGCGCAAATTTATTATTAAAATGTTTGATTACTTCGAACATTAAATATTATCTTAAAAATTAAAGGTTAAAATTTCCAAAAAAAAAGAAAAATTTCTTTTTTTACAAATGAAAATAATAAATGTGAAAATGTTCTTGAATGTAATTATAATTTTAAAATTTTATACGTTAATTTATTTGAAATGATTTAAAGTGAATTAATTAACTAAACAATATTTTTGTTTAATAAAGTGCTTCAAGAAGTGTAAAACTCATTTAGCTACTTCACTGATAGAAGAATTTAAAAATTTTTTTATAAAATTTTCAAATGTGTTTTAACTTAATACATTTCACGTAAATACATATTGCTCGTTCTCATTGCAACTAATATTTTCTTCACTTTCCCTTTGTTTGTACAACATATTTTTTTTTAATTTTAAATGAAATGAATTTTTCACTTTTAATAAATATTTATCAAATAAATATTCGCTCTTTTCATAGACCTTTTCCTTAGGAAACTATCACTGCGCTTTCCTTTATTTGTTATATAAATATTTTTTTTGTCCTTTTTTTCTTGCACTAAAAATTGTTTTCCACAACCTTTTTTAGTTCTCGCCGTCAATTGAACGAAAAAATTTATTCCAATTAATTTATGTCATTAATGATAATTAAAGAAAAAAAAGAAACAAAGAAAACTAAAAATAGAAAGAGGAAAAAATTTGTTAAAAGCAAAAAAAAAATGAAAACAGTGAAATGATGAATTTTTTTTGCGTACAATTTTTTCTCATAATTATAATGAAAACTTTTCATAATTTTAAATTTTTCATAAGTTATTTTTTTTCAGTATCTTCAGGTCGTACTATTTTTCTTTATGATAAACACATTTTCCAACATCCAATAATTAGCCTCATTTTGTTCGTTTTTTTTTTGCTTATTTCACCTGTTATAAATGAATGAAAATAAGAAATTGTAAAAAAAATTTCGCAAATTTAAAGAAAAAAAATTTACAAATTTTATAAAATGAAATTTGTAACAAGTTTCTTTTTTTTTAGTAAATATAATTGTAAACGAATTATTTTTTTTTCAGTTCTTTCATTTTGAAATTACTAAAAAATTTTTTAGAATTAAAAATTTTTTTTGCTAATCAAATTTGCTAATATAATGTGTATGTGTGTGTGTGTGTATGTGTTTATTTTATTACAAAAATTATTTGAAATATTTTTTGCAAGAAATAACTCAGAGATCGATGTATGAATTCGATCGCACTTCTGTTGTACTTCATTGTTGTACTTTAAATTGATCGATCGATAATGCAATGACAAATCAGCGAGTTGCTTGATACATTCAGTATGAGTGTTATATAATGTACATATAATTTAAAATATTTTAAAATTTTTAATTGATTATTCTTTTTTTTTTGTTTTAGCTATAAGATCAGATCGATCAAGAAAGCCAGGTATGTATGCGATAAAGGTAAACAGTATGAGAGATTGTTGAGATTTCATATTAGTACCTGTATTGTAGCAATAATTTTTTAAAAAAATTTTCAACATACATTTTTTTTCTCTCTCTTTCTCTCACTCTTTCTTCCTCACTCTGTCTCTCTCTCTCTTTCATTATTTTTCTTTCTGTTTACATACGTACAAAATATTTTAGGAAAAAAATTTGTAGCAAACAATATTTTAATGTAAAATTGTTGATAATTTGAAATGAAATTTTTTTTTTTATAAATTTATTAGTAAAAAAAAAGTGATCTTTCCCTCTGATTTTTTTTCTTTTAATTTTCTTAAAAAAATTTTATGTAATTTTAAGTGAAAACAAAAATTTACTTTTGATTTTCCTCTGCTGCGATATGACTATTATTTATACCAAAAAATTTCACAAATTTATTTTTCAAAATTTCGTTAACTTTATTTTTGAAAAAATTACAATATTTTCAATTATACAATTATTTATGCTGCATTGTTCTTTTATTCGTTGTTTCATGAAGTGTCAGAGAGAGAGAGAGAGAGAGAGAGAGAGGGAGGGAGAGGAATGAATTCATTTTTCCTGTCAATTCATTCATGCATCATATTTCCCACTATTTGAATTTTTATTGCTTATATAAAAAAGGTAGTAGTAGTAAAATAAATTGAGCGATTAATTAAAAAAAAATTTTTTTTTCCAAAATTTTCCTTCCAATTAAAAGTTATTAAAATCTAATGTATCAGAAAGAAAAAACAAAAAGGAAAATAAAACGTACGTGTAATATTTATTTATATAATTGGAAAGTTTTAAAAAATGAGAATTTTTAATTATTGCAATAATTTTAATTTAAAAAATTTAAACTATGAGACTGTGACAATGAGAATAATTAAGTTGCAGTTTACTGATATTATATTTGCAAATAGGAAAGAAGGGAATGTCGAGATTGTTGAATGGGAAATGAATGATCAAGTGAAGAGTAGACGGAGGACGTATAGCGCGTGCGTGGTTCTCGTATTCAGAGCTCTCTTCGTAATATTTGTCGATTATAAGGATTGTTGAAAGAGAGAGAGAGAGAGGGGGAGAGGGAGGAGGAGAAAATGAAAAAGAATGTTTCGAAATTTAGTGTAAAGCAGGAAATCATATCTATCTTCAGACATACATTTCTCTTTTCTTTTTTTCTTCATTTTCCATTTTTTCTTTCTTTTCTTACTCATTTTTTATCGATTAATTTACCTGTAAAATTCTTTTCATTTGAATTTAAAAATGTAATTCGTTATTTCTTCTGTAATTTTATTATTTGTTGTTGTTATTCTTCATCTTTCTCCAAGCATTTAATTGCATATTTCAAAATTATTTCACTTAAATGCTATAAAATGTTAAATGTGATAGCCAAAGAGAATTGTTTGCTTAATTTGATAAATTTCACCGTAAAATTTTACATTAGCGGGACTTTACAATAAAAGAAGATTTAAAATTGTGCAAAAATGTTGTTATTGTAAATTAATTTATTAATTTTTAATGTAATTAACAAATTGCATTAGAAAAAAAAACAATCAATTATTAGAAGGTAACTAACTATATGGTTGAATTTTTTCAATTTTTTTTTAATAATTTATTTATGGATTTCTATGATAATTACGAGGAGTTACTAAGAGCCATAAACACTTTTAACTTCTTTATCTTCTATGTTAAATTTTAATTTAATATTAAAAAAAATGTGTGAAAAATTTGTTTAATTTACTGTTACTACTAATTGAATTTTACAAATTTAAATGTTTGACATTCTATTGATAAAATATTACAAAATAAATAACCATTTTTTCTAATTAATAAATTAACACCTACCTATTCCTATTTAAACTTTTGAACAAAATTTCTTAAATTATGACAGTTTAGGAGAGAGAGAGAGAGAGAGAGAGAGATGCATGTGTAAGTGTGTTATTGATGATGTAGTGCTAATGATAGCAACAAAGTAATGCGATAAATTTCATCTTCCGATTTTTCATCCGGTTTTCCTTCGTCGGTTTCTCATCATATATGATCCATCCACTTTTGTGTTAGCATAAATTATCTCAAGGGAGTTCCTTTTTATATTTTCACTGAAAAATTTAATGGCAAAAAAAAATTTCTTCATTAATGCAAGAAATATCGATTGGAAAAAAAATATTGGCTTCTTCTCTTTTTTTTTTATTATTTTTTTTCTAAAATAATTTCCATTTCTAAATAATTCATTTTCTCAGTTTGCTTTAAAATTATTTCTCTTCTCATCGCTTTGCTTCTTTTTTCTTTATTATTTTTATATGAAATTAAATTAAAATTTTTCCTTTTATTATGTCCTAAAAAGGTGTAAATTTTTTTTTGAAGATTTTAAACAAAAAAAAATACAAGTTTTATTTTGCATTTTTTTTTAGATCTGATAAATTTAAAATTATTTGAAATGCATTTACACGTTGATAGAGAAGTATTATTTGTTGTGATTATAATAATATATTTATGAATTTCTGGCATAGTTTTTTGTTGAACAAAATTATTTGTTTATTATTGTTTGATTTAAAAATCAAATTAATTTAATGAAAATTATTTGAATTGATTTGATTAACTTTATTGTTTTTACCTTAAAATTAAATAAATAAACAAACAAACAAATAAACAAACTTTCTGTTGTGTGTAAAAAAAAATGTATGCATTCATTATATTTCCAATTGTTCTATTAATTCTATGTTAATTATGAAATTCTTCCCTTTTGTATTTCTTCCAAAATTTTTTTTTTAAAAACTTTCCTTTTTTTTTTTAAAAAAACTTTCCATTGCGCAAAAAAAATCTTTTTTTTGTGCAACGGAAAGTTTTTAAAAGTATCTTTTACAATGATAATTTCGCTGAACTTTTTTTTAAAAAAAAAAGATTTTTTTTCAAAGAGTTCTTCCTCTACAATTATTCTAGTTTATTGTGTTTCTTTTTTGCACTATTTTTGCAATGAAACATTTTTACGTGTCTCAAACATTTGTATACATTTTAAAATAATTTCATTTCCATTAATTTAATTACTGCAATCGTTTGAGCTTTCTTTTAAATTTTATTACAATTTTTAAATTTTGAAAATTACTTTTAGCATTGCAACCAATTGTTTCAGTTTAAGCCGAGGACAAATTATTTAACTAATTGCTGAATTGGCATAAATAACGGTTTTGGACTTTGGTGACGTAAGCAAAAGAAAATAAAATTAACTGAATTACTTGGGAAATTTTACTCTTCTAGCACGCCTACCTAATTTACCTGGATAATGCTAAATTGAAATTTAACTTTAGTTATAAGTTTTTGCTTGTTACAGTGTTATTACACATATAACACTTCTTTTCCTCCTTATTGTTACAAAGTAAACGCTTCAAAATTATTAAAAATATTATTTTATTAAAATTATTTATTATTTTCTTTCTTTTTTTTGGCAAATTTCTGTTGTTATTAAATGATGCAAAATTTATCTAACTCTTGTAATTTAGCTAAATTTAACATTTCCAACAGTATGAATCATACTTTATGATCGTGTTTCCTTCATCGATTACAACACTGCTAGAAACACGCAAATAATGAGCGATAAAAGAGGAGAAAGAGAGAGGGAGAGAGAGAGAAGGGGAGAGAGAGAGAGAGGATCTTTTTCAAAACATTTAAATTATTTATTTATTAAAATTGAAAAATATGATAATATTGTGTAAGGTAGAAAGTTTGAATTTCAATAACAAGAGGATATTAAAATTTTTCAATATTTCATAAACATTTTAATCATTTTTATCATTCTGTTACATTGTCTTTACACTAATTCGTCGATTCATACATTTGCATTAATTTACTCCTTTCATTGATTTTCAACTTTTTGCAAAATAAAATTTTGCATTTTATCCTAATCATTTAATATACAACGGATAATCACACAATGTTTTACTTATAATTCTATCATTTTAATGTATTTATTAAATCTGACAAAAAAATTAATTTTGTATATTTTCTATTTGAATTAAATTAAGATTACTGCAATTTCAGAAATTTGTTTAATTTATTTCATAACTAAGCTTTATATAGATAACTTCAAAAATTTACGCTCATTCTTTAATTTATAATTAGAATATTAATCGATTAGTAGTTTTGAATGAATTTAAAAAATTCCACAATTCTACGACACATTTGTCTCCACTTATCATAGATGTTTTATTTGTCATTCACAAATTTGCATAAAATTTTTTGTGTAAAATTAAATGAATTTGTTTATAGAAGTGTGCGCTCGCTGTATGCGACATCGGATGAGCAGCGCAAGTGGCAAGTTGCATTCAACTGATCCAACAACTAGTAGTACTGATAGTAACGATGATAACGATAATGCTACTGCAGTAGCTGATGCAGTGAAACAACTGGCAGAGGTTAGTTTACTGTTAATCACTGATAATACCATACATTATGATTATCATTTATCTTTTATTTACCATATGTTTCATACCATTATAACTATTTAGCATTACTATTTACTATTATTATTATTATTATTATTATTATTATTATTATTATTATTATTATTATTATTATTATTATTATTATTATTATTATTATTATTATTATTATTATT
>JABVXW010000681.1:0-15254 GCA_013365375.1 Litomosoides brasiliensis | reverse complement strand
TGAGCTCAGTGCAGAATATCAAAGTCACCAAAGGATGGATGAATGCAACACTTTGAAAAGTGATGCATCTTATTATCACTCTGCTATCTGTCGCTGCACTGCCGGTTAATCCTAACTCATTCTAACCAGTTTTACGCTAAGCGAAACAGTGCTACAATTAATAAACATCGAATTCAAACAGCTGTGGCGTTCTTTCTTCCGTTCGCTTTGTCTTTGTAATAATTCTTCAAAGTATCCATTCGAAGATCTGTGTGTGCGGTGACTACTTTTCTCAGTGGATTCCTAACACCAAACATGCCGTTTCGTATAGCAATTGGATATGCAGGAGGTGGTGGGCGTAAATTTGACGAGGATCCGGTAATTTGAGCTATATCGCGCGGTGATGTTACATTGTGTTCTGGACTATTGCGTTGCTGTAGTGGTGAACGATGGTGGTAGTGATGAATATCAGTTGACAAAACAGATGTGCTAAAAATAATTTCCAATAGAAATATCTCGATAAATTAAATGAAAAGCAAAACAGCCATAATTAATAAAAATCTGGAATATCTAGCAAATTTGAAAGAAACGTATACTTTTCTGAAAGAAAGTATACCTCTTTTCTACATTAGCAGGACCGGACACTGGAAAAGTAGTAGTGAATCGCGGAGTGCTTAGAGGTGAATGTCGAATAACTGATTGACCAATACATACTTTACGAACCGTATCGTTGACTGCCAGTTGTGCTGTTCGGAGTTGCTGATACCCCATGGAACTACAGGATAATTGCCTACAAAGAAAAACTTGATAGATTTTAACTATGACTGAAAATGAGACAGAAAAACTATATACACCGCTACAGTCGGATAACTTCTTCTCTGTAGAGATTGATTTTGAATTTCCAGTGCTGTTTTGGAGAGGAACTATGTAGACCTTTTAGGCTCTCAAAATAACCATTTTTTTTTTGTTCATTTAAGGAATCTAAATTTCAAAGGAGAAACCTTTCCTTCATAGCTCGTCTATCCAAACTTGCTGTTGCAAAACCATCGTTATATGACCGCGACGTCGGAAGTACTGTGTAACGCAATGGCGTCTTTCCATCATTCAGCAATAAATCAGTAATGGGTAGAATATTATTACTACTGCTTTGTCGATACGTCGTCTCTAAGGAATTCATCAACTTCGATCCAAGGCATGATGAAGATGGGGTCTCATCATCCTGCTGCTGTTGCTGCTGCTGCTGAATCATCTGTCGATTCGCATCACTACTTCCAGCTTTTGCTCCTACCATACAATGATTCCGGCTATTTTCCTGCAATTTAATTATCTTTTCGTACTTACAATATCTGGAAAGGTTTCAACAGAGTTTTACATGTTTTGAAGAAATAAAAAACCTGTCCGATGTGGTATTTCCAAGAAAGCTGCTTCAAATCGGTTCCGTGATCAGCAATGCTTCCTGAAAATCCATTAGACCCAACAACAGTGTAATTGATTCGAGATTCATATTTGTTGCTACTCGTTGTAACTGATTGTTGTTTCGGTAAACTGTGATCCGACAATGCACGCTGCACTCGATCTTTGCAATTAAAGTGATCCTGCATATGACTGTTGAAGTGGAATCCAAAAAATGGAAATAAAATTCAAAATATGTATGAAAAACCGCCACTGAACGGGCTATACATGAAATTTCTATTTATTATAGACAAAGGAAACTAGCAGTCTTGAAAAACTATT
Source organism: Litomosoides brasiliensis (assembly GCA_013365375.1). Taxonomy (NCBI): domain Eukaryota; kingdom Metazoa; phylum Nematoda; class Chromadorea; order Rhabditida; family Onchocercidae; genus Litomosoides; species Litomosoides brasiliensis. The sequence continues at coordinate 13,541 of JABVXW010000681.1, read as the reverse complement.
GATTAATGTCACGATATTCTGAGTAACTTACATTCAGTGTAGGAAAATTCATTTCTCTGTAGGAACTTTTGTAAGAGACACATGACTTATAACCAACATTTTCATACCTAAAGCAATAAATCACTTCAATTAACGATATAGCTCAAGTCTGATTATAAAGAATTAGAACTAGATAGTTTGAAAAGGACACCATACACTTTTGAAAAAGTATGTTACTTGTATGTTACGAAAAGAAATGGAAGTGGTGCATGCTAGTACACTTTTTCAAAAAGTATACCACTTAACAATCTTGTGTGTTGCAAAACATAGGAAGATGTTGATTATACTATAACAGATCAAACTGATAGGAAAAACAACTGCAGGAACAAAGGAACTAGCAAGCATTCATCAGTCATGATCAACATCTTAAGAATTCAATTATTTTTTCTCCTTCTGCTTGACTTACACAGGTATATGATTTTCAACGTTATGGTTTTTTAATTTCTTCCGAGATATTTGACGTTCAGGAAAAAAATAAGCATTATGAGGATATGGAAGTGGTGCATGCTTTGAAGTTCTGGAATCCAAAGACGGATTCCCAAATGTCAAGCCACTTTCGGTGACACTAGTAAGGGAAATATTATTGTTCTCGATATGAGCAGAATGGATACTGGAGCAAGCTGATGTTGAAGGATATCGTTGTATACATTCTCTAAACATATATGCATTCAGTAAGTGCCGAATTCTAAATTTCTAAAGTTAAACTTCAAATCTTCTGATTTAAAGTTTAAATTTGGACAAATCCTGTAATTGTGATAGATCTTATCCGCAAGGTTTTGAATAAATGTTTGAAGAAAGTGGTATTTTGTCATTAACTTTTTAAAATACCAAATTATGTTAGGCCTCCTTATAATAAAATTGCTTCGCTCTAATAATGTAAACCAAACCCTAAACGAAATTAGATTGTTACTATTAATTTGGATCTAGTTCTGTTCGACTTCAATCACTTGCAACTTCAGATAACCTAAGCATAGTCTCAAACTAAGTGAAAAATAAGGATTTTACGTGGATGCTCTCCTCTTTCCATTGTCACTATCATCATCACCGTTGCCATCATCATGCTCTGTGCGTTCATTTTCCGCGGAGATAAGTAAATCCGGAAACGAGCCTCGTGGAGTGGCTGGGCAAGATTTCGTGATCAGCGAGTTCGAATCATTTCGAGTACCTAATGATGTCGATTCGATCTGATAATCTAAGCAATTTCTCCAGGATCCTGGAAATACTAACGGTATATACTAAAAACGATAAAGTAATTATGTGATAATATAAATGATAATCACATAATTTCGAGCGGTGTGATGAGTCAATTAAGAAAAGTTAACCTTTATTTCCGGAAACATTATGAACAGAAGTGCTGACATCAGGTTTACTAGCCGAAAGCCGGAGTTGTGTGAGACCAAACTCGAGTCCTCGTAATTTCTGAGTTGCCGCTATCAAATCCTTCTGGCGCTTTTTTCTCACTGACTTATTAGTTGTTTTATCTTTAGCTAGACGTTCTGCTGCAGCAACAATTTTCCGATGTAACTCGACATCCGCTTCCAACATAGAAATTCTGTCATTCTAAAACTAATAATGAAAATTTACATGGAAGTTGTTTTCAAGCAGCGAATATTTCTAAAAGAATGAAAGGCACCATTTAAATTCCAGTATTCCAATGGAATTTGAAAAATAAGGTGATACAGAAAACTAACACTATCTACAGGTCTCTTAAAAACTTCTTCGCTGAGACAGAAAGCTGTTCCAACACGTCGCTTCACTTTCGGCTCCTCTTCCCCTGGCATTAACGTCTTGTAAATTTCTTTTGGTAATTCGCCAGTGATTTCCTGTACAACAGTAACAATTGAAAAATTTTACTGCACGTAGTTTAACTTGCTGGATTCTAAATGTTTACCGCTTCTTTGATGCATACTTCCCGCAATTCATCAAGTTTTGCTAGAAGTTTTTCTTCGAGTTCGTTTTTCCTCTTCTTCAACTGTTTGTACAGTTCGATTTCCTTTTGCTTTTCTTCTTGAGTCTTTTCTGCAAATAACTGAAATGAGTTGATTGTAAAAACAGAGAAAGAAAAGTGAAATTTCTCACAATAGAGTACCTAGACTTTGAACGTCGTTCAACGATGACAGTGAAACAAGAGAACCATTGGATACTTTTGCTGACGGCATACCATTGGATGACAGCGAACTGCAATGTGAGTGATGTTCTAATAATAACACTTCTAATACCATAAAGAACTATTATTAGTCATGAAACTCCAAAAAGTTAACCTTAAGTTAAAAAAAAATAAAATGAAATTACGAATGAAAACACCACGAAATGCTACAGTGCAAAACAAATGGTAGCTTAAAACAAGAAAACTACTTGCGAATCAAATAAATTATTACTCCACATAAGCAGCGATAGCTAGCTTTTGCTAATGATTTGATTGTGAAGGAAACCGACAAATCCATTTAAACTCCAAACAATTCCTGTGTGTCACAATGCTTTTTATACTGTTGATTCTAATTATCCATTCAGTGTGAGATTCTTCTGTATTTTAAAGCCTGAGAGACTTGTCAGACATTGTCATACTTAATATTATTTAAGATATTTAGTATTTAAGACATTTAGTATAACATATTTACGACTGTATTTAAAACGGTAAGGCTTGTCAGTAAGTCAACTGTTGGTAAACTTCGGGATTTTATTTGATATGTTCACAAAACAAAAGAATTGAGAATTCTCATTAAACCCTTTTTTACGAAATCTTATGGAACTGTAAAAGAAAACGAAAAAGTGAGAGACCAAACAAAGTTGATTTTCAGAAAATTATACAAAAGTCATTTGTGTGCTATAATTAACTGGAGTGTGTAACAAAAGAGTTCGAGGAGGTTTCGCATCATGGACAATTTCTGATTCTGCATATTAATTTAACCCCTGGTTTCAAATACTCCCTCCTCGCTGGACAAGCTACTACTAAGCTTGCACTACCAAACCTACGTTTTTCATGAAACTGGCTTTTATAGTCGATTTTAATTCCTTATAAGTCCCGTTACCTCCGACATTCGTGATGAGGAGTGTATGAGTGGTTTTGTTCCGAAAATCACTTCGGCTTACTTACAAGTATTACTGTTAGAGAATTCCCCAAAATTCCTATATGTGAAGTCAAAACAGTAGTCGCTGATTCAGGAATCTGTCAAATGCTAAGAAAGGGAAGCAATCAAGAAATGAAAAAAAATATGAAGCTCTCAAATGATACACACAAATAAATAGCAACGGTAACTATGAAATCCGACAGTACGGATGCAACCATAAAAAACGACTGTTTGTTTTATACTGATCTGACACATGGTACCTTCATAAGCTAATGATTTTTTCAATGAGAAGTCACACAGTTGCGAAAGTACAGTGTGTCATTCATCAGTGTTATGGAATAAGCTTACTTCAACGAGGGCAACGACGATGCAACAGAAGAATGGTTTATTAGACGATAAAGTTTTTCGCCCAGTTGCTTCAGTTCAACTCCTGGATCATTCGGTAGAATTCTCTGAAAGCATCACAAATTATTTATCTAACTGGATTACATACTCAAATTATACCACCGATCTTTAAACGTTGCAGCATAACAACCCCACCCTTTTTTCTCTTCTCTCCCAGTTATTACTGACCGATAGACGATCCAGAAATATTTGTAGCATTTCCGGCCGTATGTTTTCTATCATAAAATATCTCAACTTCTGGCCTACGACATACTTCAACTAAAATAGAGAATCGGCTCCATCGGATCAGGAAATAAGTTTTACAAGTAAAAAAAACTAGCTGGTTAATATGAATAGTGAAGAAGTTAAATGTTATGATACCACTATTCTCGACAACCGATAAAGTAGTCCCCTTATCCCATCCCGTTCTTCTTTCCCTGTCAGCTTGATACGACAACTAATGCTGACGTATTTTTAACGAAAGGTTAATAGTACATCCATTTCACTGAACGATGTGTCAACTGAAGAGAAACCTTACAAATAGCAAATAAGTAAATTAGGCAGTGAAGAAAATGTGAAATTACCCAGAAAATCCACAAGGACACACTCCTGCCTTTCTCTTTTCTACTCCCTCCCTTTCCTCTACCGGTAAGGATTGCTGATTGCTGAGGACCAACCTACTTCGTCCAATATGGAAATAATTTACATTGCATAAAATAAAGAAAATGTAGAAAGACAGTAGGCCGAATTTCATACACGAGAGCTGCTCGCTTTGAGCGACACAATTCCATTCGGGTATCTTTCCCTTCTTTTCACTACTCAATGGCGAAACCTCGAGCCTCGACGAAGGTAACTTTCATGACAAGATTAACTGCTTCCTTATTCATGTATCTAAGAAGAGAAAATAAAAAAAAGACCTACTCAGCATACCTATAACATGAACACGATCTTGAGAAGAAACCCACGGCAGATAGCAGTGATGCTTGAAGATCCATTAGTCAACAATCATTTACACATCCAATACAGAAAGCTGGCCACTTCATCTCATACAACTAACAACACCGAGATTGCAATCTCGACACTATAGAATGGAATGCAACCACAACGTGCACAACGTCCTGCTGTCACTGTAACGTGGACGGATGTCTGCCGTACTCATTTCTTCATTTCCGGTATGATATATAGTCTGCTCTCATGTATATATATATATATATATATGCACAACGTCCTACTGTCATGAGCATGTATATGAGAAAGAAAGAAAGAAGGGTATCCGACATAGTTGAGATGCTGACGGATTGCGAAACTTCCATTCAATCAAAACTCATCCATTGCATCGTACAGTACAACGTGGTATAGAATATATGAGTGGTCATTTGTAAGGAATAACATTGTTTCCGAGTGTGGTTGATTGTCATTTCGGCAAATGATCCGCTCTTGCACAGGTGATTTGCTGTTTTGAGTGTATAATTATGGACTCTTCCTCTAGGGTATGAGGACATTGTCTTATTGAAGCTGTTTGTTAACCAGGTATACACACCTCTATCATTTTGATAACTCAAATGTATACAAAATGCTACATGTTTGACAACCGTAACACATTTTCGAGAATGGCCCAAGAGAAAGAAGTCGTGCTTTTAGACTAACGATCGTCAGTGTTCCAAGGCCAGATAATTTAATGTCAATAATAAAACTTGTAAATTATACTCAAATGTGTACCTATCATGTTAAAATGAAGGTCTGTATTTCGAATGACTACTGAAACTCGCAAATGCAAATAAACATTATTTCTTGGCAAATCATATACATTCGAACTTGATAGTTCAACATACTCCAGTAAGTGATCCGACAGAAATACGTTATAATGCTACTGCTTGGAATTGATTAGAACAATTCCTGTGCACATTTGTTTCCAATAAACTACCGTATTACGTTAATTTATAGGCTTCGCTATAGCAGCTTGAAGGGACTTTTCATCATATTGTCATCTTCTCGCCTCTCTAAAATAATAGTCACATCGGTATATATTTCTTTACGGCCTCTATTCCCCATGAATTTGCTTATGGGTTATCCGTAGTTACTACCTCAGATGATTATTCCATCTATCTTAATTACTAATATTACTACTTAACTTGAGTAGCAACAATTACCACGAGTACTTTGGAAATTAAAAGCTGCATTCGTGACATCAATCAATCTGAGAAAGCATTAAATTAGTAAAATGCAAAAAAAAGTAGTATTTGGTATCTCCCCTTTACCTCCAAAGTTCTGAGTAGGGTAAAATAGAACGAGCTTTCGACGGCTAATTAGTGAAAATATAATAGAGAGAAGGACTCTGTCATTTCGTTAATAAATACTTTAGTAACAAAATGATGGATAAATACAAAACTGGTTACACGGAAGGATATCACACAAATGTGTGATATCCTTCCGTGTAATGACACCATCAACTGAAATGTCCATTTCATCTCAAGTTAGTGTACACTTTACAGCGAAGAAAAAACTTGTAATGTTAACATCCATAATTTTTATCCTTAAGTCTTATGAATGGAAAATATGAATAATGTAAAATAACGGAAGGATATCACACATTTGTGCAGATTTTGGAACTGGATATTTACGTGGTTATTTTACCCAGCTAAAAAGACATCAATTAAAATTCTAGATGACTGAGCTACTGCTACGGATAAATAAAGATTGATGTCTGAGACATTCGTGCTACCTTGAAGTTTAAAATTTATTGTTAACTGGTAAAATCAAAAGAAAAAACATAAGACGGTAGTAGGAATAACAAGAACAATCACAGGCCAACATTACTTCAAAAAATTAATGGATGTAAAAATGAACACTACAAAAGTTACTGCTGAAAAGATTCTATTTCATTATTTTTAAAAGAATATTGAATGATAAGAAGTTGTACTCACATTAGCACTGGCACACGTCCGCTGATCCAAATAAAACTGATGCAGTGAGATTGCTGTTGACCAAATCGTTTTGCACAAAAAGTTAGTGTCACAATAGAAAGCATGCACTTGTACAGCAGGTGCAACTGACCGCCTGGATACAGACACTCTAAAAACAATCCGATTATTCCATTCCCACCAGCAAGCAGATCACTTTCCAATTATCTGTATAATTGAAAAGTGAGTAGTAACACAGATTCCTTGAAACATTATAACTTCATCATTCAAAATAATCGCTACATATCTTGAAATGCAGCAAACGATTCAGTCCCATTTTCTCAAAAAAAAAAACTAACTGAGTGGTGGGATCTTTCACAGCTTTTGCGAGCTCGTCGTCTGAATCCAAACAACCCGTACCATCCAGAATACTGTTTGCATTGCTGGATGATTGAATAACCCTGAAAATCTTCCAAAGTGCTATTAAGTGCTATTAAAAAAGTGGCATTTATTATTTTTAGAAAAGAATTCCAAAATATTGGTACATTAAATGAGTTATGAAACAATAAACGAACGTGAGACCACACTTCTACAAAGTCAAAGAGCAAGACACAGTTCTGATGAATGGAGAAAATGGAGTATAAGAGTCATTTTTAGCAGTATAATAGTAGCAGTAACTTTTTATTTCGATATGTTTCAAGCAGCAATCATTTTTTGCTTAACACGAGTTCCTTTATATCAGAGAACTGAAAAGTGAGAAGGTGAACCCTTTACAAGAAAGACCTACAAATAATCTAAATACAGATCAAGTAAAATAATACACGCTACAGAAACTAACCGTGTATTCCGTACTTCAATTGAGAATTTCCGATCCCGATAATAGAGATTGTCTAACAGAGACCAGTTGAAAACCTAAACTCATGTCAGCAAATGCTTTATATGAAATTAAAAATGCACTACATCAGTATGACCATGTTAAGCTGTCAACTGCTCACAACCGTTAGTTCGGTAAAATATTGAGAAAGTGGAAAATATAAGACATAATGCCAAAAACTTTGTTGTTAAGTATGGAAAAAAAGCATATGGAATATTTTAAGTTCACTCTTCGAGTATTTCAATGGACATTCAAGGACCAGTGGAAATTAATCATAAATGATTTTAAAGCTAAGTAGTACAGCAGAGCGCAGAAGCGACTAGTGGGCAAGTAAAAGACCTTCTTCGGTTTGGAGATGTCAGCTGGATCATACTGAAATATACCCTTGTTACTGATGCCAACAGTCCACGGCTGGCCAGCTTTGTCCCGCACTTGGTAAAAATGACATCCATGAGTAGAAGATCTTTCTGCAGTTTGTAGAAAGCTGTAAACAGCACTGCTTATACATTTATGCATCTATGGCAAATTCATCAGTGCTTACTGGAAATGAAAATTACCGAAGAGTAGATAAAAAATGACTACTTTAGAATTGCAACTCCTTTGGGTACGCCACAAAGATCCTTGTACAATTCTATCACATTCTTTTCAACATCCTCTAGTGATACATCGTATGTGTGCAACATCCCACTTGGAATTGGTACAAGCTCCGTTAGTACATACCGTGCCTTTTCATCACGAAAATGGAGTATTATTAGATCAACTGCGCTTTCGTAAACTGTTACATCAATGAGAACTGTTTTTTTTTTAAAAAAAACCGATCAGTGAACATATAATGTCCATCGTTCATTTGATATTGTCAAAATCCACCTTACTTTGTGTTAATACTGGGAAAGTGATGAATTAAGGAACAAATTTGTTGTGCGACATATAAAGAACTACAATTTCAACCATGCATGATTTACGGACGATTCCGAGAAAATGATGTCATTTAAATATTACACTCTTAACTGGAAAATGATATTCAAACACTACCTTACGTAATTGCCACAATATATTTGCAGGAAGCTGGATGCAATTTTATAGTATTCCAGATCCGTGAATTCCAGTAAACCCTTGAAATAGCTTGTAGTATCCTGTGCATAAACACCCCACAGCAGAAACAAATTGGTAACAAAATTACTTGGTCTCTGTTTCATAACTTCAACTAATTTAATATTCAATGCAAAAGTTTTCTTAACAATGAAAATACAAAAGCAATAAAGCGGAGATGAATTTACTTTAACTAATCGCTTGGCTGTCTCCAAAAAATATAGCTCAACAGCTGATGGATGACACAAGGTAAGTACTGAATCAACGAAGAACCTAAAAAGGAATAAATGAGATGCTGAAAAAAAAAGTGAAGCATCAAATTTACAGATGAAACTATTTTAAAAGATGATTTCTGGAAGTCCGACTCCATTGTTTTATACTGTAATTTACCACCAAAACTCTGACATCGCAATATAATTTAACTTAAAAACTCCTACTTTACGCTATGGTGTAACTCCAACACGGCATGTAACTGGTGAGATTTCCGTGGGATGTCACATTCCAAGACCCGTCTATCCGTGGGCAACCAATGATACTGCTCACTGAAAACAACGTAAGGTGCAAGCAACTAGTGCAGTAGCTAAGCATGTTCACCCAATTTATTTCCATCAATTTCCTTTAATCAACATGTCCTCACAGGGGATGGGTATTTCTATTTTCAAAGCTCTCCTCGGTTTCACCAATCGAATCTCGCATACACCTGTATTTGGCAGCGGCTATGTTTAATTGGCAGTGTTTGGTGCGATTGTTTTATGCTGATTCCAGTTACTTGCCTTTCAACTTCTCTGACACATTACTTTCTTCTTTCAACTGTTCATTTTAGTTTGCTTCATTAACAATACAACAAATGGGTCTTTAAATACACACCATACCGGACACGGTCTAAATCTGGCTAACATATAACAGTCTTCTTTGGACTTGAAACAAGTTTTTGGGATGTGATCCAATCCAAGCTAACCATTGGCATTGCAAGTGGCACATCGCAATGAAGCAGTGGGTATGGCTTTTTAAAGTTTAGAAAATGTCGATAAGTACTGGCGATAATGCAGAATATTTAAGTTCGAAAAAATTAATCAAACATCAAACTAACAGATGGTCCACATAAGCTAATCCAAAGTACTGTTTATCAGCATCCTTCAGGGCTACATGGCTAGCAATAATATTTAACAATTCATGGACAACTAGTCGTGGTTGAATGGTAAGCTCCAATTGTTGTCCATCCAGCAAATGTATTATGGAACGTTTGCCATCGTGCATCTGCAATTAACTTTCTTCATCACTGCAGTAGCTGCAGCAATGACCATTTGCTTCTCTTCACATGTTTAGCAAACTACAATTAATACAGCTGAATTGACTGGTTTTAATCCACCTGTGGATCTGACCGGAATTCAAGATTCGTACTGGTGAGCTAAGGCAAACAGAGGTTACAAGCAGTCATTTCGGCGGGGTCTCTTTAATGCAATAAAATTGGAATCTAATCCGTCCCTAGATACCGTAAAGATACACAAGACTCAGTAGAGAAGAATATAGGAATTCCCGGCTTAGTTCCGGGAAGTCCTGCGTTCATATTCCTAATAAATAATTTCCTCCATAAGACAACAACAGAGCGAGCGAAATGACAACTACCAGCATCGCTTTTGGTCTATCGGTCAAGAAAGTATGACGGAGAAGGACAGAGCAAATTGGACAGGAGTGCAACGTGCAAAAAAGAGGACAGAAGAAGGGACAGATCGATACCTCACTTTACAAGGACAGAATAGAGAAAGCCGTGAAGACGTTACGAGGGAGAGAGAGGGAAGGGGAAGAGAAAGAGGGGGGGGGGGTGGAATAAAAGAAATGGACAATGAGATGAATTCTGCCATCGGTAACGATTATTGTAGCGTTGATCTTTGTCCATTGTCCTCTTCTCTGTCAACCCCTTCTCCCGTGCTCGGTGCTTTCTTTCTTTGTTAACTATTCCCTACAGGGTTTTATAGTCTTAACAGTGCTACGACATATTTCCTTTCCCCTTCTTGTTGATGAAACACTGAACTTAAATTTTGAATTGCAGTATTTGAAGTTTTATTGGGAATTAAAGTCGAACACATATTGGAGTTGAAATTCAATCCATCTTGCAGTACTAAATATGAAAGCAAACTATGTCCTCATTTAAGTTCAGTTACAGGAGCTGTTCATTCTCCATGGAGCCGATTTATTCATTGGTTGACCGGATAGCCGTTGCAGTAGTAATAGACGATGACCAGTTAGTACTAGAGAAGGAAGGAGAGGCGAGGGGGGAAGGGGGTGAGAGGCAGAGGACAGAGGACAGTTCACAGGACTTAAAGTATTTGAATGTTTGCTGAAGCGTTACTACTTCAGCGGAATACTATGGGATTGCTTCCAAGGAATTTCTGGCGTAAGTGGTTGTCTTCTTTCCTTTTCCTTACACGAGGAGATTCCTCTGTTCCGCTAACGAATATTTTTAACAGTGTTGAAATGGATGAAGAATTGTTCGCTGGCAATTAATTATATTCACTCAAAGACTTTTTTTGAATATCCGCAGTTACGAAGAAACAAAAAGGGTTAAGTAATGCGAAGCTCGGAGAAAATTCGTTTTGAATATGTCCTTACTGAAGGTATTCACTTTAATAATACGTGTAACATAACATTTACTTGACCTATTTTAATGTATTCCCAAATTTTCCTTCTTACATCTTACAAAATTAGTTAGTAGAAAGGATCCTATCAGATGACTGGATCATTCTATATGAAAGGCCACTACCTTAACGGAGCTGTTTTCAATATGGAAAACATTTCCACAACAGCCACGCTGTATATGCTAATAATAGAAGTGCGAGCTTGCGACGAAGGTGCCGTTGACTGAATTGTAAGGAATTGTGAAAGCGTGAAAGTTCGCGGTGCGGTTTGGTGATGCAACCAAACTTCCTTTATGAAAAAAAAAACTGGACGTTATGAAAGAAAACATGCAAGTCAGACGGTGTTTCAAAATTGATTTTCTAAAACTGTCAAAGTAAATTAAAAGCCTTTAACTGTTGGAACAATGGCGATTCAGCGAACAGTCGCCGATTAAAAGCATTCTTGGAAACTCAATTATGATAAACGGTCACGTATGTTTGTAAAGATTGAACTGAAATATGACGATAAATTAAATGTAACTCCATTTAAGCGAGGGAGCAAAAGTGAGAAGGAAAGATGAGATGATTTCGTCCGTTAAAGTGGTTAGAGGTGAGGGAGTTCATGAAAAGGGGTCTTCTCGGACCACTTTTTTTCTTCGTTAACTCCTTTCCCTTTTGTTCATAATTCGTAAAAACTAATTCTACTCTGGCACATGCGATTATTTGACTTAAAACAACTTCATTTTTCCTGCGGCAGGAAACGTGTTTTTACCGGCACGCTCTGGAAAAAGCTGGAATCCTTTTTCTTCACTACTATCACATTTGTGAAATTTCAAATAGAAAACAGGTCAATATGGTCTTGCATATTCGACTTTTGTAATTAAAACCAAAGTTTGCCCAGAAATTACTAGATTAATTGCAGATACGAATAGTCATCAGTGTGAACGTAGATGAAGAATTGACACAAATTATGCTGAAAACTGGACTAGGCTGGTAGTGTCAGGAAAAGCTGCTCCTAAAATCGGTTATTCTTGAATGGATGATACAAACGCCGAGTTGCACACGTTTTTGTAACTCATTTTTCAGACAGAGAGAGAGAGAGAGAAGGAAAAATGTATGTGTTCATGTGCAAAGGAAAATTCGGTAAATCTCATCATAATTGCATTAATTGGGAAAAATAAAGAGCTTACCGAGAGTCTCTGAAATCGGCCCATGGATGGTGGGTGAGCAGTGTAATTTGATTCTTACAAAAAAATTTCCAAATCTTTTGTGTGAAAAGGAGGGAAGTGCGACGACACGTTGGAGGTAGAAATCAGTTTCGGGTAATTGATTTCAAGGGGTTGCTGATGTAGAGGTGGAAGGAGGAGATGAAGGAAACGGTGGAAGATTGGAAGAGAAGGAAGAGGTAAGGTTGTTCACACACGGTTGCTGGTAACAACTAAATGTCTACTACTCCTCAGCAAAATGACAACTATCGATGGGAAGAATGAAATATATTATAATTCAGCGGATAGACAAGCACCAACTTCTTCTTCTTCTTCATACTGTTGCTTTCTTTTAAGATCGTCATCCTCATCTGCATTAGCTAGTTGCATGTGTGCTGCACGCATGTTTCCGCAGTGCATCCCAGCTGATCAATCACCTCTGCTTATCTTGCTGCCCTGTTAGGTAGAGTAGACAGGTCACTGCTGTAAGGGGATCATTTCTCTTCCTTGAGAAGCACGACCAAGGAAGAAGTCGAAATTGAAAATGAAAAAGGCTTCTGCGCTATACTTCTCTCCAATAAAGTGATTGTTGCGCAAGGAAACTTCCTCCCTACTGCATCTCGTATCTCTTCTGTTAGTTCTCCTTCAAATGTTTTGTCATCCAATAGTGGCAACTGCTTGAAAAGCTTGTTAACGAATTTAAAATGTGGTAAATTTATAGCACCTAACATCAAAAGATTACGGGAGCGCAGTTCAAGCTTGCTCAAGCGCTAATGAGAGAGGGTAGAGAAGCTGTGGACAACTATTATGCTACTTGACTTTGTAAAGTGTGTTTCGGAAGAAGTGAGATGAATTTCGGTTCAAACTCATTCCATTCAGCTTAATCGATCTGCGGCCACTTTCGGCTTGAGATAAAGTTCACTGATAGGACAACTGTCTCAAGAGCTCACCTGCGGGTGCCATACAGTCAGTTTTAATCTTCATTTAAAACAAACTATATACATATAATACATACAGGAAGATTATAACAAGACTTTTATGATATGGCTAGGAAAGGCGAAGGGTTTCAGGTGTGGAATATTCGGAGAATTAATTGCTGATATTAGCAGTTTTACCTTAAAATTAATAGGCGCAAAACATTAGTACCGGAAGTTTTATTATTAGGAGCTCGAACCTAGGCATTTTATTTCCTAAGCTTCTGTGATAAGTAGAATAAAAGGATTTAACAGCAACATTTTGCAGAGACTCACCGTTCAGTTTAAACTTCTTTCCCTACTATTCAAAAAATTAGGCAATTTTTAAAAAGTGTTTGAAATGCATCCCACCTTTCAATTCGATTACATTTATTCGCTTATATATATATATAT
>JABVXW010000680.1:0-15257 GCA_013365375.1 Litomosoides brasiliensis | reverse complement strand
TCCAGAAAAATCGTTAACAATGAGAAATTTGATAATAACAGCAAAATCAAAATATCGTATCAATATTGTGATCAGTTTAGAAAATTATCACTTCTTATCAAAATGTTTGTTTTAAGTTTGTAAATTACCAGTTATTATCAAAGTGTATTTTGCTTTGTTTTAAGTTTGCAAATTATTAGTTATTATGAAAATGTATTTTGCTTAAAATATAAAAAAAATGCACTATGACAATTCTATTATACTAAAAACTATCATTAAAAAAAATTATTAAAAATTTTTCCATAATTAAATTACACATTCAGCAGTGTCGTAAATAAAAAAAAAAGTGCATTTAGTTAAATGCTCAAATTATAAAGTTATGTTACTGTAAACTGTGAAATATTTACAACAATGGAAGATAAAAAAAAATAATATCAACGATTTTTACATTCTTTTTTTTGAAATTTTCTTTGATATCTTAATGTTTCAGTTATTTAATTTAGTTATTTTTTTTTGTCGAATAGCATTTTTGAAAGATTCTGAAAAATTTTTAGCTTTTTATCACCTGAATTTGACTGGCCATTTGTTTATTTAGTTGTATGAGTTGAGTATTTTTGAATTTCCTGTTATTTGAATTCGATTGGTTTTTTGTTTATTTATTAGCTGTATAAGTTAAGTAAATTTGATTTTACTTAATTTTTTGCTTTTAGGTCATTGTATAGTTTCTCAATTCTTCCTTTTTTTTTTATACTTAAGACTTGTTTCTGTTCTGAGCACTTCAATTTCACTGGTAAATTATTTAGTTAGTTTTCCACACATTTTTTTTTTCTAATTCAAATTAAAAAATTTCTTAGCTAAATCGAATTTTTGTGAGATTGCTAGAGCAAAGCTTAATTTTATTTTTGCATTATAAAACTTTTGGCATGCAAAATTTGCAACATACTTTACTAAATTTCGTAATTAATTTGAAAAGATTAAAACTTCAAAATTTCCATTTTTTGACTAAATTTTGTTTTAAATACTATGAAAATTTCCACTCCTACACTTTGATTGCACAGAATAAAAAAAATTTTTTTTTTCTAATTAAAATATTGTGATGATAGTTGAAAACACAAAAATTGAACATCTGGAAGAGAGCATAGGATAATTCTACCGAATGAAAAAAAAAATAACCGTTAACATTAAAACATCTGGTGGCGGAAATTGATTTTCCGCATCACTATGACAGTTATTCAATTTCATGCTCTTTTTTTTGTCTAAATTTTTTAAATTAATAGAACACCTTTGTTTCATATCCTTTGCGCATTCATCTTACCGCCGTTTATCTCTTTCAAATTATGTCTTATCATTATCTATCTCATAAAAAATAGTCCAATAAAAACAATCCAATTGGCTAACTTTTTGTCTTTTTTTTTAATTTTAAAGCATAAAATTTAAATAAGGAAGAGAGCCATAAAATTTTAAATTAGAAATAATAGGAAATTAAATGAATTCGTTCTAATTTTGATTTTTTATTCTAAAATTTTCATTCTAATTTTGACTTTTTTTCGTCTTGTTCTAATGCTGTAATAAAATGCTTTAATAATATTATTATCGTTATCACCCTTTATCACCATCATTACTATTGTTATTATTATTGCTACTGCTATTGTTTTTATTATTATCACTATTATTATTTTCATTGCTATTACTACTATCATTATCACTATTGTGAATATTTTTATTACTATTAATTATGGTCATTATCACTATTATTATTATTATTAATCAACAATAGGAAAGGATGTGATTTCAGTGTGAAGCGGTTTATTCTTGCCTGTAACAATAAATTCGCTATTATAAAACTGAAAACAGAAAAAAAAATTATTAGGAAATTAATTTGTAAAAATAATTAATTAAATCAATGAAATTTTAGGCTATCAAAATGCTTCGAAAATTTTACTGATAATGGTTTTTCAATAACAACTATAAGCGGATGAACATATTTTTTTGAATACAAACACATTTACCATATGCTATTAAAAAAGGTAAAGTAAATGAATTTTAGGGTAACCTTAATGTAGTCAGTAATAATGAAGAATACACATTATCGATTGGTTTTATTTATTACAGGAAAATTTAAAAAAAAAAAAGAATAAACCTACCATACTTAATAAATATCCGTGAAAGAATGAGTCATACATTGAACCAAATATTCGTTGTAAGGTGAGAATTAGGAGAAACATTATAGCAATACTACAGCAAAATACTGATAGTGAAATTAGAATTGAATTGACTACGGTATGTGGCAGATAGGTATAGATAAATAAACTGAAAAAAAACTTATATTAAAATTGAAAAAAAAGTTTATGTACAAATTTAAATGACTTATATTAAAATTGAAAAAGAAGTTTATTTTTTTTAATTTTAAAAAGAAGAAATTAATATTTTAGAAAAAAAAGAAACCTAAACTTATTGAATTAGAAAAATTATTTTGGAAAAATTTTTTTTCCTGCTAATTTAGTGTAATTTTAACTGTGATACATTTCAAAAAATTTGAAATGAAAAAGATTTTGGATAAAAATTTTTTGAAAATACAACATAATTGAAATGAACATTTAAAAAATTATGTAAAAAAAATATGTGTACAGTCTGAATTGTTAACTAAGTGAAACAATTCAAGAATGGTTAAGATGTTATATTCTAAAAATTTGTTAGTTTTTGTTGTTGCTAATTTAAGACAAAAAAAAAATTCTCCCAATTTTGTATTCAATTAAAATACACATTTTTAGCATATTTAAAAATGGAAAATGTTGCACATAAATAATTTTGGAACAGATGGTACATTTCAATTAGATAGTTTAAAATGATTGGTAATTTAAAATAATTATCGTTTATTTTATTTTTGCTAAAATATTAAGATTGCTAGTGGTGCTTTTTCATATTTCAATTAGATAATTTACACATTTCAATTAGATAGTTTAAATTTATTGCTAATTTAAAATAATTGTTGTTTACTTTATTTTTGCTAAAATATTAAGATTGCTAGTGGTGCCTTTTCTTTTCTTTTTTTTGAAAGAGATTAATTAACCTGGACGATAGTGTTAGACCAATTTGCGCAAAGGTCAAAAGAATTGTTGCGGAACTCAATGTTAAGCCACATGTTTTAAAAATTACACCATTACTTTTTGCATTGTTATGTGACGGCAAATTCTTCATATCTGAAAAGTGATAAAAAGAGGAGAAAAAAATTTTTTTTAAAAAAAAAGCAATTAAAATTGCAGTGACGCAAATTTAAATTTTAATTTAACATTTAAGTTTTTGGTAATAAACAATAATTATTGAATAGTTCACAATATAACTGTTAAGTGATGTCAACTTTTTGCATACTGTAATAATTGTTAAATAATAAAATGTTAATATATTACTTAAAATGCATAAACAAATTTCTTTTTAAGTAAATTTAAATAGTTGACATCAAAGATGAGTAGATTGAATTTAAAAATTTCAATCGCTTTTTCATACAATTTCATAATTCATTTCATATTGAACTTCGTCTTTAATTGCACTATTACTATATTAACTTCCTCCTCTCCCACATCCCCTCCACATGCAAAACTCCCACATAAAATTTAACATAAACAAAAAGAAGAAAAAAACTAAGAAGAATTTTGCTGAAATTTTCATTGTTAAATTTAGTTATTAAAAAAGAGCATAAATTAAAGATGGAAAAAATAAATGAAAAATAAATTTATGCAAATAAAAAAAAAACATATATATGTGTACATAGCACACATGTATAAGAACACATAAAAATTAAGCTGCCAACCACGTAGTTTACGTACACACATAAACATACACGTAAGTATATGATGTATCATACATATTAACGTAAAGTGTGAATTTCGCATCTAATTACTTCGTTGAACAAATTGTAACAAAGGGGAGTTGCATATATGAAAGAAAAAAAGGAGAGACACAAATGCACCTCTTTTTCACGTAATGTTTACGTGATGTGTTTTTTTTTCACTTTAATAATATTAAGCATAAATGTGTTTTTCGCGCTTTTTTTCATCACAAATTATCAAAATAATTTATCTCAAAAGAATGCAAAAATATTAGCAAAAAAATAGAATTAAAAATTTTGATCGAAAAATAAGAATTAAAATAAATTAATAAATTCATTTCATTTTGTGGTATATGAATTTTAGTATTTAAATTTGTATAAAATACTTTACAGTTGCAAAAATGGTAAATTCGATGAATGGCATAAGTAGTAAAATCCATTTTTGAATAATATAAAATATAAATATATATATATGTACATGTATATATACAGGTGCTCGCCTTTTTTTTTCACAAAAAATTCAAATTCTTTTCGAAACAAAAAAAAAATGGAATTAAAAATAATTGAAATTGGAAATGGAAAAGAAAACAGGGAAATGTATAAATGAAGTGTTGACATTTGCTTCTTCTTCCACTTGACATTTCTAATTTCTCCACGGAAATACTTGTACAGAAAAAAAAAGCAAAAAAATATGCTCTCTAAAATAAATTCCTAACTAATACTTTGCTTTACAGAAGATAGAAATTTAGTTTGTGCTTAAAAATTTTTGAAAATAAAAGAAAAAGAAAATTTGAGAGAAAATTTGACAGACACAATGTGACTAAATTTGACAATATTTGACAAAATAAAAAAGAAAACTTTTTTACTGCATTTTTTATTGATATTTGTATTATATATATATATATATATGTATTTTATATTCTTAATATTTGGTATTCCATTATTCATATTTTTGTTTTCTTCAAAACTTATGCATTCATCGTTAGCCGCAAAATATATATATATATTTTTTGCAGAAATATGAATATAAACTGAAATTGAAATAACCTTCAAAATAATTAAGAAACTAAAAATAACTTTGAAATAATCAAAAAACAATTCACAAATAGCAAAATAAAAAGTAAAAACTAATTATGCCCAATCTTTGCTTTATAAAATTAAATTCATCCAAAAAGTAAAATCATTCAAAGCAACCAAAGAAAAAAACAAATTAACAATTAACACCTGAAACTTTTGACTTTTTTGAAAAAGCAATCGATCTATTATTTCATTTCGAACTGGAAATAGTGCAGCAATGTTATTGAGGGATGAAGCTAGCTAGGATGAGAATAAGAATGAAATAAGTTAGTTCAAAATGGGAGGAATAATTTTAAAATTACATACATCTATGGATGTATTGAAAATAGCCTGGTTTTATTGTGATTTATTAAACGTAATTTAACTTTAGGCTTATCGACTTATTAAATAACAGTGTTATTATCGAGTGAGATAATTCTATTGATATTTAATTCAATAAATTTATCGTTTCAGACATACTTTTTTATTATCATTTAAAATTTCAAATCCTTTTTTTTTCTCCTACTTTATTCATCTCACACTAATTGTGGTAAAATTTGAAGAAATGAAAAATTTTTTCTTTCTTACTAATAAAGCATTAATTACATTTTTTGAAGTAAGAAAAAATGCATGAAATGCACCAAAACATTCCTCATTCATTTTTATAATAAACAAAAATTTTCATCCAATACATTTCGAGTGATTTTTTTTCTTAGCAAAAAAAAAACTAAAAAGTGAAATGGAGCATAAAGAGAGAGAAAGTGAGAGAGAAAGAGAGGAAAAGGAGAAGAATTCTCTGGAAAGCACTATTTTACATTTTATTCAGTTGCTTTTATTTGATAAATCTTTTGAGTGAGTAAATAAAAATTTGAAATGGCAAAATAAAAATTGAAATGAAAGTGAAAAATTCAACAATTACTAGTTTTAGAAATTAATTAATGAATGTGTGCACAGGTATATCTGGCATCTTCAATCATCAAAAATTTAATGAAAACTATCAAAAATTAAAAAATTTATGCATAAAAATTTTTTTTTTGTTTTTTCTATTTTGTTAAATACTACTCATTTAAAAAATTTAGTGAAATAGCAATAGTCTTTATTAGTCAATAATTTTTAAAAAAAGAAAAAGAACAGAAAAAAACTAGAAAAATTTTAATCATTATTTTATTCTCATCGTCATTTTTTTTTTCAAAAACAAATCAATTTCTTTTTATGCCTTCTTTTTCAGCTTTAAAAATAATTTTATAGCATTTAACTTATGTTTGAATTTATTTTACATCAAAAAAAATTAACTAATTCAATTTACACATATAAAGTTTTTTTTTTTAATTGCAAGAAAAAAGGAAACAAATGAAATTTAGGATAATTGCGAAAGTTTGTGGTCATACTTTGTGCGAGAGTTTTTAATTGCATTGTTAAGAGGAGAGAATTTTTTTTTTGCACTTCAAAGAGTGCTGCAATTGATCGTTCTAATTTTGCAAACACAAAAAAAAACACAAATAGTAAATTGAACGGAAAAAAAAACTTAAAAGAGAAATTGTTTAGCACTAATTTCACAAATGTAAAAATAGGACTGTGGAAGAGCGAAAAAAAAAGCTGCATAATTTAATTATTGAACGAAAAAAAAGAAGAAATAAATTAAGTAAAATGAACCAAATATAATTAGGTAAAAAAAAATTAATCAAATTTTGTTAAATTTAAAATGAATTTTCAATAAGACAACAAATATCTTTAAATAATTCAAAAGTGATCAAAAAAAAGTTCTATTTTAATATTACTATTAATAAATTTTGATCAAAAAAAATTATAAATTTTTTTTTTAAAATGAAAATTTGTTGAGAGAAACATTTAAAGAAATTTTTCAAATATTTTATTGTAGAAAAATGAAAAAAAATTTGCAGTTTTTTTTCACACATTCACACACACACACACACACACACACACACACACACACACACACACACACACAACCTATATAATAAAAAATTTGAAAGCGAATAAAAATAGTTTTGAAGGAGCATATTTTGTTTTCATTTTTTAAAGTGAAAAATTTTAAGAAAAATAATAACAAACGATAAGTCAACAAGAAAACTTTAAAAATGGAATAATCAATATGATATTGTTTCATTCATACTTTTAAAGAATAAGTTTTTCTTTCAAATTTTTTTTTAACTTTTTAAATTCAGTGACAAATAGATGGGAAAGATCGAATATTTTAGATTGAATTGTCAAGGGAAGGCTTGTTTTTGTAGACGTGGAAAAAAGTGAGCGATATTTAGTGGATATTTGGTATTGAAGTACGTGCACATATACGTATATATGTGTATGTATGTGTGTGTGTGTGTGTGTGTGTGTGTGTGTGTGTGTGTGTGTGTGTGTTAGGAATTATTAAATTCTTTATGAATTCATTTCTTTCACCTTTTTGTATTTATCAAGAAAAAAGGAAATCTTTTATTATCACATTTTATCATTAAATTATTCACTTAGAAATATTTGTAAATGAAATAGTAGTTTAAATCATACGAATGATTCATTCATATTAATTATGATTTTTTTTTACTAATTATAAATGAGCACATCCTTTTGAATAACATTAATAGAATTTATAGTTAGTAGCATTTTGCATAACAGTCAACACAAGTTCCTGATATTGGAAAATAAAATTTAATAAAATATTAAAATAATTTTTTTATAATTTTTTTTTCGGGCAATTACTCCTTTTTTGTTTTCCTCAAGCATTACCTTAAAAAGTACAACTAGAAGATTGATTTCGTTAGTTTAATTGGATTTGCAAAGGTGAAATTTAGTTCGATCGTTTTTTTTTTTCTTTTGGAAGAGAGGAAGGAAAATGCACTTGCAAAATAACTATTGAATTTAAACGTTCCTGGTTTTTTTTTAGGCATTTCAATTGTTATTTCCAGTTTGGCTGTTTTTTTTTTCTTTTATTCCCTAGGCTAGGTTAATTTACATATCGAACAGCATTTCCTTTCATGTATGCCGCATGTTTGTGTATTCGCCAATTTTTGATACTGCAAAAATCTAAAACACACAAAATATATACCATGTATATGTATATGCGCACACACACACACACACACGCACGCACGTACACATATATATGTGTACACGTGCGTAAAAAAAATTATTAATAAAAAAGATTGTATTTGTGGGTAAACAAAAAGTGTTAGAATGCAGAATATTATTTCAATTTTAAAAAATAAAATATAATAAATACTGTGAAAATTTTTTTTTCTTTTTATTTTTTAATTATTTAATAGTATTTTTACAACAACAATATGTTCAAAGTGTGAAAAAATCTTTTCTATAAAAAGTTTTCCTAAAATTTAACTGTATATTTCAGTTGTTGACGATGTTATTTGAAAGTTCAAAGTTCATAAATAATATTTATTTGTTTTATGAAAGATTTACGTTGATTACACTAACATCTAGAGCGATAGAATTCTATGATATCATTTTACAAGTAAAAACAATTGATGAATTAAGTGGTTCCAAATACGTGACGTATGTTACTGCTATCAATCCATACGTAATTCGATGTATGCAAATTAAAATTACTTTTTTTTTTACTGAAACTAAATAAATAACTATTATGAGTTGTAATGTGTGACGTTATATGCTAGCTAATAATGCATTTTGTGGTTTTAAATTATTTCAAACGATTACTTCTTTTTCGTAGATACTTCTTTCATCATGAAAAATTCAAATTTAAAAAAAAAATTTTTTTTTTATATCAAAAATTTAATTTTAGAAAAAATTTATTTTAACGTTGCATTTTGCAACAATTTTATATCTGCACGAAATTCTAAATAATTTATATTAGAAGTGAAACTTAATGAATTATTTTAACTCATTCTTTTTTTTTTTGTTGCACTCTTTATCGTTAATTCCTAAATTACAGTATACCAGCAATTCATATGTAAATTCCTTGGTTTCAAAACTAATTTTACATTTCAGTTTTTTCTTTAAACAATTCTTCTTTCATTGTTCACATTCTCTTTTACCATTTCATCCTCTCTTCATACATCTATCCATAAGATTTCTGAGATTATATTTGTTACAAATTATTCTTACTCTATCAAACGTAAGAGTAAATTTACGTACACGGAGTTATGTGTGAAATAAGAATACTTACTTACTGCTCTCAAATCTTTTAACCTTTCGAATCATTGCTACAACGAACAGTTAGTCCAAAAGGACAATTAGGATGAATGTGATGCTGTACTAAATTAGTTTCGTCTTCCGACACTTCTACTATAAAGTCAACAGTATTAAACCAATTAAGCTTTTACTTCTATTTGTCAAAGTTCTTATGAAGCAAAATTCACCACATATTTTTGGTGAAACGAATCGATAAATGTCGACCGGTATAATCAAAGTAGCATAACCGAAATGAAACGAGAAAATAGAAATATTTTGTTGAAGTCAAGGAAATGGATCCTACAACCTCTTACAACATTAATTCAAGTATCCTATGACATCAATTTTTACAACATCAATTCTTACAACTTCAAAGTACTTCAAAAGTACTGATCAGAGATAAAACTTGCGAACAATAGAAGATTAGTTAAATAAATTATTAACGAAAAAATAATGCGCCTTGGACTATATTTTAATCCTTTCGAAATTACGAACGCAACGTAACGGATCAAGAACACGCAGTACATCCAACAAAACTCTATCTCATTAAAGAGGCGAAAAATACATAATCAAATGGTCAACGAAGAAATAGTTTAAATTTGGTGAGTGGAAAAAAATGTATCATAGAATTAAAAATGTGTAAAAAATGATTTTAACTTCTTACTCCGACGATAGCAAAGGTCAAGTCATGTAGTAGAGGAGCTAATGATAAGGTGCTAACACTAGAAAAACAATCAGATGATAATTCAGGACTATGGAAAGCATTCTGCAACAGTTTTGATACAACGTTTGCACCTACAAAACAAATAGAACTGAAATAAAAAGTAATTTTATAAAGGTAATTTTAATGATCAGATTTCAGATACTTATTGCATTTGGATTCAAAATACTACCTAGATTTTTACTATCTAGATTTGTGTAAAATTAAATTGAAGAAATTCTCATTTTGCATAGAAAAAAATAATCCTACAGGTAGTGCGCTGCTAGAACACTTTCTTCATTTCAACTAAAAAATTTTAAACACTAATAGAAAAGATTGAAATAGATCGTTTAAAACTCTAACTTTTGCTACTCCTATAAGTTGATTTAAACTTACGACTTCAGTTATGTTGATGGATTGTTATGCTTCTGTTTACATTTCTTTTTTTTTTCAAATTTTATTTTTAACAAAAGATGCATTAAAATAGTCGTTTTGGGAATATTATTTCGACAAAAATTAGATGCGATTAATTGTAACAATCCATCAACACAATTTAAGTCGCATAAGCTTTTTGAAAAAAACTTCTTGAAAACTTTTAACTTAATATCGAAAAGAAGAACTTCTTAGTTGCAAGTCTTATCAAAAAAAAATTGCATCAACAAAAAAGCAATTATCAATTGTCTTTTTAAGGGGAATACTTTGAATATCTTAAAAGGAACAGTTAGAGTTAAAAAGATATTTCAATAAAAGTTACTAGGTGTAAATGATTGCGCACTTTACGAGGAATACTTTGAAAAAACCTAAAATGTAAGAGTTAAAGCTAAAAAGAAAATCTATGAGCTATAAAAGATTGCGAAGGAAAACTAATTAAATTATCGGGCATGTTCGGTTCCTTTAAGAGGAATACTTTGGCTATCTAAAATGAAGTAGCAGCTAAAGTTAGAAGGATATTTGAACAAATCTATAAAGTACTTCAAGTGAAACTAATTAAATTATCAAGCATATTCAAAATTCAAAATTCAACTTGAACAGTTGCACGAATTAAGCTCCATTTTATTTAGGTTTTGTTTACGTCAAAACGTTAAGATTGGAGAGAGAGAGAGAGAGCAAAAAGATGAATTACCTCCTATTAACATCGATTTACAATTCACTGCTAGTGTATTGAGCTACATTTGGAAGACTAAAATATTCCTAGAAAAATTTATCGCTTGATGTAATTATTTTAAATTTATTTTAAACGATAATATTTGTTTAATTTTAACTTAAACACTAAATCATTACGGATATCAAGGAGTGAAATGAAAACGAAAACAACAACAAAATTAATCATGCTCTTAGGATAATTAAAATGTAGGAATTAAATAGAGAAAAAAAATGCATAATTTCTAAAAAAAAAACTTTTAAAAATAGAGGGGAAAATTCATAAACGGCTAAAATTACTTTTCACTGAAAGATTTATTAAAAAACAAAAAAAGACGAAATGATCGACGAAATGATAGATTAATTTAATTTAGCATTCTTAAACTGTAGTAATGACAGTAGGAAGCACATACTTCGGTATTCAATTTATTAAGTTTTTAAAAAATATAAACTTTGATAATTTTATCATTAATTTTACTATTAAAATACTTATTACATAAGTATTTTAATAATAAAATTTTTTTTTAGTAATACTATATTTTTTTTAGTAATACTATATTATACAGCATGACTACTCTCCTCTCTCTCTCTCTCCCAGTCATTTAAAATACTCAAAAAAAGCTCATCAAATGTATAATAATCAAATTGAAATAATATATTTTGAGATTTAATTCAAATTCAAGTAATATATTTCGATAATTAAATTAATAAAAAAGAAATAATTCTAAATTAATAAAATTTAAATTAATAAAATTAAATTAATAAAAAAGAAATAACACACATACACACGCACAAATCTATTGAAAACGTCTGGGGCAAAAAAAAGCAGCAAAAACAAAATAAGAATTTTGTGTAAATGAGCAACTAATATGCCACTTTGTGTGGCACGTAAAAAATACTGGAAAAAATAATAAAAGTTTGTAAAAGTGAGAAGTATGCTTAAAGTATCACGTAACATGCTTCTCGATTAGCTTACTTATCCTCTTATATCCTCTTGAAATTTGAACAGCACAATTAAATGCAAAACTTTAATCAAAAAATATTTAAGGAATCACGCGAAATTAGAAGACGAAAATTTATTGCTCTGTGAACAAAGTAATTTGCACAACTCTCCTAAAATGAGATAATCATAAGTATCCCTCTCACTAAACAATCAATCATAAACTCTTCCACTCAAACATCTAATTTGCTTTATCATCAAATCCTTGAAAATAATTTACAACAAAATTGAACATTTCTTTTTTTAGTTTTGAAGTTTCTGAACTTTTCTAAAATTTTGCTTTATTTTTCAGTTGTTGATAATGTTGTTTGAAGGTTCAAAGTTCAACTTTTAAAATTTTGAAAGTTTTTCATAAATAATATTTGTTTGTTTAATGAAGGACTTAATGTTGACTATACTGATATTCTGAAGCTACATCATTTATGATATCATTTTACCGCACATAGGGGAATATGATTGATGGATTCAGTAAGCATATCATTAGTTGCAATACGTCACATGAGTGTCTGATCGTTGCATAATTTGATATACGCTAATTAACACTGTTTTTTTTTTTTGTTAAAACTGACCGCGTAGCAATTATTAGATGTAATATAACTTGAACGACACAAACAGATACTTTACTTAATGATAAACAATCGTTTTCATATTTTACATTCAAAAACAAAAATTTTTCTAAAAAATTAAATTTTTCAGAAAAAATTCATTTTAACGTTGCATTAACAACAATTTCGTATTTTGTTTGAAATCCTAAATAATTTATTATAAAAATGAAATTTAATAAATTATTTTACTCATTCAATTACTAAATTTCAGTATACCATCAATTCATAAGTAAATTCTACTAATTTTATTTTCAGTGATTGCGCAACAGTCACTTCTTCCTTTATTAACATACGCATTTTCTCATATCTGACTGATATAATGAGACTGTATTTGTTGCAAAGCGCTCCTACGTTGTATACGATTATGAGTGAAATGAGAACATAGTGAGTGTGTTACTCACTGCTCTCAAACGAAACGTGTAGTCTTTCCAAATCAACCGTTAACGTGAACCTAATGATTTATTGAAATTAATTATCTCTTCTGACAATTATTATTAAATGTTAGCAACAATATAACCTCTTCATACATTTAAACGTTTTCGTAAATTATTCGATTGTGCAAAATCAAAGTTTTTTCAGGAACAAAATTCACAGCAATCTTATTTATTTCATATAATGCAGCAGTTAAGTGTTAATTAAAATTTACGTAAGTGGCATGTGTAATTCGTTTTAATGAAGTATGAAAAAGAGACATTTTTAATACAATATTTATAAGAATAAGAACAGAAATATGACAGAATTAATCAATGTTATCAATTAATTTTTCAAATTAATTAAATTTAAATAAAAAATATTGCTAAGCACTATTAGTGATGTGCTTATGCTCAAACTTAGCAAATTAGAAAATATGCAAGGTAATGAATAGTAAAATTTCGATTTTTTTTCTATTAAAATTTCAAAGCATTTTTATGTACCATATTTTAGTTAACAAAATTGCAGTATACTTGATAAACACTCATTAATATAATACCTTTTACAGTAGAAAAAAAAACGGAAATAAACCAAAATACACAAACTGAGATGTATTCTTTAATTAATTGTTTTTCATTCGGAAGGGAAACAGCATACTGTAAATTACAGTATCGTATTAATCTTTTTCTTCATTAATTCATTTCCAATATACCTGACAAAATCTTTCGCAATAAAAAAATATTTTAAGTACAAAATTATTATCGTGAAAAGAAATCAGAGAAAAAAATAAATGGACGAAAAGTAAATTGTCGCATTTCAAAAGAAAAAAAGAAAACGTCAAAAAAATATTAAAATAATACTTGGCAATTAATATATGCATTTTACAAAAAAAAATTGATGAGTGAAACTGAAAAATTTTTAATTTACATTATTTGCTCATTTTCTCATTCACTGAGATATATAAAAAATTACCATATTTTATATTCTGTTTCATACAGTAGTACCAATTATTACTGTATTTTTATATGTTTCATTTCATATCTTTTTTTTTAAATATACAATTATATTTTTTGCTAAATAAATGATAAGAAGGAACATTGATCTGATACATGATATTTTCCTTCTTCCGATTTCATTTCATTTATCATCAAGGAGGTGAATTACAGTTGATCTTTGAATGCTTTGTAAAATGATTGAACATATGTGAAAATACACTTCCAATCAGGTCGATCACCCATTAGCAACATATCATCCACTTCAAGCAATGGCACAATACCATTTTCCCTGTAAAATTAACACAAGTATTATTTAAAAAAAAAATTTTAAATTTTAAAATCATTCAGTAAATATTTAGAAAATAATTTGTTTTCACACATAAAGTAAAATATTACGTGACGTTTTTTTTTCATTATTTATAATTTTATTTAATTCAATTTTACATTATTTACCTAAAAACAAATTTGAAATCAATGATTTAATACTAAAACAAATTAAATTCCAAATAACATTTGATAAAAATGTACGTCGCATAGACTTACTCGGCTACCCTGAATGCCAATTCTAAATTTTCTCGTCGATTTTGCGGATCCAATTTGTTGAAATCAAACGAATTAGGTGCAAATCGATGAATCAATGCACAAAATGCTATACCATCAGCCCAACACGATGAGAAATTTGTAATTTGAACCTTTAAAATTCGTTCTTTTATTTTTTTCTTCTACTAACAAACACAAAAGTTATTAACCGAAATTTAGGCAAAATTTATTTTCCACAAAAAGTACTGAAATTAAATTATTGTTTTATTTTTTGCCACAACTGCTATCAAGTGTATAATTTAGATAATTATTGAAAATTAAGAAAAGAAAGATTCACAAAATTTTTTACATACTCTTAAACAGTTAAAATACAAAGTGAAAGTGAAAACAGTTTGACGAAAAGAGTTAGATGTAAGGTTTGGTGAAATTTTTTTATATTACCGGATAATTCTCCAACTTCACTTGGCACCATCGTAAAAGGGCATTTTTTATGGTTGATTGACTAAATAGTCGTACAGTTTGTGGTTGGCTGGAAAAAAAAACTTTTTTAATATTATTTCTTTGAAGCCATTTAATTTAATAGCTCGATCTGTTTCATCGCACAACTGTAACTAATTATTATTATTATTATTATTATTTATTATTTATTATTTATTATTTATTATTTATTATTTATTATTTATTATTTATTTATTTATTTATTTATTTATTTATTTATTTATTTATTTATTTATTTATTTATTTATTTATTATTATTATTATTATTATTATTATTATTATTATTGTTATTATTATTATTATTATTATTATTATTATTATTATTATTATTATTATTATTATTATTATT
>JABVXW010000679.1:0-15369 GCA_013365375.1 Litomosoides brasiliensis | reverse complement strand
ATAATAATAATAATAATAATAATAATAATAATAATAATAATAATAATAATAATAATAATAATAATAATAATAATAATAATAATAATAATAGTAATAATAATGATTAATAATAATAATGGTAATAATAATGCCACACGTTTAATTAAACCATTCATTAATTGAAGAAATTCCAAAAAATAAAGAAAAAAATTGATGAATAAATTTTAATTTTTAATACAGTAGTTATGAACGAAGCAGCGTGATAGTATGTTAGATAAACACAGATAACGAGAGTGAGAGAGCGAGGCAGAGATGAAAATTTTCTGATAACTGATAGTAATCAATCACTACTGCTATCATACAACTTCCATTAATATTTCAGTGTTATGATAATCAATGAAATAAGATGATAAATTTGAGAAAAATTAATTTTTGACAATTTCAAATTAAATGAGCAGAAGAGAGTCATTTCGCGCTGGAAATTATTGATATCAATAATTGTGCCACACTTTTCCTTCCTTTTTTTTCCCTTCCGTTCTTCATTTTAAATTAAATTAAATGAGCAATTGAAATGGATCAATTATTTATGAGCAATGACTAATAATCAGAGAGGAATTTGAAATCAATAACTTCATTAATAATTATCATCATTTATGATTTTTTTTTATCATTAATCACTAATGATGTTTATTTAGAAGCAATTTAAGCGAATGCGACAGTTCGATATTTATATTTTATATTTTCATATATGACTTTTCCATTTCTCGGAAATAAAAGCTAAAAATATACAAATTTTAATTTTTTGATTAATTGTGTGGCAGTAAATTAAAGGACTAAAAAAAGTTGCAACAAAGAAAGAACACCAATTTGTTAAGTCAAATGATGATAACGATAATGATAAGAAAAATCTGCTAATTATTTAGTGTAAGCAATTAATTAACAATTATTAATTTAAATAATTAATTGTCTGTCAACGGTGTAGAAAATATGTTTGGAGATTTATGAGCGTATTCAGCGTAAACACGTCATATAACCATTGATCACTAGATTCTTCTCAATGTAACATTACGTAGTATTCATTCATTGCAGCAATAAATTGAAGTGATCGATGAGTTCAAAGTTCACTTATAACAAATAAGCAATACGTTTATTTATTCAAAAACACTGTTAGCATTAACATTTCTTGTACATTTAGTATCATTTGAAGGAATGATAAAAAAAAAAGCTGATAAATATTTGACAACAATAAAGATACCGAATAATTTTGAATCTACCGAATCTACCTGAATCTACCTTGTGCATTGTCTAGACTTGCTGAAAATGAACTATCACTCGGCTCTGTGCTAAAATGAATTGTTGGCTTAATCTAAACAATTTAAGTGTAATGATCATTAATATTTATTTGCTCATATATTCTAAATTATTTTATAGCAATGAATAAACTGATGCATAAGAAGTAAGTATGAATATCAATTATATGCATAAATAATTATCATCTCAAAACGTTCCCTTTCCGGAAACATTCATGAAAGTTTATTTTTTTTTTAATTCCTAACATTAAAAGTTTTAAAAGACAAAAAACTAACAACAGCAATGACAAACAACAACAATAACAACAACAATAGCAACGACAACAACAACAACAACAGCAACAACAACAACAACAACAACAACAACAACAACAACAACAACAACAACAACGACAACAACAACAACAACAACAACAACAACAACGACAACAACAACAACAACAACAACAACAACAACAACAACAACGACAACAACAACAACAACAACAACAACAACAACAACAACAACGACAACAACAACAACATTTACTACGGTAAGAATAAAAAAGCGGAAAAATTTGCTTTTTTTTTCTAAATTTTTAAAAGATTTACTAATTTAATCATTTTTCATACAAAAAAAACAAAAAGAAAAATTGCTGTAGAAGAGAAACAGTTGTTCATTTAGAAATTTATTTTGCAGAGAATTATATTATTTAAAAATTATTGCTTTCTAATGAATATCAATTCATCCTTAGGAAAAAAAAAGAGAACGACAATTTTGTGTTTCAATTTTATATTCATGCAAATAGAGCAGCAGCTCTACAATGTTTGGAATATTTGTGGTTGTAAATTTGTTAACGATCGAAACAACCGTAATGTAACAGAGCTCCGATATGGTTTTTTTTTTCTTTTTTTTTTCAAAAACTTTTTTTTTTGTGCTATTTGAAAATGACGAAAAACATTTTACGACACATTGCGCAACAGCAAACGATAATCGTTCTAATCGTTTCATACAATTTGTAAGTTATCTTAAAACAGAAAAAAAAAGAAGAAAAAAAAAATTATTCCGTTCAAGACATTTATCGCTTCCAATCATCCATTATCACTTATTCCAATCATATCGCAAATAAATCAGAATTAAAAAAAAATTTGATTTCACATGGATCTTAACCGGAAATATACATCATCACTATCATACAATCAGAAATAAATCGTTCACTTTTTATTTCTCTTCATCTTTTTATTACTTTCAATTTCTCTCGTCTTAACTCTGTGATAATTTTTTCGTTTATCACATTTTTATCATACATATATGTATCCACCCTTTCTCTCTCTTCCCTTATAAACATTAATTAATCATTTAATTTAGATCATTGTAAATCACATCCCCAGTGATTTACAATGATCCAAATCATACATTTTGAAAATTTTTAATTTTAAAATTTACTAATATAAAAAATATGTATTTATATAAATATTTATTTAATGATAGTTTAGGTATTGTTAAATTGAATGTGATAGATTTGCATTAATTCATATTTTATTGTTACTTTTTATTTCGAATTTGTACACAATCAATAATTCAATGCAATAAAACTTATTTTGATCATTGCAAATTTCAACTTACAACAAAAATTCTTTCCACTAAATTTTTTCCTCTTTCATTTTGCCGCTTATTCTTTAATTTTACTTATTTTTTTCCTGTTTATAACCTTAAATTTGCTATTATAGAAGTGAAACTATTCAATTAAGTCAACAGTGATTTACATTTCCGTCATCATAGAGATAGCTTACGTACGTTTATCGTTTCCTTTTTCACTTACTCACCTGATCAATCTTATTTTTTTTCCTATTTCTATTTACATATTGCAAGTACAAATTGATGATCCATCTACACCTTGATCTTTGATCCTTTCGTTTATTTCTCTTATTATCCGAACATTTTCTTAAAACGAAATAACAAAAATGAAAAATCTTTCATACTATTTACCTGCTTTGCTTTTTTTTTTCTCCTTTCCTGTAATGAATCATTTAACCTTTCCTTTCTTCTCTTTAGATATGTAATTGAAATTTAAAAAATTTCACTTTCCTTTTAACTTTTTTTTTCATTCATCAAAACTAGAAAATATCTAGCAAATGCAAAAAAAAAAGTAAAATAAAATATTTTCAAAAAAAAAAGTTATATTCCATAATTTAATATTATTTTAACTAAAAATATAAAAGAGAAATGCGGGAAATAAAAGTGACTGATAAAAAAAAAAATAACAAATAACAGTATGCGCAATTAACCTGCCAATCAGTCAATTTCCCTTTTATCCGCTTCGATCCACTCCAAATCCGATCGCATTCATTGGTCATATGATTATATTTATATTATTATATTATTATGATATATTATTATGATTACTATTATTATGATTACTATTATTATGATTATTTTTTAATATGCGAGAATTAGAGATGAGAACATTTCTCGCCAAATAATATTAAATGTAAACAGCACCAGAAGTGATTGTAGTTGTAGTTGCAGACTTTGTGAATAATTAAGGCTTGATTGATGAACTTTAATCATTTCCTAGAATCCCTCCCTCTCCTCTCTCTCTCTCTCTCTCTCTTTATCTTTACATATATGAAATGTGAAAAGTTCTTATCAATTTGCATGCTACTCCAACTTGTTTATTACAAATGATGTTGAAATGTGACACACACATTTTGTTCATAGTTCAATTTTCAACATTATTGCTTTTCAATTCATGCAATAATACTTACAAGTTTAAAAAAAAAATAAATAATAAAAATTTAAAAAAAATTAATTTTTGATATTTAGATAAAATTTATAACTTTTAATTTGTGCACATTGATTTCAAAAAAAAAGGAAAAAAAAAGTTAATTTCCATATTTTTGATAAATTCTTGCTTGTTGTTGTTGTTTTTTTTTTGCTTTCTGTTCCCATTACTTCCTGTGTAAACTTTATTTCGTTTTGAAATTTTCCTCCTTTTCCTCTTCCTCTTCTTCATTTATCATTCTCTTTAAATAATTTTTTTTTTTTAAAAAAGTGACAATAATTTGTCAAAATCAATTTATAATTTTTTTTAACGCAGCAAAAAAAAAACAGTTAAAATTTAAGAGAGGAGTGGAAGAGAAATTTTTCAATCAAATACCAACAAATTAAATGTTTTGTAATTGAATTTATTCTCTTCTTATTTTGAACGTCTTTTTTCTTTGCTATTAATTTTAATTTGCAATTTCAGGTTTGTTGAGAAAGTGAAGAAAGCAAATGATAATTTTTTTTTTTTAAATGAAATTTTGCTGCAAGCTAACACGAAAGGTTAATATTAGCTTTTTCAGGAAAGGAAAGAGTGAAGACGGAAAATTTCAAACAAACAAAAGGACGGAAGATGAAAAAAAAATTAGTGAATGAGTAGTGAATGCAGTTCTTTCAAACAATGATTTCCGGATTGCTTTTCTACTATTATCACAATGGGTCGTATTCATATTGATGACGTAAAATGAAATTTCCATTTAATTAAATTAAAAGCGAAAAATGAAAAAAATGATTTTTGCAATGAAATTTAGATTTTATTCTTCATTTTTATTTTTTACATAATTTATTCATTTAAATATTAAATTTTGAATATTTCACATCGTTTGCATACTTTTAGTAACATCAATTATTGGCATCAGCAAGCAGTAAGTGACGTCACATTTCGAAGTTAATTTCAAGTTTAACATTTGGCCGTTCCTATCAACCTAATAATGCAAATGGCCTTATTCAGATTCATGCCTTAAAACTTATAATATACTATAATTTGAGACCAAGCTAAAACCAGAACGCCTAAATTAGGTAGTTTAGATAAAAATTAGGTTTGCTTCAGTTAGTAGATAAATTAGAAATTTGTTCTAATAGAAAGGACTTAAAAGGTAGTAGGAAGTGAAAAATGAGAAGCACGAAGAGTTTCAGGAAATCGCTGACGGAATTCTATTTAACATTATTTGATGGCTTACGTTTACGTCAAAACTTCATAGTTAAAATCTACAAAAAAACAAAAATATCTTCGTATGATATATCATTTCTTTTGTTATTTTTTTTTCTTTGAACTTCTACACGTTTTTTGACTTTTTCATAACTTCCACACGTTTTGCGCTTAATTTTTAATTTAAAATGTAAAATTATAATTATATTATCGGAAATTTTACATCTAAAAATTATTTCAAAAATACGGAATAACTAGGAAATTTTTTGAATATAATTAAATATTACGGTAATTTTTGCAAATTGTAAAATTTTCTTTTTATGAAAAAATATTACTTTAATTATTCTTTTAACAACCGTTCCTCCGTGTTTTCCTATTTTTTTTTCATTCTTTTTTTCTTTGCATTTTAATTAAACAAAGTGATTAATTAAATTTTTCTTTGCAAAAAGTTAAGCTTCACTTTTGCATTCACACCTTTTCTTTGCTATTTGCTTTCTTTCGTTTTCTTTTTTTCTATCAATCAATCTATCAATTTGGTTTTTTTTCTTGTCTATCGAAAAAAAGGAAAAAAAAAATGAAGAAAGCATCGCTTACAATTAGCATATTCGTTTCTATCTCTTTCTGTCTCTTTTATCTTTCATTCTATCTCTTTCTGTTTTTTTTTTCTTTTTTTTACTAAACGGATATCATTTTTTTTTTTGCGTTACAACAATAGCAATCAATTTTTCTTCCTTCCAATCTGTTCAACAAAAAAAAAAGAAAAAAATAATAAAATGTTAAGTGACAGGAAAAGTTAGAAAGGTTAACTAACTGTGTTCTTTTTTTCCTACCTGTACTATTTGCATAGGGTATTTGTCGTTTCGGCTGTTGTAAACACTATTCTTCAGGTGGATGGATGATGAGGTGTGGTAATTTGAGTAAAATTAATTAGAGTTAAGCAAATAAATAACAAATTTTTTTTTGCAATAATAGAATTTAGCCTAAGTTTTGTTCTTTTTTTCACTTTCTGTCTCTCTCTCTCACTCTTTCTTTAATTTTTAAATGAGCTTTTTAGAGGGGTTAATTAATTTGGCAAACATTTATTTCATTTCATATCAGTAGAATTTAGTTTTTAAATCGTTTTTTTTCTTTTTTTTCTTTCTTCCTTTTTTCCCCTCTCTTTTTTTGGTATTTAAATGCAATCTTAAATTGTTCAGTTAATTTACGCTTGAAAAATTTTTCAAATATTACTGAAAAATTTGCATATTTACAGTGATATTATGTCAGATTGATTACAAGTGAATTGTTTCGTGCACGTACGTGTAAATATTATGTTGTATCATTTTTTTATTTTGTAAAATTTTGAAATGAAATTTACTATTCCACTAATTAATAAGAATTTCCCATATGAGACATTTGACAGGAAGTAAATGTTAGATTTTGTTAAAACTGAAAACTTAAAGATTCTTAAAATGAGCCTATCAGAGATGAGCACACGCATTGTCCTTTTTTGATTTCACGTAGAATTAAGATACGTTGTGAAGCGAAGTACATCCATACAATTCTCTGTTGTGTTAATTATCCTCAGAGAATTTATTACATCAACGACTTAATTGGATTATTTTAATTATTAGATGTTTACTGATATGAATATAATATGATTAATTTCATTCTTTTTTCTTTTCCTCAAATTAATCGTTCTAGCAATTATCAATTAGCAAAATGAACTCCAAAAATTATCATTGGATATATTTTAGTTTTCTGATAAATAGGATTAACCAATTGATTAAGTAATTAATTAATTGATTAACTAATTGATAAGTAGAAGTGAAAAAAGAAACGATACTTTTTTTTGATAAAATTTCACTTTTTTTTCGTAGTACACTGGAAAATATCAAAATGTTCAAATGTTTACATAATTAGAATAGATATTTCGGAAAGGGTGAATTTTGAGAATTTTGAAATTTCGATTTCTTTTTTAGGAAAATAATTGGGTGAGTAATAGGAATAACTTTATCGTCGAAATTTCACAGTACAATCTTTTCCACCTGTCTATCGTAGTACAATTCAATTCATCGAAATTCTCTCACTTCAACAACACCTTTAGCCCTAAAGTTTATATTCCATTTTAACAAAATTTATTTGCTTTCCTGTTGCAGAGAATAATCAACCAAATTATCTTTGTGTGTGTGTGTGTGTGTGTGTGTGTGTGTGTGTGAGAGAGAGAGAGAGAGAGAGAGAGAGATCGACGTGCATATATTACGTGGTGATAGTTACGAAAGAACTGTTAACCATATCAATTGATATTTTAATTTTCATTTTGACATTTCGTTACGTCATAGGTATTTCATTCATTTGTTTGTAAACAGAAAAAAAAATCATATCAGTGATAAAAGGATGAAATGTAATATCAATTGTTTATTGTGTTTATCAATATTTCTCTTATCACTATCATTTTCATTGTTATTTACGTCACTATCATCACGTATAAAAATAATCAAAAATGATGATAAAAAAGAAAAAAAGGAAAGCGAAAGGGAAAGTGAAACTGTCTATGTTAAGTAAATAACAGTTTGTGCAATATTTATCCAATCCAATCATTTACGTTTCCGTCGTAGATTACGTACTTTCCCATTAACTTGTTTAATCAACTTTTTTGCTATTTCTATTTATAAATTACAAGTACAAATCATCCATCTACACCTTGATTTTTGATTTTTTTTTTGTTTATTTTCACTAGCAATATGTGTCACAGATCGTGTAGATCCTACTTTAATTATCTTCAACTAACAAATTAATAAGTAAGTCAATTAGTATATTCAACTTAATTATAAAGAAAACTATTATATCCAATCTTATTAATAAGTAAGTATATAGCAATTGGATATAATAGTTTTTTTTATAATTAAGTTAAATATGCTAATTGTCTTCTTCCTGATTTTATGCAAATTTTTTGTGATCTTTACCTTTTATGAACAAACTAAACTTTCTTCATCTAATCAAATGAAATTCCAAAACTACCGCTACACACATTTGATGATGTCACATGTGAGCATTGATCATTTTCAGTGATATCATTCCTTACTGCACAAATTTTGTAATATCTTTTTTTTGCATAAAATTTTTGCATTAATTATAATTGCACAATAATAACAAAAGATGTAAATTATTGATTTATGCATTTATGCATAATTATTGATTTAATTGATGAATTTGAATTTTATCTCTTTTTTTTGCAAATTTAATTATTGTAGCAATAAGGAATAGGGGAAAAAAAATGTATAAATTTTAGGCAAACATTTTTCATTCAATCATTTTTGACTTGAATTTACTTCACTCACGTACGTCGCTTATTTTGTTGCACTTATCTTTCTTTTGTTTTTTCTTTATACGTTGCATATTTTGTTGATGTCAACAAAAAATTTATCATCAAATGAGGAGAATTTACAACAATCATTTCCAATATGTGACACACAATTTGTTAACTTCAAATATATTTGGACAACAAAAGTTTTAATGCGGCAACTTAATGATAATGAATCAATGATCATACACGTCTCACCTAAATTTGCAACTGTTCATGGACAAGTAGCATTTCAATGGTCTCTACAAATGCGTGGAACAACATTTCTTAATGTAAGAGTTTCTTTTTTTTCCTTTCTCTTTCTTCTTTTTACCTTATCACACCTGTTTACATGTAACTGATTATTAAAATTTCATGAAATAATTCATTAAACGATTTTATATTACTATAAATATTATAAATGAATATATATATATGAATATATTATTACTATAAATGAACGAATTATCATCATTTCACAATTAGTTGCAATATGATTAATTAAAATAATTTAAAAAGTAATCAAATAGAATATTGAAATCATAGCATAGTTGTAATTAATGTTACAGTAGTAGTTAATAAAAATATTTAAAAAGTGATTATAATTGTAATTAATTTAAGGATGAAGTAGACGTGAAAGATGGCGTAAGTCAGGATGAAACGGAATGTGAACCAAACTATATAGCATTATCGTTGTATTTCAACGATGGACCAGCACCAATTATAGACGATCTGCAAGCAATTACAAAATTGTTGCAGGACAAGAGACAGAGCACTGATGATGGCTATATTATTGCTGAAAGTAATTTTATTTTTTTTAGTAAAATTTTAACAAAAATTATAAGTAATAAATGATGAAGGAATAAGTGGAATAATAAATGATGAAGGAATGAAGTAATAAATGAATAATTAAAATTAAAATGATTTTTTTTGATTTTTAATTTAATTAGTCGTTATGATTTTTTAAAAATTTAATTTTTTTAAAAAAATTTTAGTTTTTAATTAGTGGTACCTACTTTTTTCGTCCTATCATTAATCTCTTCGTCAACCAAACTATTCATTTGTTTATAAAGTAATACTCATACCGACTTATAATATTAAATACTTACTTACAATATCATACTTATAATATTTACTCATAATGTTCATACTTATATTAATTGACAAGGTCAGTAGATCTTGTAATCAGCAGATTTGAAATTGATAAAAGAATACCCACATTGAGCATATATTTAATAGACGTAACTTATAAGATCTATTGATTGTTAAGCTTAGGGTGAAAAGTATAAGATAAAGAAATGTGAAATATTAAAAGTAATACCACAATCATCATCGTCATCAGTAGCTGTATTAAAATGATTGTATAACTTAAAAATTGAATATTCTGATTTGAAGTTAGGAGAAGGATTTTCGTAATTTAGAAATAAAATGATTAAAGATGATAAAAATGAATTTCATCCTACTTATTAATTGGTATCGTTTCTTACATTCAACAAAAACCAAATAACATATTCGAGTAATTAAGCTTTAGCCGATAGATTAGCCTCATTTTCAAATTAATTTAAAAAAAACTCTAAAACTAGCAATCGATTTACTCGTCGACATTAAATAATTGCTACATTTCAGCTAAGAAATTAAGCGCTACTCGTGGTAAAGAGACGGAACTTACGGCAGTGCAACGTTTTGACTTCTCAAACTACATAAAGGTTAGCTAGTTCATTCATACTAATCATCATCTTTGAATTTGCATGAATTATTCTATCATAATCGGTTAATTGGTGATAAATTAAATGTGAAACATTAATTAGTTGAATTGCTAATTCAGTTATTAATTGTTATTTTCATCTTACAATGAAAAAAAAATATGTTGCGAAACTTTTATTGTGAAAAAATAGCAATCAATAATAATTACAAAAAAAAATAACAGTAAAATTTTCAACTGATAAATTGGTTTTTTTTAGGATAACATAGGCCAAGTGATTAGTTTATCAATTACGTTAAAACTGCCGCTGCAGCTCTTTGAACCGAATACTTATCTTAATACACTTACGCCAACACCAATTACATCATTTCTTACTGCAAACTATAGAGCAAGAGCATCATCAAAAGTATTCAACAGGTTATCACGGAAGTTTGTTTTTTTTTTTTTAAATTTCATTTTTATCATCACTCTATTTATCACTTGTTTGAAATTTGACTAAAAAAATGAAGAAATAAGGGAAAAGAAAGGAAAATGAAATTTTGATTATTACAAAAGCAACCCTACGTATGAGTGATAAGGCATTCTTTTATGAAATATTTACAAATGAGGTATGCATTAACACCTATGTAAATGCAAGAAATATAATGAAATTATTTAAAATTATCTGAATTTAACGATGAAATAATAAAATGTAAATTGCTATCTAACTATAATCTACCTGTTGTTTTATTTTCAGAAGTAAATTATTGAGTAATATGGAAGATAATCTTCGTCGAAGACTATCACTAAAGCAGCAGGATGATTTTGAGGAAATTTTCAATCGTATAATGAATGAGGAAGAGGAAGTTTGCGCCAAATCATGTTCAGGAATTAATTTCAAGAAGTGTGACGATTTACAGGCTAGATCAACGTTAGTAAAAAAATAATATCAAATAAATTTTAGAATGACTATTTCTAATTTTGTTGTACTGTGTTCTAAATTAATTTTTGTCATTTCAATCAATACAGCAATATAGTAATTCTCAATTAATTAATTGAAGACCTAATTTACAATTAAAATAATCGATGAAAGCAAAAAAAAAATGCTTATTACTATGATCATATAATACGGTACTAATTAAGTGAAACTGAATTAAATGCTGTAGCATAGTTCTAATTTAGGTATTTTATTTTACTAATTAAATGCTGTAGCATAGTTCTAATTTAGGTATTTTATTTTACTAATTAAATGCTGTAGCATAGTTCCAATTTAGGTATTTTATTTTACTAATTAAGTGCTGTAGCATAGTTCTAATTTAGAGTAAAATTTAAAAATTTTTGGTATTAAATATTTCATTTTTTTTTGATATATGAAAATTTCAGTTACAAAACAGTATTGTTTAAAAAATTACTAATAGCATGCTGTGATGGTTGTCAGAAGAGAGCAAAGATAATGGAAGAGGAAAATGTTGGTGATGAGATGGATCAGGAAGAGAGTGCGGAATTGGATGATGAAAATGCTTTTGAGTGTAGTGAACATAATAAGGATGCTATTCATGAGGTTAGTTTTATTTCTAAATTTAAGGAATGTAAATTAAAAGTTAATTAATTTTAGCTAAGTAAAGTAGGAATGGAAATTCGAAAAAAAAACTAATAAATTTCAACAATTTTTATTTTCAGATGCTTGCTAATATTTTCTTCACAAAAGTTGCCCTACCAGAAATGGGTTATGTGGAAAATTTTGCTGATTTTTTATTTGATGCTGAATTACACAATTTACCGGTGCTAAAACGAGTATGTGAAGGTTACCTTTGCAGTGAATTAAATACAGTAAGTTAATGTTGTAAATTTGAACAAACATTTGTTCGGTATAACCTAACAACATTCAATCGATCATACTAATATTACACATTTCGAACAGTTTTTATTTTCCCATACAAACAATGAAAACATTTCTACTGCTTGAATTATTAAATTTCAGAAAAAAGATTTAATAACATCACTATTGCTTGAGCTTCTATTCCTCGCTATTGTTTTCAATTTACGTCTACTAAAATCAATGACACTTTCCGAACTATCCACTCGTCCCGAAGAATTAGACGAACCGGATGCTTTATTAGCTCTTGATGAATACAAGTAAATTGTTTCTTCGCACCTTCTCTCTTAATGAGAAAGGTTTTCTTCGTTTGCTTTTTTTAATCAATCATTATTCATTTCAGTTATCTATACTTTTCTATGCTTCAAGTGAAATTTTACAGAAATTTGGATCGTAGAATGCTAAAACTTAGTGGAAGCAA
Source organism: Litomosoides brasiliensis (assembly GCA_013365375.1). NCBI lineage: Eukaryota > Metazoa > Nematoda > Chromadorea > Rhabditida > Onchocercidae > Litomosoides > Litomosoides brasiliensis. Next base: position 2,827 of record JABVXW010000679.1, on the reverse strand, counting down.
CCTTACTGAGGTAATCGAAGAAGTACAACATTTCCGGGAACAAAGATTGCGTACAAAACTGGTTGAAATTAACTGATTATATACGATCGATACTTCAATGGTCTTTTTTTTTCTCTTGAAAATAGTAGCCAACAAATATTAAAGAAACCACTTCAATTACAATTCGGTTTTCACCAAAGTCGACTGAGATATGCTTCTTTTTCTTTTATACCTATTGAATGCAAAAAAAAACAAACTGAGAAAAGAGTACGTGGGAAAGGCATAGTGTGCAAGAGATCTGTTAAAAGAAGAAATTAACAGAAAAAATAACCTGAACAAACAATCAATATTCACAAACAAACAGTGTTTTTCTTTCAGGATGATGTAAAGTGAAGGATGATATGAACTCTATTCAGTTATGACTGCAGAGTTTTTTCAATTTAAGCTTTCACATATTCATAAGTCTTCCTAACGTGCACCATCCTCTTTCCTGGGATTAGGTACTTCAAACTAAATGTCATCCGAAATTTTGGGTAATGGAGGATGATACCATTAGGTCGAAAAATTTTAGAGATAAATATAAATCAATCAGCTACATCTTCTTTTATTTCACATTCCTCCATAGATCATTAAGAAAATCTAAAAACCAAGAAGATGCATGCGGCTATCCTTTGACAGTTAAGATTGCCATCTTAAAGCATCATCTTATGCAACATAGCGACGTTTCCGAACTTGTCCTACTTCAAGATCAATAACCAAATACAACGATTCAGTACTTTGCTCGGGAGTTAAACCGAGTGGAATACCTTTCCATTCCGATGGATCACAAGTTGACCAACGATTTGTATTACTGGGAGCATCGTTTGAGCTATTTGCTCCAAATTGCTTCTTATCTGTAATATTAAAAATTAGCAAGGTTTTGGAACTACTGATCCTTGAAATCCAGGCCACCAAACTCATGGAGTTAAATTTCCAAATTACTGCTCAGCGCCTATGATTTCTGCTTATGAAAAATCTATCAAATTGTAAACTAAATCAGTATTAGCTCAATAAATTCGAACAATGCTCAAAACTTATAACTGACTCCACCTTTTTGATTGTGAAACATTTACTGGATACTCGTCGTTATAGATAGCAGAAAAGCCTGGACTGAATGTTACATTCCCGGAAAAATCTCAATAAAAAAGACTAAATCACAAACTGCTTTTCTAATTAGCTCTTGTTGTTGTTAGTTTCACTTAATCTTTTAACCTCTGTTGGTTTATCATTATTTGTGTTATATATTTTAATTCACCGATAACAAGTACATTTGCTGTACATGGTTGATTGCATAAGTATGAATTATAGGTCACTGACAGTGGGTAAGATATTTTGTGATTTAACAAAGTACTGACGTAAAAAATAAGTAAATTAGTTTTTTCGCGTTAAAGATGCTCATACTTAAACCAAACTCCAAATCATTTCATAATCTATTGGGCCTTTGAACATAATTGCTTAAGGGGATAGATAAAGATGGCAAATAGTGAAGCCAAAGAACTAACTTTCTTTCTGCACCATTAAATGTCGTAAGTCTTTCACGGTTTTGAAGGATGCAGCAGCATCAGAAGAAGCGCAAGATGTTGATGTCTCTGGGATAGTCGCCCTTCCAGAAGAGAGATTTGAAAGTTGCCTCAAAGCACTCTGTTCTTTCTCCGTCATTTTTTCAAGTTTTACCACAACTCTGAAATTTTAAATGGGTCTTGAACCTTCGGATGTTTCTTTTGAAAGAGTATGAAAGATCACAGATGGTTAAGATATGAATTAGTCACGTATCTTAGAAAGGACGAAACAGTGTTTATACATTTCCGCTTGGCACTTTAAAAATTTTTGTCAAAAATATTTTGGGAACGGGAGATTAAAACTTTTCGGAAAAAAGGAGGACAAAAAAATCTTACTAAAAAAAGGAAAAAACTTACTTGTCAAAATAGGCGTCTCCTAATTCCTTTGGCACCAACATTATCGCCTTCAAAATCCTCTCCCATTCAGATTGGGTTAAAACATTTGCTGAAATAAATTACAATTGAAAATAGAAATTTTTCACAACTGCAATGTGAAGCACTTGATAATAGCACTTAATTCAGCACTTGATTCATACATCGTCGATTACCATAAAAAATCAACCTATAAAACATCATCCGTTCTGCCTGGAAACCAAAACATCTCTCAAGCGAGAATACCATGTTTAACAAGTGAAAATTATTAGCAAACAAATCTGGAATAAATGCTCACATTCTATATAAGCAGTTAACATTCGATCACTCCATGCAATTAGTTGTCGTTTACGTAATGGTTGTATTTCACTGTCTGATGCAGTTTCAAGAAGCTGAAAGAAAGATGAACCCATTTCTCCGGACATATTGCCTCCAGCAAATGTGGATACGAAGAATGAAACAAATCAATACAGAAACATATCACCATTGATCTTTAATGTCATAACAATGAATGCTATCAAATTACTGCCAATAATAATGCATAAATTCATTGCGTTTAACATGCCCTGAACATTAGTCATTTTCGTACTGTAACACTTACCTGGAACAGTAACTCCGGCAACATTTTCGCTTGATTCAAATAATGGAAGACCGGTTTCCAGAAAAGCTGTAAATCTTCCGGAATACCCCATATGTCTTCATTATCTGGAATCAAATAACAAAAATCTTACACTAAAAATGTTTTTGGAAATAAAGACAACCCATTTTTCAAAAACAAAAAACTTCACTGTAATTTAACCTTTCCATTTCAATATATATATATATATATATATATATATATATATATATATATATATATATGCTTAACATAAAATATG
>JABVXW010000678.1:0-15490 GCA_013365375.1 Litomosoides brasiliensis | reverse complement strand
TATTATTATTATTATTATTATTATTATTATTATTATTATTATTATTATTATTATTATTATTATTATTATTATTATTATTATTATTATTATTATTATTTGTTATTATTATTACCATTATTATTATTATTATTATCAATTATTATCATTATTGTTAATCATCTTCACCATCATTATTACTATTAGAATAATGATAATAATTATAGAAATGCTAATAATTAGAGATTGCATTGGAATAAGTAAGCAGTGATAAAATGATATGTTAAAATGAATAATTGATGATTAAGGACGGTAATGGAGAAAGAAGAATATTTCAACGATCGTCAGTCCTTTTACAGCAATATTCGATTAAAACAATAAAGAAGGAAATGTGCATAAAATTGAAATCTTATTTGAAAATTGAAATTTATCATTGCGAAACTTCAAATCATTGATAGTAGCCGTGGTTTTATTTGAGTGATAAGCATAAGTGCTTTTAACTAAATTAAATAAACGATAATTATTAAATATAAGTTAGCCAATTTGTATTTCAAAAAGATAAAATAAAACAAAATTACTTGAGGAAATCAAATAGTTGCAAAAATTCGTAAATGATAGATGATAAATCACGAAATTATGAATTACGAAAAAACGCTTATATTATCAACAAATTATCATATCATATCGATGAATCACTTAATTGTAGTAGATAATTAGAAAGGAATTGTTGTTAATTGAGTGACTAATAAGAATGGAAAGGATGGATCTTGTCGTCCTTGTACGGATATGAACTGAATGAAAGAGATGTGAAATTTTTATTATTATTATTATTATTATAGTATTACATTGAGGAATGACATTTACCAAAAATGGCACCCTGTTGTTTGCCGAATGAAATCGGAGGATCGGATTGAGGACAGATCGATAAAAGTGATAAAGAGATATCAACAAATGAATGAATGATGTACAAATGAAAGTATAATGATGAGAATGGTGCTGAGAACTAACTCAGTCAGTCATCAATTTCTATCACTGATAATATCACTGTTTCATATCACTTTGTACAATTCGTTGATGTATTGTCATCAAATTTACTGATAATTTTGGGTATCGCTCATTTCTCGTGTCACCTCACTCATTCATTTATCATAAATTGTGTCATTCGCTAACTTAATGTTATCGTTAATCTTATCATCTCTTATCTCTAATATACTTTCTATTATTGGCTCTATTTCGTAACATTCCTCTTGTACTGTAGTCGAAGAGTAATTGGAATTTAGATTTTGAAGTTGAATTTAACTTTAAATAAAACTTAAGTATTTTATTTACTTTGATTCAATCATAAGTTTACTAAGATTAGCAGCACACTATGTTTACCTAAATAATTCTGTTTCTAAGAGGAAGAAGAAGAACTTACGGATCAGCTTTGAGAATTTCAAGCTCATCCTCCTGCTCCATAAGTGACATATCAGAATCCAAGTATGAGCCATAATCACCAACGCTACCTTCATACTTGTATATTTGTAGTGCAGCATTATCAGCCTACAATTATTCAAATAAAATTTGTTAATTGCAAATCACTCAACGAGTGATCTACCGAAGGTATTTTTTTTTGTTTCATCGTTAAATAATTAATTAAGACATCTTAATTACGCAAATTCGAAATGTCCTACAGCACTGATTTAGATGTACTAAATTATCAAAGAACTGATATATAACTGATATATGTTTAATCATTTATCTCATAAGCCTAAATTATACACATTAAAATTGGACGAAAGAACTAAATAACACCTTAGACAAGAAAAAAAACAAAGTTTGATTTTGGTTTTCGTTGTATTAAAATAGTATTACTTATTATTTTTTTTTTTGTTGTACTAAGGTAGTATTACTTTAATAAGGGGTTTTGTTTGTTTTCTAATTTTTTTGGTGTCATTAAGAATTTTCATTATCATTAGCAAACTTTATCTCATTTTGATAATTTAGATTTTTTCCATCTCTTTTCAAACACTCAATTCATTTAACAATTCAATGATCACTATTTATCAATTATCAATGCTTATTCTTATCATAATTTCAGTTCATTTAACAACTCAATGATCACTATTTATCAATTATCAATGCTTATGCTTATCATAATTTCAGTTCATTTAACAACTCAATGATCACTATTTATCAATTATCAATGCTTATGCTTATCATAATTTCAGTTCATTTAACAACTCAATGATCACTATTTATCAATTATCAATGCTTATTCTTATCATAATTACGAATATATTAATCAAAAATAACTGATAAAATAACAACAACAACAACTCTTATCATGATTACGAATATATTAATCAAAAATAACTGATAAAACAGCAACAACAACCTTATGTGGTGCACGAAGTGTACGAATAACTTCCGATAATTGTTCACCGATCGGTTGATGAAGTAAAAAATTGTACATTATCGGACGATTTGGCTCCAGGTGTGAGCATGATGTTGTTGCAAATGGATCAGAATCGTCCACATATTGTATACGACAATTAAATCGATCCATCATAACCATTTTCATTTAATTCTATTCAAATTATATTTCACTCGTCAATTTTTTTCTTTCCTTCAAATAAGTGAAAATTATTTGTTCAGTGAAATAATTGACAAATAGAAATCATCATTCTTTTCATTTTCAGCATTCCATCATCAGCTTTTTATCGCTTTCTTTCAATATGTGAAATGATGATTTACAATAGCTTGTGAAGTTTCCCAACAGCAATAACAGTAGTAATAGTTTGGAATAATTTCACGTAGCGCAAAAATGCGTTTTAATCAAATAGCATATGCAAATGCTAATTTAGAAAAGAAACCTGAAATGTAATCATCATAATTAATAAATCGTATGGTATGCATCAAGAAAACAAACGTATAGTTGTAGCGAAAAAAAAAATGGAATAAATTAAAAATTTGCACTGAAATATTGTCAAATTCCAATACAAATAAAATTTTATAAAAATTTATAAATTTGCAAACAGTTAGATTCGCATTAATAATTTATTTTTTATTCAAAATTAGAATAAACAGGATGTATAAACGTTACTACAATAGTAATTACGTGGTTAATAATTACTAAATTACTGCTGCAATAATAATTACTTAATTAATCGGTCGATCACTCATAGCAATAGGGCATACTGCCAACAGTTTAGAATTAAAAAATTAAAAAAAAATTTTATTTTTTTTTTCAAATTAAACAATTAATCCATGATTATTTGAAAGCAAAAAAAAAACCTAGAAATTCAATTCAGCAAAATCAGAGCAACCTTTCATCTGCCAAAAAAATTGTTGCAATTTAACAGATTTATATTAAATAAATCAAAAGGCAAAATAATTTTTACTAAAATTTCATCAAAAACAAAAAGCAAAATGTAATACTTGCGGGATGATGAAGAAGAAAAAAGAATAAAAATTGAAATTTAATTTTTCATTTACAATTGAAAAAAGGAAAAAATTTTTTTTTCTTTTAAGAAATCAGTGGTGAGTGATGGTGCGCTATATTTAGAGCTCTTTGCAAGTACTTCAAAATTACCATTCATCGCTTTCCTTTCTTTTTATTCGTTTCATTTTTAACGAATCACCGAATGAAATTAGGCATTTAAATTTGCTACAGAAAAGTTTTAACTAAGACAACAGCAGCAACAGCAGCAGCAGCAGAGAGAGAGAGAGAGGAAGAGGAAGAGAAAGAGAGTGAAAGAAAGAGGAAATCTAAGTTAGAAATTAAAATAAAAAGAATTTTCATAAAGAAATTTCATTATTTAGTGAGAGAAAAAAAATTTTGCAAAAATAATAGGCCTTAAAGGCTCATCACAAATCAATATTACTTAATCAATTCAATGGCATTTCCTGAAGAAATGAAATTTAGGATGAGAAGCGATATGATTATCATTCATATCATACATCATTAACTGTTATTATTTTTTTCTCTCTCTCTCTCTCTCTTTCTTTCTTTTCTTTTTCTTTCCCTTCTACTTTTCAATTCAATCATCACATAACACTGATGCTTAGAGCATTAAAAATTTTGATTGGAATTTTTTTCTTTTTTTTTTTGAGAAATGCCAAGAAAATTCGATAAAAATGACATAAAAATATTTTCTTTAGCAAAATTAATCGATGGTTTTTCTTGCAGAAAAAATACAAAATGTAAAATGCAAAGAAAGAAAGAAAGAAAGATAAATTTGTTAGAAACTTTGTTGAAAGGATTAGAATGAAGCGCATCACTATCACTATCATTATCATTATCACTATTATCATTATCACTAGCTGTAGCAATAGATGAAATGCAGATTTTCGGACTATATTCTTTGCAAAAGAAGGCTAAATGGCTACTTGCACTTCACTTAAATGACATTAAAATTACTATTTATTATGATCATTTGTTATTGATATTATTATTATTTATTATTATTATTATTTTCATCTATTATTATTGTTATTATTATTATTATTATTATTATTTTCATTCATTATTATTATTATTATTATTATTATTATTATTATTATTATTATTATTATTATTATTATTATTATTATTATTATTATTATTATTAATTATTATTATTAAAGTTATTATGAAAGGTTTAGAATTTATGAGAAAAAAGAACAGATCGGCAAGTATTGTTTACTCATTGCAAAATAAAAAAAGCCTTTTTTTTGAGGAAAGGCTTTAAGGATGAGGGGATAGTTTGGAGCGAAACATATCACCACCAGCTGTTTGTTTGAATAAAAATAAACTTTATTTCATTTGATTGAGGGAGGAATAAAATGATTGGAAAAGCCTCTCTATCACTGATCATCAATGTATTCATACAAACACATACTGTGTAACTAATAAAATTTAACGTAATAGCCTGAAATTTCAACTTAACTTTTCTATTTGCATTTATATGAAGGAAGAAAGTAAGAGGCACTAATAAAGGAAGAAAATATGTTTTTACTTTTAACGTATAATAGTAGGCTAACTTATTGATTAAATTTTTGATGAAATATTTTTGCACACGTTTTTACACGTTTCTCTAACGTTTATAATTTAACAAAATGTTAAGAGTATAGAAAAATAAAAAGCTAGTTCCATGTTCAATTCAATGTAATAAGTTCAGCGGAAGATACCTTCAAAGAATGGGATTGTATTAGTTTTTATGAAAATTATTTGTCAAAGTTAAAATTTCATTTATTGAGTAAATTTTTTTAAATGAATAAAAGAATGAAATATTTGTAAGGAAAAAAAAATCAATCGACAATAATTGCTGCAAAAAATATCACAGAATAATTGAAATATACGATTAATGCATATTTCTTATTCATCATTTGCTAGCAGTTCACAAAAAAAAAAGCAATTTCAATTCTTTAAAAAAAAAAAAGAAAAAACGAAGAATGAAAATTTTATTTTACAAATGATTTCAAATATGAAATAATTAGATTCTAATTAAGTTGAAATTCAAATTTAGGGTATTTTCTTATATTTTTTCCAAAACTTCATCATCGTTTACAATGAATAATATCCGCTAGAAATTTATGAATTCACATTTACTTAGCTTTAATTATTAATAAGTAATCATTAATCGAGTAAATTTAACACAAAAACATTATTTGAAAATTTAAAATAACAAGTTTTGTATTTTGAATATTCTTACCATTTCAAATAATAAGTAATCTGTTAACACGAACTATTTCTGCCTCCTGAAATCAGAGATGAATGATTGTGAGGAAAATTTACTGTAAATAAATAAGAAAAAAAAAAGAACTTAATTTGCTACGTCCGTTTGTTAATTACGAAGAAAACACACCGAGCATATTCCTCTCCAAAATTTAATATATAATTTGTAATTAATGAAAAAAAAATTTCACGATTTAAAATCCTTCAAAATTTAAGATGAAACTTGTAATTATTAAAAAAAAAAGAAAAAAAAAACTTTTCTAAGATTTAATTGCTTAATTGTCAACTCTGATAAATAATATCAGTGTTTCCTTTCTTTTTTTCTTGCAAAATTATTTTCAGGAGAAAAAAAAATGTGTACAGCGTTTGTGAAGACAACAAAAAAAAAACAATCGAAATTAAATTTGACAAGTAACGACAGAAGGGATAAATTTTTGAAAATTTTGAAAAAAAAAAAAAGGGAACGAAATATATGTTTGATCTTTGAGATGTGGAAAAACAAGATCAGATAGGACAATGTAGAAGGCGAAGAGAATATACGAACAAATAACAAAATTTCTATTTCTATGCGAAATGAACGAAAAACTGGTCGCTCAATTCTTTCACGTTTTTTTTTTCTTTCTTATTCTTTTCCATTTTTTTTAAAAAAAAATTCAAAAAGTTATCATCATTTGTTGTATTGTAAATAATTGCATTTAGTTAAATTATATATAAAACATTTTAATGTTAGCATTGCAATATTAGATATTTAAAAAATTTATTTATTTCAGCATTTCTTTTTTCATTTTGAAAAATTTTTAACTGTTAAAATTATTAAACTTTGAAAAGATTATATTTTTCGGTATAAAATTATGTATAAAATGATTTCTTACCTAACCATGGATGATTACATGAAGCAAAAGAAAAGAGAAGCAATTTTTTATTACTAATAAAAATTAATTATAATAATGAATAATAGTAATTTGCAACGATTAATAATAATAATAATTAATAAAAAATATTAAAAGTAAACAGAAAGTATAGAATTAGTTCTACAAAAAGTGTCTTTGTCGAAATGTCAAATGCTATTTCTATTTTTAGTAAAACTTGTAAGTTAAAAATAATTTAAAAAATGTTTTATTAAATTTTTGTTCAACACGAAATCAATCGTCGTCCTTTTTTTTGCAAAATAGATTGGTTATAATGTAGAAAAAAAGAAAGATGAAGGATAGTTGCGTTTATGAGGTTGGCGTAGAAATTTAGAAATTGATGTTTAACGTGAGTTTGTGAGAAATTGCACGTGAGAAATTGATACTTAACGTGAATTTATGAAGATGTGCTCAGAAATTCCACGTAAGTTTATGAAAAATATTTTGGCTACATTTATAACTCTTTACAAATCATCTCTTCTAATCAGTTTGCTGTCATCATCACTCAAAGTAACAATTTAAAAAAAAAAGATTTTGATTAAAAGAAGTTCGATAGTATTGAATTACAGGAAATTTAAGGGAAGGAGAAATTTGCAGTAAAATTTTTTACGACAGAAAAGAATGAAAGATGATGGTGCAGCAAGTTATTATTTAGTGAAAATAAATTCAGAAATATAGAATGAAATTTTTTTTTTCTTTTTTATTTGATCAACAATTTCCCAGCCAGTTTTCTGAATGCCTTTTCATCAACTTTATTAGGTCAAAAAGAAAAATTACTATTTATTTATTACTCTTTTAATTGTTTATTAAAATGCATATATTTATTTATTTAAATGCAAAAAAACAAAATTTAAATTATGAACGAAATAAAAAGACAACGTTACCCGATAATCTTGAAATACTTACTATCAACAATCTAATCTAAGACAGTTACTTCATGGAACTAAATAGAAAATGTTAAGTTGTACAAGTAAACTCTTCGAGGAAAAATTAATTTCAAGCATTCCGCTGTGACCAATAACAATGAATTTTGCAATGATACTAATTATTATATTCAAATATTAAATTTATAATAAATTATAAAACACCTAAAATTAAAATTTCTCAACTGAAACTACTAAATTAGTCGATTACTCTTTCAATTTCTTTTATGCGTTGAATTTTAAAAACATTTTAGTTAAGCATAAGAGAGAAATATTAAATATTAAAAAAGAGTGAACAATAAAATCTCTTACATTATTATCTTATGGAAATGATAGAAGAATTCGATTACAAATTACAAAGAATTCAATTACAAATTACAAAGAATTCAATTACAAATACAAATAATGTGAAAGAAAAAAAAATTCCTAAAAGTTCCTTCTTCGTTTTAGTAAAAAAGAAATTTCAAAATTAGATGCTTTCCATCCTAAAAAAATTCAAATATGTAAAAGTTTGCAGTTCAAATTAATTGAAATTAATATTTTAAACGAAAAAAAACAATGTAAACATTGCGGATCTCAACCATAAATTACTTAATGGTATATGGTAAAGCAGGTAAATAATAAAAAATAAAACCCACCTGAGCATTCCATTCACATCCATCAATAACCTCAATATATAGGTAAATAGTTAGATAAATAACCTCTTAGATATTTTTTTCGTTTTTGTTTGTTTCTCTTTAAATTAAAAATCATTTAGGAACGCCTATTCAAGAATATATGTTATGTACGTGTAAGTACACGTATGTCTTACGTATTAATATCGATTCAACTATCTATTCTGATAACTTATTAGTCTTTGTGAATATGTCTATGAGTGTAAACAACTTATTGAAGAAAATACGAGAGGAGTTTTAGTATAAAAAAAGAGTGAAATGTGCTTTTTACCTGAATGTAATCAGAAAGGTGCACTTAATTAATTAACTTTTTAATTAATTAACTGAATTACTTTAGATTAGTATAAAATAGAAGTGAAAAGAATGAAAAGTAATAAAACGTCAATCAATAACGATGAAATAATTAGTGAGAGTTATCGATTGATGTGTAATTAATTGTCCATCAGAGAAATTTCGGAAGTGAAAAATGATTTTCCCTTTCGTTTTAAAAAGAATTTTTTTTTTTTAAAAAAGAAGAAGCATAGAAATAAGAAAAAAAATGACTGCAATACTATTCACTCATTTATTTCTCTTTCCGTTGGCAAACTTTATTCATTTCTATCCAACTCATCCATCACTATCTAATAATTTAATTGTAATTTAACATTTTATATTGCTAAATTTCATTTCGCCAAAAAAAAAATACTTTCATTTGTTAAATTAACAAAACTAAACTTTTTTTTCTTCATGTTCGGTAACATAAAAGAGTAAAATATATACAATTTATCATAAAACTCTTATGCGTAAATGTAAGATTAAATTTAAAGGCTGGTCCAATACTCTTTTTATGAATATTTAGTCAGGAATTTCGTTTGTTTTTATTTAGTGAAATAAGCTTTGTTTTTTTTTTCAATTTTTTTGGTCTTTTTTGAATTTTTTTCAAAAAATCTTTTTCTTTTTTTTTCTTCAAAAAAATCTTCATCTTCTTTGGCTTGATGAGGGGAGGGAGATTGATGTCCTTTTGGCTCTTTTTTTTGTCTTCTAAATATTTGAGGTTAAATGGTACAATAAGTTTTTTTTTTTAATAATGTAATAATGTAGGGTCAAGCGTATTAATGTAAAGGTCAAATGTAATGAATGTGGCCACTGTAATAATGTAAGGTTAAATGTATTAATGTGGCCAATTATAATAATGTAAGGCAAAATGTATTTCGTCTGAGGTCAAATATAATAACGTAAAGGTCAAATGCGTTAATCTAAGGTCAACTGTCATAACGTAAGTGAAAATAGAATAATAGCATTATGTAAATTATTAGCTTTATTGAATGAGCAAAAATAAAAAGGAAAGAAATGAAAAATTTAATAAAAGAAAAGAAAAGAAACTTTTTTCCACTCAAAGTTACATTCAAAAATTCTGTAAGAATTTATTTAATTTTAAAAAAGAAAAAAAAAATAAAAAAGCTGTAGGAATTCGTAAGTATCTTAACTTCCTGCAGCACTGAAAGATGGAAGATTTTAATGCGAAAAGATTACACTCAAAAATGTTAAATTGTGGAATGAAAGAAAGAAAGAAAGAATGAATGAAAAGAAAAGTGAAGAAAAGAAAAAAAGAAGCGAAAGAGGAAAAGAATGTAAAAAGTAAACCGAAAAGGTTCATTTCCTATTATTTTTCTTTCTTCCTAAATATTTTCAAAAAAAGAAAAAAACATTTTTCGTTTATATTTTTTTAAAAATTTCTTAAAGAAATTACATATGAACTAAACGATCAGCTATTCATCTCATTTTTTAAATTATTATAATAGCTAATTAATTAAGCTAAGGTTTACTATTCAACTTACTTCACTTACAAATCAATCAAAATCATAACAGATGATTAATTAAGCTGAGATAAATTACAACAACATGTATGGTGTTATGTGTGTGGAAAATAATTTTTGTACAAACTAAACTTTTCCATTTGAATTAAACATTTTTTTTTTGTAAAAAATTCAATTCGTTTAATTTCATTCATCATTTAAAATTTTTTTTCGCATTTTTTTAAATAAACTAAAATTGCAGTAAATGAGGAGGAATTATAGTTTGTTTAAGTTCATTTGTAAATTTTATTAATGAATAAGCAAGCATAATTTCATTGCAAATGAGTTTCTAAATTTAAATTTAAATTTTTTAAGTTTGCAAATATTTTAGTTTTATTAAAGAAAAAAAAGTACAGCAACTGATTATACTAATTAATTTAAATGTTCAAAATTAATTGTTTCGAATAAAAATGAAGTGCACTAAAACTCACTTCATCATACCTGTACTTTCACATGAAGGATGGAAATTTATTTTACAAAATCGATCTGTAATTTCACTTTTTTTCTTTTTTTGAAGAGCTAACACATGGCATACTTATTTTTAAATTTCATTTTCATCATCTACACTTGCCAGTTCCAGTTTACTCTTACACGTTCGCTTAATATCATAAAATAAAGTAATAATCTTCCTTCTCACTTTTCTTTATAATTTTGAAAAAAAAATTTCTTTTTATTCTTTGATTTTTTCAAAAAAGGATTAAAATCGAATTTCTTCAACTCTCTCTTATTTCTATTGAATTAGTGAATTGATTAATTAATTAATTAATTAATAATTAAACGCTGCAACATTATCCTTCAAAACAATATGTGTGAGGTGACAGTAATGTCGATGTGAGAGGACAAATAATAATTAATTAATTATTCAATTAATTGAATAATTAATTAATTATTATTTGTATAAATATCAACATTTCACACTTTTTAATTTCTATTCTTTTCATATCGTCCAAAGTATATCACTTCAGTACGAAAGGGATCAATAACACTTAGATTTCGCAATTTTTCAAACTGAATTTGACAGAAATTTAAACATTTCACCAATTAATTTTCGAAAAAGATCATTGCTAATGCATTTCGATAATGCATAATACTAAAATAATTTGATCGATTTTTAAAAAAAAAATTAATTAAAAATTTTAAATTACATCCATTTTACTAATTTAATGATAGCACATATACTAAAGTTACATGAATTTTTCATTGAAAGAGAAAAAATAAGACTTTTTTAATTTTGAAAATTATTCCTTTTGAAAACATCAATGAATAAAGAAAGCGCAAATTAAAATTTTAGGAAAATGTTTGAAATAGTTCTTAATGCATTTTCATATGGAATATGCAAATTAAGCAAGAAATCATTCGTGAAATTCTAAAAAAGAAAAATATCTTGTTGGAAAATAAGGTGCGAAAAATTAATTTTAACTTAGTTCTATATTTAAAGTTAATGAATTTATTTTGAAAAGAAATAAATATTTGAAAAATTTCACGAATGAATAATTGGTCGTAATTTAATTAATTAATTTTTTTCAGTACAAATAAAAAAAAACGTGATATCTTATTAATTTTTTTGAAAGCAATCAATAATCATTGAAATATAGAACTGAGTGATAACGAAATAAACCGTTATCATTAATGTTCCTAGCCTTTCAAATGATTCAATAATAACAGAGAGAGAGAGAGAGAGAGAGAGAGAGGGAGAAAGAGACGGCTTGAAATTAATTTCACTTTAGCCATAAACAATATCATCATTAGCAGGAATTATAGTAACTAATTGTAAATTTGTAACATTTTAATTTATATTTCGTTGAATTCTAAAATAAGCACCTCATTTCACTATCAAAGCATTCTCAGATCAAACAGGCTTTTAAAGAGGCGTAGAAAAAGCAGAAGAGATAGTAACAATAGGAATGAAAATGATTAAAACTGAAATACTTTCAATCAATTCCAGTGATGACGAATGCATTAGTCATGAATTGGAGGACATTGTAAATGTGAATCAGAAATGGGTAAATAAATAAATTTGTTGTAACCTAATATGTAAATATAAGTCAATGATGGCAAATCTTTCTTGCTACAAATATTAATAATAATACACATAATAATAATAACAATAATAATAATAACGATAATAATAATAATAATAACAATAATAATAATAATAAATAATAATAATAATAATGACAATAATAATAATAATAAACAATAATAAGAATAACAATAAACAATAGCAATAAATAGTAATAATAATCAGCGACGAAAAACAGGTGTCTTTACGCTTGCTGTTACAGCACTGCAATGAAAACAAACAAACGCAATTGCGGTAATTACAAAAATTAAAAATTTAAAATGCAACAGTTTGTAGTAGCAGTGGTTAACAAAAAAAAAACTCACATTTTATAATTATTTAGTAATAAATGGAAGATTTTCAGATATGACTTTTAGTGCATTCTCATCGTTACACACAACGATAATCGATGTGTGTCACGTTGATTTGTTTATTAAAATAAATTTACAAGAGAAATAAAAGAAAAAAAAATGCTTTTATTGATATAAACATATTATTGATATAAACAAAAAATTTAGCTAATTGCTAATTTGCATAATTTATTGCACTAAAAATATTTTGTAATAAAAAAAAGAAAGCAAAATAAAAGGAAGAAAAAAGTGTAACTTGAAAATTCTTCATTAATTTTTAAAAAATTTCAGTGCCAAAAATCTTTTTTTAGTTATGAAATTTAAATTGTGACAAATTGAAATTGAATTATAACAACTTCGTTTTGGCACAGTTTTTAAATTATAACAAATATGAACTGTAAATTACACGATCAAAATTGTTGATGTAAAGAAGAGACTAAATTTTTGCAAAACTTTTTTACAACTGCATTATTTCACAATGTGCGTGTGTGTCCGTCCGATCTGTTCTGTGTGTCTGTCCCTCTCTCTCTCTCTCTCTCTGTGTGTGTGTTATTACAATTTGCTAATATTACAACTTGAAAGAAATTTTTCGAGAAAAATCGAAATAGAAATGACAATGGTGACAATGAGAGCAGTGAAATGTGATAATGATAAGAAAAAAGAAGAGAGAAAAGAAGAGAGAAAATTACTCATTTAATTAATTAGTTTAATTATTGATATTCAAAAAAATCACGTAATTAATTAATTTCATTACTAATTTTTAAGCATGCTTGGTGGATGAAGTACGGTTTTGAATGCATTCAATAAGAAATAATTTTGATAAAAGAAAAAAAAGTTGGACCTAAAAAATTTCAATTTCAGTTTCAGTTTTTTTTTTGATAAAAAGTTTTAACCAAATACAGTGAAGAAAAAGAGGAGAAATTTTGTCAAAAATATTTGCAACAATAAAGATGTGAAATTGAAATTTGAAATTGTAAAATTGAAATTGTTTTTTTTATTCGAAAATTGAGGCGTTTTTATTTTCATCAAAATTTTATTCCCACAAAGATATGCATATTTAGCAGGTATAATGACCTCTTTTCGTACTTTAAAAAAAGGTTTTTTTTCCCCTAAAGCTATAATATATATTTCAGGGAATTTCATGCAGAACGAAAACAGTTAAAATTTCAGAAAATATTTTATGGTATTTTTTTTTGACTGAAAATTTCAAATTCTTTTATTATCCACGATGAATTGTAGAGAAGAAATTGTTTTTTTTTGCTTAATTTTAATTCTATTTTTTTTGCTTAATTTTAATTCTATTTTTTTTGCTTAATTTTAATTCTATTTTTTTGCTTAATTTTAATTCTGTTTTTTTTGCTTAGTTTTAATTCTTAATTTTAATTCTCTTTGGATGAAATGAAATTGTTCATTTTCACATAAAAAGTTCAGTCTGGCAGGATTTTACAATTACTGGAAGGGAGAAAGAGAGAAAGAGGAGGCGAGAGAGAGAGTGAGTAAGAATGAAAATGGAGTGAGAAGGAAAAAAAAGAAAACTAAATTGGAAATTAAAGATTGAAATTACGAAAAGATGATTTACTTGAGGAGAAGGAGAAAAAGAGTGAAATTTTTACATAAACTTTACTTAGCTAAAATAAAAGTATCAAAGCACTCAACAGCTGTTTCCGTTTTGTTCGAACAGAAAATATCACAACAAACAACAAATAATACTGAAAGTTAATGATATCAATGAAAGAGAGAAAGAATGAGGAAGAGAGAGAGGGAGAGAGAGAAAGAGTGGATGAATGAATTTGCGCTTAAAAATAAATAAGCAAATTAACTGGAAAAGTTTCAGAAAATTTATAAATAAATTCAAATGAAATTTGAAAATTTTTATATTAACCAATGCAGGTGCAAAACAAATATCATTGAATGCTAAAAATATTCAAATACATTTCAGTTAATTGATAAGCTTTAATATAACTGAATCAGTAAAATAGTAATTTTTTTTGGCTCATTCAATCAAAAGGAAGTAAAGGCTAGGAATGTAATAAATTGTAAATTAATAATTAATAGATAATTTAGAAATAAAATTTCACATTTTTAAGATATGAATTGCTAAACTGATGTATTTAGTGAAATATTATTTTGGTGGCATAGAAGAGTTTGTGAAAAGATTAAAGGATGGATGTTTTTAAAAATCATGCAAATGAATATGAAGGAGGAAAGGACGAATGGAAGAAGGAGAGAGAGAGAGAGAGGAATGAGTGAATGAATGAATATTAATTAACAAATGAATATTAATTAACAAATGAATTAATATTGAGCTGAACTGGACATTAATGACGCAAACATACTGACCGTAAACATCTTCTCTTTAAAATTCAAAATTAATTGCTCATGTAATTACAAATTCAAAATGGCTCTAATAAACAAAATTATACTAATAGTTGTATACCAAACAATCACCGATTATCACCAGCAACAATGAAAATAATAACGATAACGATAACGATAACGTAATAGTTATAGCAAACAATGTTAGCTGATAATCATAAGCAAAATAAAGATAACGATAATGTAATAATTCTAGTAAAAAAAATGTTAACGTGATAATCATAGGCAAAATAAAGATAACGATAACGTAATAGTTATAGCAAACAATGTTATCGTAATAATTGTAGCAGAAATAACGATAACATAATAATTGCAGGAAATAACAACGATAATAGCAATGAATAAGAAATAATGACAGTAACAATTGAAATGACAACAATAGCAGCAGAAAGGAAGAAGACATTTCCTCCGTCAAAGTTAAAGTATTATAATTTGAGGAAAGCGAAAATTATTTTAATTCAAATTGCAGTCACAGATTTGTGCGTAAAATTTCCACCGAGCAAATTCATACAATTTGAATTGTCGTTTCGTTTCTTTTAATTTCATATTATTGAATCGTTTTAGATTAATATTGTAATTTGATTCAAATTATTTATTATTATTATTATTATTATTATTATTATTATTATTATTATTATTATTATTATTATTATTATTATTATTATTATTATTATTATTATTATTATTA
>JABVXW010000677.1:0-15508 GCA_013365375.1 Litomosoides brasiliensis | reverse complement strand
TGTCAACCAGCAGAAGAACCCTATGTTAGTTCGAGAAGCCTTGAGTCACCAAGCAATTTGGAAACGATCATAATTTCACCAGGAAAACAACGTCAAATTTACGTGAATGTGAAAGAGAAAGGAGACAGATTACAGTGGTATTTTACTACAGACAGCGATGTCAATTTCGGCATTTTTTACGAAGTAATGATGAAAATGTCTTCTAGTCCTGGAAAAAAAGAGTGCCATCACAGTACTAATAAGAAAACTATCAATATAAAGACTTTTCAACCAATAAATATCCTAACGCATGAAATTTTAGAAAAATTTTACATTTATAGCTCCGTGATAGAGTCAGTTTGAATAGAGGACAATTATGATATAATCTAACTTGATATAGTAATTCATCTAATTCATAAAATTAAGAATATATGGCAAATAAATACTAAGAAAATTTAAATTTCAGCCTTCACACCAAATCATATCACCAAACGGAGCGGTAAGAAGCATGACACAAGAAAAAGACATTGACACTGATAAACTTGAAATGGTGTACCCATGGCTCAGACTGAGCGCGAGATTAGTACCTGAAGTGGATTCAATA
This sequence comes from Litomosoides brasiliensis, assembly GCA_013365375.1. Taxonomy (NCBI): domain Eukaryota; kingdom Metazoa; phylum Nematoda; class Chromadorea; order Rhabditida; family Onchocercidae; genus Litomosoides; species Litomosoides brasiliensis. The sequence continues at coordinate 14,925 of JABVXW010000677.1, read as the reverse complement.
GAATGCATAACACCGGGTCGACATTGGATAATTATCTGTAACAGATCATCGTGGATGCGTCGTAAAACAGTAAACCTATTCAGCTGGTATACAAGGATAGTGGTTTTGCCAAACGTGATTTTCATTGATTCAATGTCATTTTCATTGACAATGAACACTGAGCAGCCATCAATCATTGTTAAATATATCATTCGAATAAATTAATAATTATTTTATTTCGGATCAGCTCAGAAACATTCTGATATGCGGTAAAGTTAAAGTCTAAAAATGTATCTGCAGGTATTGTATATTTTGATAGAAATTTGATATCTATTCAAATTGAATAATTAGAAATTATGATTATTTCAGCAAGCAGAATATACATAAATTAAATCTCAAATTACAAACAGTGTCGGAAAATTACAAATAAGTTTAACACACACACACACACAAAAGTCTTGTCGTTAAACTAAGTAAACACGCTAACAAGTAACTCGCTGCGTGATTAATAAAACAGGAACCATCCGACTGAGAAGTATGTGAACGAATATCACACCAACAAGTTTATTCGTTGCAATCAAATATGCGAAAAGTAAATAAATGACGCAAAAAAAAACATACAACAAATAATGGCAGTTACAGCAGACGATAAAGTACATGACATCCTATTTCATCGGATTAGAAATGAACTAATACACGAAAAGTAAATGAATAACACTTCTAACAAATAATAATAATCAGATGATAAAGTAAAGAATGAATGAGCAAACTGCTGCAACATCTGTTTTGACTTTTAAAACGAACTTAGAAACTGTGTATGACAGTTTCTGAGATCATTTAATTACAACACAGTAAGATGAAGCCTTAATTGCTGTGTCTTCTTCCTCTATTTAAATTGCAGTACTATTTGTATGTATTTCAGTGACATTTAACGTGCATGAATTAATACCTGAGTTTTCAGGTTACTGTTTTCTGTCTGACAGATTGTTCACGTCACATTGAATAATTGTGCTTGCTATCAGCTAGTATGAGTCAACATGTGTCTGGTCAAACTCGATGAACGAGAGAAATTTTTCTTGCACTGTCCACAACAGTATAACTTTTTACGGGTATGAATATTCTCATGTCTTTTCAAACTGAACGAAGAAGAGAAATTCCTCCCGCACTGTCCACAACCGTATGGCTTTTCACCGGTATGAGATCTCACATGAATGTTTAAACCTAACGAAGAAGAGAAATTTTTCCCGCATTGCTGACAACCGTACGGCTTTTCACCGGTATGACTTCTCATATGTCTTTTTACATCTGATAAAGAAGACAATTTTTTCCCGCACTGTCCACAACTGTATGGCTTTTCACCGGTATGAGTCATCATATGAATGTTTAAACCTAACGAAGAAGACAAATTTTTTCCGCACTGCTTACAACTGTACGGCTTTTTACTGATACGACTTCTCATATGTCTTCTTAAATTCGATGGACAAGAGAAATTCATACCGCACTGTCCACAACTGTATGGCTTTTCACCGGTATGAGATCTCACGTGAACGCTTAAACCGGACAGAAAGGAGAAATTTTTCCCGCATTGCTCACAACTGTACGGCTTTTCACCGGTATGAGTTCTCATATGTCTTTTTAACTCTGATGAAGAAGAGAAATTGTTCCCGCATTGCCCACAACTGTGCCGCTTTTTACCGTTACCGTATGTTTTCGTATGTTTTTGTCTCGTATGTTTTTTTAAATCTGATAAAGAAGATAAAATTTTCCCGCACTGCTTACAACTGTGCAGCTTTTCAGTAGCATTAGCATTCACGTGTATCTTCAGTGATGAAGAAGAAGCGGAAGTTTCTATGCACCTTGAATATTTGTGCAGATTTTCTTCAACTGTTAAGTTCTGCAGATCTCTTCCTCCCTCGCTCATATTCGTTTCTTGCATTTTAGCTTTCTGAAATTTCAAAAAATTCATTTTACATTGAGAATTTTGGATCTCCGAAATAATCATTTTTGACCTTTTACAAAAATAATCAAATTTAGATGTTCAATTGGAAGAAGAAATGAATATTCTTTGATTATGTCCACTCACTCACTTTTTGCACAGCGAAATACGACGGTTCCGTTTGCAGAGTTTGCGTTTGCTAAAATTGCATGATAATTATTCAGTGTTGAAAAATCAAAAAAAATTTTTCATTTCAAAATACTATAATTTTATATTCTTTTAAACTTTTAATAAACTTACAATGTTTTGCAAGTTTAACTGGAAAAAGAAAATGAGTGAAAAGCATGCGAAATACATATTGATCGATTCTTGCAATTCTGGAAAATATTAAAGTATACCAAACATACTAACTGACAACTACGTGAGTAAGAACCTTCCCGTGTGCAATTCATTTATGATTTCCATTTATATTTAAACTTTTATTGCATCAACAATTTCTGTAGGATTAAACGGAAATACTGCCATTGTTGTAAAAGTTGATTTCGTTTTACTTTCAATACACGCATACTCTTTGACCTCTTTACATATACCCAACATAATTTATGGAGAAGAAGCGTGAGGAGCGTATAACGTATCAATTTCATACGATGAAAAAAATTTATGCAAAATATTGGCAAAACTTTCAAAAAAAAAACAGTAATTTAATTTTTGTTCGTCATAATCGCAAATTAACTAATTCGTTCCCATATATAACTATTTCTTGGATCAGTAATACCGGAAAACCTAAAATAATTTAGAGACAAATTATAACCGTCCATAAGATTTCGTTACTAATTACACAAAGGTATTTGGCCAAAGGTAGTTCTCGGAATAATTTCATTTCATTTTAATGCTATTGAAAGAAAAAAAGATTCATAGAATTTAATTATGCGGATTTTTATCAGTTAATAATTATTGCTTTAATTATCATTTTTATTCAATGTGATTTTCATTGACAATGAACACTGAGCAACCATCAATCATTGTGAAATATATCATCCGAATAAATTAATAATTATTTTATTTCGGACCAGCTCAGAATCTTTCTAATATGCGGTAAAGTTAAAGTCTGAAAATGTATCTACAGGTATTGCATACTTTAATAGGAATTTGATATCTATTCAAATCAAATAATTAGAAATTATGACATCGTAGTTTCATATTTTTGATGATATTTGCGATGAATTTATGAATATAAAATTAATATATCTATGAATTTATATCGATGAATTTATTTTTGATGATATTTGCGATGAACTCTAACCTCTCAGACTTAAAGATTTCTGATTGCCTTTTAATGCCATCGAGTTATCCGACAATTACTTAATTTGTTTTAAAACCGAAAATAAAACGTTTTCAATTACTACCAAGTATAGCTTCTGTTGTAATAAATTTTAAAAATTTTCGATCGGTCAAATCAAAATGGAAAGAAAGTCATCAAAGTAATTTCATTTAAATATAAAAATGGATTGATGGAAATTTTAATGTTTTTGGTGGTTGTAAGTCTTCCATTAATTTGTATGCTCGATCGAACGGAAATCTAGGATCAAATTTAGGCATTGCACCAAACAACTTATAACTGACATCATTTTGAGGCTCTCTTAAAAAACGATTTCTGGTCCATTTTCCTTTGTTCCATTCTTTATCAATTTCCATTTCATGTTTCGAATTATCCGACATTCCATGCTGCTCGTGCAACAATTTTCTCACTTTTCCTTTCGTTGATTGAAATCCAAAATTTTTGGGATAAGTGGGATCTGCTGTACTTCCGAAATATGAGTTCGCACGTAACGGTACTGACTGACCTATTACTGTCGAAAATATTTTTTGAAAATGTGATATGTCGAAAGCTGGAAAATTTGCCATTTCTTCCTGAAATTCAGTTATTTGGATGATTTCTAGAAATTTCATAGTAAATAGATGATTGGTCTGTTAGAGATGATCAAAGTGTCGTAACTATAAAATAACTTGCGCTTAGGCTGTAAAATACCTTTTAGAAAAAAAGAGCAAAAACAAACAATATATGTGAAAGTTTTTAATTTGAGCCTAAAAAATGCTGCAGTAAAAAATTTAAATTTGCACACATTAATTATTACAAATTAAATTTCAGTGATTTCGTTTACCAATAAAAACTTTCGTTTAAAGCATTTTTTTTTAGAGAGAGTTAAAAAGGAAGGGAGAGGAATGTTAATTTTGATAAATGAGGACAGTTGAAGTGGAAAGAAATAAAAAGAATAAAAAAACTGAAAACTCTAATAGAGAAGATAACTATTGCAAATTTTTTTAAAGTTTCCATAGGAATTCTCATTTATCTAAATTTCAAATTAATAATTTTAATAATTAAAACGTATTTGAAATATGCAAAATAAACTACAAAATAAACTACCTGTGCTTGCTCAAACATATCATTAGCTAGTTGACGTACAATTTCATATTCTAATTGCGTACGCTTACGTGCATTTTCATTTTCTTTCCATGCAATTTTACCGTATGCATCAGTAATTTTTTGTAAAAAATTCATTTTACTGGAATTTTTTAACTGTTCCTAAAATCACAAACTTTACGACAATTTCTTCATCTTTCACAAAATAGAAGTGTTAATGAGTGCGTGAAATATTATGCATATGAAAAATATTAAGGAAATTCATAGATTTCAAAGGTTTTCGTTTTTTTTTCACAAAAAAAATGCAAATGAATCAAATATTTCTTCTGTGTCAATTAAATGAAAAATATTAAATAAATTCAAAAAAAAATTTTTCAAAAATTAATTTTTTTTTGCACAAATATACATAATAATTTTTTATACGACAATTTTTGATTGAAATTAAATGAACGTAAGCTAAGAAGGGAAGTTTTTTTCATTCTCTTAAATTGAAATTAAAATTATTAATGGAATTTATAATTTGATAAAAAATGAAATAAATTAACAATGAAGAAAGAATTTTCCCTGAAATTTTTCCTGTATGTTTTCACCATTTGATTGCCAATGCTTTTTAGGTTTGTAATTTTTTAAAGTGCCTCGTTGTTTCGCTGTTCCATCAATCACATCACTTCCATCATCGATTAAATCTGAAAATATTTTGAGATATAAAAATTTTCTTAAATTTTATTTTACCAAAAATAGCATGCATATTTGTAAAATTTTACATTAAAATTTTAATCATTTCATAATGAAATAGTATCGAAAATTTTCATTATGAAATTTTTATTGAAATTATTGACAGCTAAGTTTAATTAATTAAATCTAAACAATAAATACCGTATGAGAATGAAGCTTTTGGCTGCTGCCCAAGTGAAGAAGGTGTTTCATAAATGTATTCATAATGTTCACCAAAGTGTTTGTACGGACGTTTGTACCAGTGATCTTTTTCGCAAAAAAAATAAAAATAAAACTTTAATAAGAGTTTGAAATTTTAATTTTAATATGAATGAATTTGTGATTTGGTTCAAATTTTTTCTGTTAAAAAAATATATGCATAGATATGTAAGAGTTACAATAACTTACGAATTTCGTTCAATGCTTTGGAAAATATGAGAGAATTGAAATAGAGGAAAAAATAGAAAAGTGAACATCGAAGCATTATTGCTCGTTTTGAACTTTGAACTCTTTCGTTTAATCTTTCAAAGCAAGAAAATTCAAAAATAGGTGGTAATACACTGCGAAAAGGTTGTCTAAAATTTTGCAACAATTAAATTTCACTGAATAGTAACAAATGTTGTGAAAATTTCAAATTACTTTATTGATTAATTTCAAATCTTTTAAAAAACGAATGTATGAAAATACGTTAATTATTTAATTATGGTTTTAATATTCAGAATTGCTAGTTATTGTTGTATTTACGACACATTAAACGTACAATAAATAAATTAATAACAGTAAACAATTAAAAGTAATTAAAGTAATTAAAATTTAAATTAAAAGTAATGGTGTTTTGATTTAGGAAAAGAAAAAAACAAACGACCGTAATTTAATTTTAAATAATGAGGACAAAATTTTTTATTAGTATAACTTACAACATAGCTAAATTCATTTTAATTTTCAAAAAGTTTAATTTCCAAAAAAAAGTAATTTATTAATTATCAGTAATGCATGTTGAGCCTACTTACTTAAGTGTAAAAATATAGTAGCGCAGTGTACACGTGTAATGAAATAAAACTTGAAAAATATAGAATTGAATTATTGTTAAATTGTACAACAATTGTATTAGGTGTGTCCTTATTCAAAATGAAATAAATAGCGTATTCTCACGAAACATGAAAACTATAATGATATGGAGCGTAAAATGAATTTAATCTAATTAGTTATGAACGGAAGTTATTAAATCTATAATTTATGAATTTTTAAAAAGAAAAAAAAAACAACAATCTTTTCGTTGTGTGCCAGTTTTGATGTGATTTGCTGTAAAAAGTTGAAATCAAAAAAGCACACAGAAAAAAAAGACGACAAAAATGAAAATTGTAAAATAATTTGAGTGAAAAATTTGAAAATTGTTTGTTGCTTTACAATAAAAACTTTGAAATTGACGAATTTAACTTATTTTAAAAAGATAGCTTTTTATCTGTACGTCATGTTGAGGAAGAGAAATCGCTGATATTTGCATAATTCTTTTTCACACTTCGATCATCCGTAATAGAAGAAGATCCGTTGAAAGGAAATTATTTAGGAAATGTTTCTCGCCTCAGATATCCTCCACCAATCTATTTCGAACGCTTCCCATCTCATAAACAGAAAATACTGAATTGTATACGTGTTTTGAGCGGCATTTACGGCTGATAACGCTGAAATTAACTAACTAAATGAGCTTAACTGAAATAGGAAATTTAAAAGGAAAAAAAATAAAATTTAAGGTTATCATTAGAATGATATTTAAAAAGATTCTCTAGGCTCCTCTTTACTCTATAAAAATTTACTTAGGCTCTAAATTTTTCAAATCAAAAAAAAAACTCGCATGGTTTTTCATCTTTTCCAATATCTTATTTAGTTTGTTTGCATCTAACAACTTGAACATTCATTTCTCTACAATTTAATTCATAATTAAAAATTCAAAAAAAAAAATTAAATTAATTCAGAATGCTACAGACAAAAAAAAGCATACCATATAACAAAGCATTGAATATTATCAACGAAATATACGAAACCAAAAAATGCATTTTGATTTCCAATTGAATTTTGAATTTTGAATTACGTGTGCAGAAATCAACCTGCTGCTACCACAGACGCAATATTACATTGTAATAATTTAGGACAAATGATAACTGCCAATATTGTAAAGATAGTAAATTTAAAATTTTAATGTTCTTAAAAAAATTTTTAATGTTAATAATAATTTTAACAATCGTTCAACAATGCATTTTTATTTCAAACGATCCACTCTACAACACCAATACATCCATTCTTCTCTGTAATTTCGCATTGTTGTATTTTCTCTCTCTTTCTTTCACCACTTTAATATTAAGTAAAAAATTTCGATATAATTCCTTCCATTCATCATTCTGTTGAGATATGCATGATTCTATTGGTAATTGTTTAATTGAAAAAAAAAATTAAATTCCTAACAATGTCTAATTTAATTAATAATCACAATGGCATTTTGTTAAAATATTGAGAAATTTTTCGCAAAATATTTCTGCATATATGAAAAATCTCTTTTGCAATAATTCTAATTATTTTACCTAATTAATCTGCGTAATTTAAAGTATATGAAAGATTTAAAGTATAATTTAATAATTTAATTTAAAGTAATTCGTGTAATTTAAAGTATATGAAAAAAAGGTATATGAAAAAACTCTTTCTCAATAATTATAATTATTTTACCTACTTATAATCAGTGTAATTCAAAGTACGGAAAGTAATCGTCTGTACGGAAAGAAACGATCATGTTGTACCAATTAATTGCTAATGTATGAGAGCTAATTATTATAGAATCATTATACGATATAATCTCATCATATACTTACGAATTTTCAATGACTTAATTCAACGATCATAATCTCTTATCGATCATACTCAATCTCTTATCAATGATCATACTCAATCTACTTTCTCTTATCAATCATCATTAACCTGTAAGATACAATTTATTCATAATCACAATCATTATAGCATGTAGAGAATACAATTTATTTACAACCTTCTTTGAAGATGAAATGACTTGAAGTCAAATTCTTCCATACAGTTAAAATGAAGACAAAGTTCCGATTATAAATAACAATTAAATAAGATATAAATAACAATTTAATTACTTTAATTCAATTAGATTAAAGTGTAAACCAATACGACGAGTATAACCAGAGGAATAATGTTGATAAAAGCTTCACTAAAAATTCTAGAAAGAATAAAAGAGGATTTTTTAAAGAAAGAAAAAAGGATGAAAATAGTAAAGCTAAAAGTTAGCTAAAAGTTAATATATTCTTCCACTGCAAAAGAAACTCTAATATAGGAATATCAATTAATAAAGCATCTTTTAGTCTCATAATTTACATAAAAATATTCTTCCTTTTATAAGTAAAATAAAAAATTCTTACAAAAAAAAATCTAACGAAAAGATTTTTTGACAACAAAAAAAACGACAAAATGATGTGAAAGTAGAAAATATTAATATATAAATAATAATTTTTATTATATCGTTATAAATATGCTATTTTTAAAGGTACATATTTGCTTTCTTAAATCGCTTTGCATGAAAAATAGACGGTAGTATGATAGTAACTTCATTAGATAGATACATAGACAGAGAGAGAGGGAGAGAGAGAGAGAGAGATGTCAAGATAATCCAGTCATTTAACAAATTGCTGGATTTCGAATCTGAATTAAACCTTGCGAATCGATGTCATAGCCTGATTTCTTGAAAAAAAAATGCTTTACTTTCAAATTTGAAAAATAACATCCTATTATTTCTCAAGGTTTAAAAGTCGTTCCACTGAAGATTAAAGAATGGCTTTATTGGGATTAGTAGAATGTTAGTAATTAGACAAAAAAAATCTATGAAATCACACATTTAATCAGATATCACAAGAGCATAATATGAAATTTGTATGTGGTAAATAATGTCGGAAGAGATCAATTTTTGATAAAATTAAAGTAAAATTAATAACAATATTAAGTTCGTTATATTTTCGTAATTAAAGATGAATCCTAATGTTAATCATCATCTGCTAATAGCCGCCACCACGGTAATGTTAAATTCTGGAAACTTGCGCCAACTGAATTTAGTCCAAATGTACCATCATAAATATGACTCAAGTATTTGCATACCTGAAAAGTGATGAAAAATACACAGTTTCAACATTTTTTTTTCTAATAGTCTAAAATAAATTAATCTATTTCACCAAAAAAAAGACGAATAGACGATGGTCACTTCTCCAGCAATATCAAACGATATATATGAACAAAGAATAATGACCTCTTCTACAAAATATCTAGTGGATGTTGCAAGCAATGCAATCGTAGAATTAATGGAGTTATCGACTTCACAAAACAACATGCAGTAATAGTTATGAAATTTATGAAAACTTTTTTAAATTCTCTTTCAATCTTCTGTTTCACATTTCCCTTTAGAAAAGTATCAACCATTTTGAACTCATAAACATAATTCATACTGAATACGTGCAACTCAAATGGAAAAGAAAACATGCAAAGTCGTACAGTATACCGTTTCCATGTTTCATGATCTGCCCTGTTCCAAAAGTTGTCCGTAGTGATTGTTGCGTGGACGATACGGTAGGATGAAAAATGTTAAAATGATTCGAAAGGTTGTCATGCGATGACAATATGTTCGGTTCTCGCTGCAAAAATTATTTATGAGCCAAACTGTTTGAAAATTGTCAGTCAGATGACATGTAAAAATTGTAAAATTCTGCATTAAAAAAATGACTGAAGAATCTTAATATTAACTGAGATTTAAAAAGCTTTAAAAAACCTTCCAAATTATGTAAATGCATATCAATCGATTCATGAAAAATTTGATAGAGGAAAATCACACGCATTTTTCCACTGATCGATACAGGTTAAAACAATTAATAACGTTCTATTAGGGAATGGCACTAACTTCTGCGAAACTATTTTCAGGGGAAAGTAGTTGCTGCTGCTGCTGCTGCAATTTCTGTTCATTACTAAGCAGAATGGGTTGCTGCAACTGCTGTTTGTTTTCAACTTTTTCATCCATCACATTTTGCTTATGCTTCTTTGCCATTGCTGCCATTTTTTCATTTGTATCAAAATACCAAACTGTTATAGCATAGCTAAAATAACATTTCAATAAATAGATAACTTATCATTCTGACACAACTGGCACAATTATAAATGATTATCTTTAAACAGCATGTTCAAGTAATTATGACCAATAATAGTTAGTTAGTGTTTCAAATAAGAAAAATGACTAAAGAAAAATTTTAGCGTATTTTTAAAAAATTCGAGAACAAACTTAAAAATTACCGATCTCGATATACTGGACGAACTTCATGTGGATTTCGACGATCTGACCATAATAGTAACAGACGATCAGCTCGTGGCTCAATATCCACTGGAACGTCTGATGTTTCAGGAAAAAGCCTAAAGCAACCACCATCCTGAAAAGTATGCAGTAAGCATGATATCAAAGAAAGATCAAATAAAATGAACACAGCTATCAAACAGATGCACAGAACAAGTATGCGCCCTGTTCAAACAAACTGATATTTCAAAATTTATTTATGGAATTAAAATTACTTTTTAAATTATGAATTTATCAAATAAATGAAGCAGTTACCCTTTCAACATTCCAGTCCTGATTGCAATAATAAATAGCAGTAACACAACGACCATCTTTCATTGGGTTATCAATGTGTTTCACATAATGTGTTCCATTTGATGGATATATTGCCAGCATCGCCTAAACAACCTGCACTTTAGTACCACAGCAATTTGTTACTACAAAAGGTAAATCGTTCAAATCTTATTTGAAAAAATTATGTCCAAGTAAGGACCTAAAAAAGAAAAACAGTGAAAATTGAAAAGTGCTAATGATGTAATGCTGGAAAAAAGTAGCTATTTTATTAGTGATTTACTTTAACAAAAATGATCTATAACATTACCCGATGCTTTTTCATGCTTTCTATACAACACTTAGCTAATATTTGTATTTGCACCCGAAGGATTAGATGTGTAGGCTTTTTTTTCTTCAATATGATCATTACTTGATTGCACTTTTAATTGTATTGGTAGTTTTTTAATTACTAACCAAAAATTAGGCTAAGAGTATAGAATGCAAAGATGATAAAAGAGAAAGAAAATTTCGAAATAATCCCCCTTCCCTCATATATATGACTGTAATTTAATTCACATCCACAATATTTTTCAGAACAATTGATGAATCAAGTAAACAGTAAAAATTGGGAAAAAAGGAAGCATTTTATTACCCATAACATCATCATTCAGGCAATTTGCACGTTGGTAAATTAGTGTAAGAAAACAGTGTAGGAACAGTCGCTAAAATCACGTAAATTACCAAAACAGTTATCAGCAATTACCCGTGAGCGTCCATTAATTTCATAGGGTACACGGCCATTAAAATGAACAATGATAGAATCAATCATTGAGACAAGCAAACGAACTGTCACTGCTACACTTACTCGTTCATCATTGCTGTCAAACCAATAAACCTGAAACTGATGCTATTTCAGGAAAAAAACTCCGAAAAAGCAAGCCTTTGTACGTGCCGACAAATTTCTTCTAGAATTACCAGATTAATGAAGTATCTATTAATATCAGCAATGTAGAATGTTAACAAAATTTTCGACCTATTAAACTTAGAAATAAAATGTAATAAATATCATTTAGATGCATTATGAATTGTAATCGTGAAACAAAATGGATTAGTAAAATCACGTAGAAGTTAACCTAATTCGCTCATTGTTCAGAATATAAAGTCACATGCGTATCAAAGAGTTGCGTAAGCATAAAGATTACTATAACTGTTACTTAATTCTACAATAATAAGTAATTCAACTAACCTCATCTGACCGTATATTTTGTGAGTTTGAATTCACTCTTGTTTCCATCAATTGTCCCGGTTTAAAAGCACCTCTATTATACAAATAATTCATTTCCCTAGAATTTAAAATATGAACATTTTGGCCAGAGTAAATACTGGAACAAATTAAAATATTTTACATGCGTGACTAATTAATTCATTTCTTCAAAAATATGTAGAAAGAGTTAAAACCATACCTATGAATGTGACAACAGTGATTTTGTCCAAGAAAATTATCCACGATAGTCCATCCATAATCATTCAAGCACTTAACAGCATGGTCCGCAATGCACTATAACTTGAAATTAAACAGAACATTTTCTATTTTTTAATATTGCGTAATTTCAAAAAACCAATTCAACTCAAAAATACATTCAAAGATCGATATTAGTTAAATTTTTGATTATATATGCAACAATTTGCTTTATACCTTTAGGTGCAAGGCAACTGCTTGTTCTCGATGGATTGTTAATCCATTTGCGGCAAATATTTTCAAATGATCTTGTAGACTAATCTGTAATAAAAGTAAAGTTTTTCAAAAAACTTTTAAATTTTCGAATCTTAAAATGATTTGAAAGCTTTAAAACAAATTAAAATTTTCTAGTAAGAGAACCACCAATTATTAAAATATGAAGCTTTTTTTTGGGAGGAAAAGCAGGAGTGAAAAATTAATAATAATTCACTGTTGTTATTATGGGAATCTCTTTTTTTGTAAAAATAATTATAAAAATAAATTAAAATATTACCGTGAAGATAGGATTAGCAGAGTGATTAATCGGTTGAGAATATCTGCAGTTCATCTGCAGCAATCTCTTCCTCGATCCTTTCCCTGCTGATGTATTAACAATTTTTTCAAGAATTTGATTATTCGAATCGCTTGCGTTAACGTTAAAATGTTTGTATAATTTACTGCCTAAAAGATATATCAAAATTGCTAAATAATTACAAGCATTCGAATAAGATCAACTGTAAAACACAACAATATGTGAGACAGATGAAATTATCAGTTTTAATTTTGAAAGCTAAAACTTCTGCTTCAAAAAGAAAAAAAAATGAAATTTATTTTTTATTTATTAAATAATACGCACATCTACGGAATCTTTAATAGGTATTACTTACTCTATCACTAGCACTATGGCTATATGTAAAAAGTAAGATCATGCTTAACCATCTATCATTCTAATAACATTCAAATTTCATGTAATTTCAAATTGTTAGTCTAAAAACATCAACGTACCTAACCATTTGACATCGTCTACTGTTGCATGACCAACCGGATTTATGAGTTTAGCAGTACTTTGTTCAGTCGTAGCTACAACAGTGGTACTCTTTGCTAGCTGTGATTGGACAGTTTTACAGAGAGGTTTATGTCGCTTCCAGTCAAAATTCTGCAAAAACATAACCTTCTCAGTCAACTCAATAATTTAATGCAATTTAGGTGCTAAATTTTTCAAATTCTATTATCCATTTGCTCAAGAACTCTGATATTAATATTAAAAGAGGTTAGTAAAAAAATACTTTGAAATATTTTAAAGCTCATTAGAAGCCCATAAGATACATACATCCATCTTACTATGGCTAAAAAATTTAAACCATCAAGGATAGCATGAACTATTCTTAGTCAAAAAAAAAAACAAACATATAAACTTCTTTATGTGCTTCACTGTTTGAACTATGAAGTTAGCACTAATTAGTTCATTAGGATTAGTTCACTGATTGGTTGCTCAACGCTTATTTCCTAATTATCGTTACACGTGCATGAAAACGTACAACAACTAAATATTCAAATAGATTACTGCACTGAGTACGAATAAGTTAAAATGAGGAAAAAATGAAATCTTGTCCACAAAATGTTATGTTCTTTGAGTGTTGGAAATTTAAAATCGTCTAGAGATGTGAAAATAAACCGCTTCTATTTTTCAATTCAGAAAGAATAAAATTTAAAAAAAAAACGAGAAGTAATAATCCAATATGGTCAGAATTATACCTCACTAAATCTAATAAATTTTTGAGTTTTACTAACAATAGAAAAAACGAATTTCATTAAACAAAAGCATCAAAATTTTTATAATCAATTTTATAACAATTACGTGCGTCTTTATATATTTACTGAAAGAAAAGGAAAGGGAGAGAGAGAGAGAGGGAGAGAGAGAAAAAACTCTGGAAAAATTAATAAAGTTGAAAAATGTTTGGAAATTTTCCGAAATTACTATTGCACAAAATTAACACAAACATTAATAAAACTCTCTTTGAAACAAATTAGCTTTAAAATTTGAAAGTAAACTGGTCGTTCACATTAGATGTTTGAAATATTTGAATAATATATCATATACATTTCAAGTACGAACGAAGACATATATTGCATAAGAACATTAGCCAAGCTAACAATAACTTTTATTTAAACTCAAAATGACTTCAAAGCTAACAATAACTTTTATTTAAACTCATTCTATCGAAGCTAGAAATATGAGAAATCTCATTTCTCAGAATAAAAACACTTCAGCCCACTAAATCATATCATATATTACAGCATTCGCTTCCTAATTTTATTCTTTAAACTTTTATGCTATTAAAAAATTCAAATTGAAAAAGTTTTTTAAATTTTCAAAATTCTGCTCTTTCTGCATTATTGATTTCTGCATTAGCTATCACAGATATTGCTGCATTAGCTTTCTGCATTAGCTATCACAGATATTGCAAAATGTATCTTTTTTTTTTCTCCTTTGTTTTTTTTTACAACTATTCAAATTAAACTGTGAACATCGGAATGTTTCGTTTTCTATTTTCGGTCTTCAATTCTCTTCAAACTATTTTCTTATACTTTCATAATCAAAATTTACAATTCTAAATATAAGAAATTAGTTTTTTTAATGGAATTCGGTAATATAAAGTGGTTTAATGCTGAAAAAGGTTATGGTTTTATTAAGCCAGAAGTTAATGGCAGTGATGTTTTTGTACATA
>JABVXW010000676.1:0-15545 GCA_013365375.1 Litomosoides brasiliensis | reverse complement strand
TCAATGCCTAAACATTTTAAAGAACAAAAAAAGGCATGCATACATATGCATATAAATTTAAAAGAGCAATTGGAAAAGAATGAAAAGTATAACTTAAGTTTTAAATAGGAAAAGACAAGGAAGAGAAAGAAAAATTTTTCTTTAACATTGAATTTTTTTTATCAGTTCAGAGTGTTGATAAATGATGTAAATGTTAGAAATTATACGCTCTTCATAGAAATGCCTGAAGCTTACTTTATTTCTCTGTTTCCTTCTTTCTCTCTCCGTTCCTTATAATTTTTACGTATATTTAGACGTATATTTAAATTTTTACTTACTTTGGCTACAATTTAACTCAGATGGTAAGCAAATTAGAATTTACCTTTCATGAAGAAAGTAAAGTGAGAAAGGTTGAACATAGTTTGTTCATTTAATTGCTACACAACTATTAATTTCAATTGAAGTTTCGAGCACATAGCTGTTGTATTATTATTGGAAGCAAATTCAATTTGAAATCTTCCAATAAACTTGCAACGATAAGTTCAACTTCAATCATTTCGATAATCTCATGAAATTTTATTCTTCATTTCATCAGAATTAAGAATTATCTATCATATTTTACACTCAAATTTAATTTTTTAACTTTTGCAAAAACTATTGTCACTTCATTTTAGGAATTTTGATGATCAAACACTAACATTCATTTTATTCTTTTGCTATTTCGTTGTTGTGACTGAGGAAGAGAAAGGAGTTGGAAATATTCGCATTTACATTCCAATCAATGGACTTTGGATTTAAAGGTCACAATGTTGTTTTGCATTTTTTTCAAAAAATGATGAATTTAATGAATGTTCAATGGTGCTTATTCGAAATGGACGCTTAGTTTGAGAAGGGATACTTTCATTGCTCAATTTTTTTTATTTTGGTTTAATCAATTGTTTATCTTTTCGTTTAATTTTAATATATTATGAAAATGAACTTTTTTAATTTAATGGAAATTTTATGAAGGACCTGTATATTATTCACGTGGCAACTTTTACATTCAAAATTTTCAAGAGCATTGATACAACGGTGCTACTTCTTAAAGGACCGAGTGATGTATCACAAAAGCATTCCACTGAAGTGGCAAAAGATTAATAATGTTTGATAATTTACATGTCTCAGTAATTTTATTGTTCATTTTGACTTTATAAAAACTAAAAATGTGAGGTGTAAAAAAATGGCATATATATTTGATGAATAATTATGTAATATTTTCAAATAAACTATTTATCTGGTACTTGTTTTGAGTGATTCTAAAATCTAGGTCAATTTTAAAAAATGTTCCTACTGAGAGTGCAGCAAACGTTAATCACACAGTTAATTCCACTAAATTTTATTTAATTTTGACTAAATTTAATTAAACTTACTTGTTATTTACATGAACTTTTTATTTGGTGTCATTTAATTTCACGAAAGAAATCTGCTTTATTTACAGTTTCACAGGAAATCTTCCATCAAAAGACATTTACGAATACAAAAGAAAATATTTACCAATCACTTACATGAAGGATTATTGTTGAGGTATGTATTACAAATACTTGCAATTATTAAAGTAGGATTTGTCGCACACAAAACAAAACAAAACACACACACACACACCTTACATCCCTACATCCCTACATCCTCAACAAATGCTGAATAAGCAAAGTAACACCAGAAACAGTAACACTATTACCAAGAGCATGATACATTTGCTTTGTTGAAATATCAGGCGGTTTAAGAAAGGTGTTAGGAAATCCCAATAAATTAGCTACTTCACGCCAGGAAAAGTATCGAATTTGACAGTGCATCAAATTCTTGCAATTGTCAGGTAATATAAAATTCCTCAACTGTTCGATGCTCATGTCTTGATCCTGAAACAATAACAATATACACTTGTAATACGCAATATATGAAGAAACCACAATGAATAAACGTGGTGCACTATAAATTTATTCTAAAAATAAAGCCCAACTTAACGTTAACGGATTTTAAAATCCAAAACATAACTACGCATAAAACTATTGGAAAATCTGTACGACTCTTGCAAACCTACACTTACCAAGTAGAAAATTACCTGATTTTACATAACAAATATTCAACGGGTCATTTTTATGGCTTGCGGTTTACAAAATGCATGACATTTACGAAACCGTTAAATGTTTTCTGTATAATAATCAATAAAATACGTCCATACTTGAGATTGAACTTAAGATTTCAAATGAGCAAAACTTCTTAGATGTTCATACCTTAATTTTGTTGGAAAATTGCAATAAAATGGGTCCGGTACCGGCAATATAACGATAATAAGATTTTGTAAAACAGGATGAATGAAAGTTACATGGCGTTACAAAAGACATGACATTTCCGAAACGTTCAATTGTTTCACGTAAAATGACCAAAGAACTATCTTCATTTGCATCACTGCATAAATATTCGCCTTCAATAATTATGCATTATTATGCACTTATTGACAATTTATGACTATTTAAAAGAAAAGTAAAATGACAATTTGATGACCGCTCCAAAATTTAAATCCTCACGTCAAAAAGTGGATATTAAATTTAATATAGTTAAGAGACGGCTAACTTCAAATATTCACCCATGTTAAACTTTTACCGATAGCCTTTCGACGAAAAATTGTCGCATTATCTACTGGCCAGATTTGATTAATTTTATTAATCGATGGAACAATGATACAGTGATTTGCGAGTTTAGCTAAAAGATAGTATCGAGGCCTTGAATTCGGAATGCCAATTTCGGTTGGTGAAACAATATACTCCTGGAAAAAAAGCTAACATTAAACTGATAAAAATCATGACTCTTCGAAGAATTTGTTCTGTTAGTCAGCTGAAATAAACATCTCAGAATTTTAAATTACATTTGATTATGAACCTTTAAACTGTAGCATAAATTCATCAACGTATCCTTCAGCAAATGATGAGCTTCAGAAGTTTCAAAACCACAAACATTTTCTACAATAATATAACGAGGAGGATGTTTCATAGCTTTTAATGCGTAACATATAGTTTTAAGTGCAACACAACGATGATCCGCCATATCTTTCCTCAATCCTTTCCTGAAAATAATGGGATTCATATGGTGAATGGTACAATATGCAATTTTTTCAGAAAATTTTCGAAATTTTCAGTTTTAATAGGTTCGGTGGAAAATGGATAGTGCATTTACTCAGAATGAAAAGGAAGACTAAAAGTCAAGCTCCCTAACTGACTGTCCTGGAATCAAGCAAAAACAACACTACGGTATAGCAGTTTCGAAATGACAATATTACTTTTCATCTTGAAATTTCAGGCAACACAGTTTTACAAAAGCACCAAAGTCATCCTTTTAATCAATTACTGCAACTGGCGAACATTGGTAAACTTCATTTTATTTGATTTCACTAAGTCAAATTCCGACTGTAAGAATTAAAAGTAACACATGAGAAGATTTGAAAAAAGTAAATTTTCGATATGCCTCGGCTTATACGAAAAGTTGACAAATGGGATGAAGCATACTTTGTAAATGGTTGACAAGGTGGTGATAGTGTCCACATGTCAGCGTTGTAGGTGTCGTAATAGTCAGTCGTAAGCTTCTGAAAAATAATGAAAAGTAATTCTAACATCGTATGAATTTCGTTAAAACGAGATTTGAAAAGGATTTTATCAATCTAAATGGCATGTTGTGACAGTTTGTAAAATGGCATAAAAATTTCAGCAAAAGAAAGCAAAAATTTCAGTAAAATGGCACAAAAATTTCAGCATTTTAATTATTTTATAACTTCTTTCATTATTTTATAACTTTTAACAACATTCCAACGATTGGCACTAATGACATTAGCCGTTAGCAAACATTTTTATGGATAATATAAGTTATTTCGTGAAAGGAAAAAAATTTGACCAACCTCGATATTGCATTGTTGAATTTCAGTTTTTGGAAAATTATACTTGTAAATTGCATTTGTAACTGTATTTATGTCAAGCGCACGTATGGTTACTTGTAATCCGACTTCTGGAACATTTCAAATACAGTTTACTCACAATCAATATAATTATTAAAGTTCTTAATTAAAAAATAGTGGAAAAATGTTGCGAAAATATCTGATAATTTTCCGTGCTGCAAAAATATTAGTTGTGCCACTACTACGTATTTGTTTTGTACAATATTCAGTTACATACCTTGCAAAGCGCAATGAAAGCCTCCAATCCCAGCAAAAAATTCCAAACATTTCATTGACTTATCATTTCTATCATTTCCTGCACAAAAAAACGAATCGTTTCGCTGTTTGCCGATCATTTCAACATATCTTACAGTTAATTAATTTCAGTCGACCAAACTGAAATCACCGTGTAATTCTCGACATCATAATCATACCACTTTCGCAAATATAAAAAATACCATGAAAAGTTGACTTAATTCGTCAAGTCAATGTTTGGTAATATATTAGCTCAATACTTAAATGATTTGATTAAATGCATTAAGTACTTCTCCTTCTATTTACCATCCTTTTTTCGAATTTAGAAAATTTCCATTTGACCTATGCTAACTTCTGATCTTCAGTGAAGTACTTCGGAGATACACCATGTTTGATTAGAAATCAGGAAACGCGCTTACCAAATTTATCATCTATAATTGATTTAATTTAATTAAGTAGCACTAATAATAAAAGTTGAATTTAAACAATTTATCATTTACATCAATAAACGAACAACTGTCATAAGAGACATTGACTCTCCACCAATATAATTCTACTGATAATCATCAGTATTTGCTTCAAATATTTAAAATGATTATTGTGATAGTCCACTTTGACGTCCTGGCCGATGCTAACTGTTAGCGAACGATGGAATAGAACATGCAAAAAGAAAAGTGATACCAGCTCTTTCCTCTGGAGGTACCCCATATAGAATTTACTAGCAACCATAGTTCGCAAAATTACGTCTGATAGACTATTTAGATTCGTGAATCGTATGCACAGAAGATTACCGTCCTGTATGAGATTTTATTTCTATTAATCTTGAAAGAATAATTATTGCTATAACCGATAGCAGGACCATTTGATCCTTGCAGAAATAACACTTTATATCATCCCACTTCACTGTTACATATTATTTTAAAAAATGTAAACAAAAGTTTAAGAAATTGAGTACTTCATCCGCAATAAAAATAAAGTCATGTTTTGCTATTATATCATGAAAAACATGGAAAAAGGTTGAATAGCCATGACTGCCATCACACAGCAGCTATGCTACATACTTCAAATGCTTAAATGCAAATTCACAGAATATTATCCTCAACTCAACATAAATAAACAGTCGGTATGATGCTGAATCCCAAAATGCGACACAGTGAATCTTTATGGGGAATGGCTTAAGAAAACTATTTAAGAGGACATAAAGTTTGGCTCTGACTATAAATCCTCATAACGCTTTTTTAAAAGCTCCAAAAATATGCATAAGATAATCAGTTAATTGATTAAATCATGAAGAAAGTTTATTTTGGAAGAGATTTGGGAAAATAGAGTCTATCAAAGAGATATGATACAATATGACGCATGTAATCGGTGCGGCTAGCAATCATAAATTCTAGCAACAATAAAAAAATTCAGTTCAAGATAGATATTAAGTTTTAGCTCTTGTGCATCCTGTTGTCTGTGCTTCCGTTGGTGGTATTATAGCCACCGAGTTTGGTGTGCTGAAAACACATGGAATTTAAAAACAATAATTCTTGCAGTTCCAAAAATCCTAACTGATGTAAATATGCGAAATAACTATAAAAACCAAAATTGTCGACCCTTTTTCCTCCATTATCTCCTTCTTTTTCATAAATCCCAAAAACATCAAAACTTGAGCAAGCTGTTTCAGAAGTCCCATTTCAATACCACATTTTTTATATCGTAGAAAAGTGCAACGAATAGCAGTTCAAAATACTGTTTTAAATTTCGATGAAGCTGCTCATCATCCCTATTAAATTTATAAACTCAAAACATACTTCTCTTTCTGCTGATCTGGAGTTTTTGCTACAGCTACAGTATTTCGTAAAGGGGTAGTTATTTGAGCAGTCCAGTTTGTCTGGAACTTATCAAGTATAAAAACAACAGTCTAGAAAGTAATCAATAATATTAAGCAAAAAAAACGAAAGGTTTCCTTCCAAAAAAATATTTGGTCCGTTTGAGCAGCAAAATTTTTGTATTTGGTTTTTAAACCGCCAATAATCTAAACATACCACTCCCAAGACACGTGGATAAACAGTCGCTGTAGTATTTCCGTACGTCAAATTTGTCTGCTGCTGTGAGGGACTAATGATGGGTGATCGGCGGCACTGAATAAGGTCACTGATTACTGAAAAAATATGTTTCAGTTGTCAAAAAAATTTTGCATGTCTTTAGAAAAGATATTCAAAAAGTTTCTACTTCAAAATATCCAGAGATCAGTAAGTGCACTGTACTTACTAAAAAATGAATGATTAGTTGTTGGAACTGCAAGAATTAATCAACTAAATTATTGACCTAATTTCGTGAAAGTTATTAATCATCATATGCGGCATACAGACCGGAATAGATGTGCATCAGTTAGTGTTACCAAAGAATTTCTACCAATGTTCCATTCTTATAGATTTCTTTTCAATTCAAAGATTTATCAAGTCCTACGATATAAAAATATGTGCAAAAAGGGTTCCACTATGCCGTCAATTAAAGTGAAGACTCACGTGTTTCCTTCTTCTCACATTTAATTTTCCACATTTCTGCATCCTTCTTTGCTTGTTCACATTCCGTTAACAGGTTTTCTAACTGTAAAAAATGACTTGGCAAATACATCAGTGAAACACTAGAAATCGAAAGCGATGCATATCTAATGATCTTCATAAATAAATATTTGATAGTGTTTGCAATTGGCAGAAAAAAATCGTAGAAATAATTAGCACCGCTTACACACTGATATTTTACAAAAGAATAATAGATAATGGAGATAATGGAACCTTTGCTCTAAGCTGTGTATTTGAATCAGTCAGAGCATCAATGGTCCTCTTACGTTCTTCCAAATCCTTTTCTATATCAGCCACTTTTTCGTTCATCATTACATCATCGCCAGTAGCAACACGACGAGTTTTCTCCTACAAAAATCTTTGCTGAAGATTTTTGTTGGTGTTAACAAAACCACATCTAGAGAATTAAGATTTTTACTCTTAAACATCTTCCTTGGATGCTCTTCTAGAAATTTGCATATTAATGACCACATCGTTTCAGTAACTTCTTTATTCTCTCCTACAGCAATTATCATTTCCTTCATCAAAAAAAAATTTCAATAATAGCAAGTCATCCTACTTTCATTTAGAACTACATATACAGTAACACTCTTCAACAATGTAATGATGCAAATTATAGATGATAAAAACTTACACTGTACAGTTTTTTAATAATCGCAACAGCTTTATCATGCTCGCTTTTCCAATGATCTATCTCTTCGTTAAGAAATTTTAATTTCTCGCGTAATCCCTTATTCTCTCTACCAGCAACGTCTATTGTATCCTTCAGACTACGTATCTGCACTATACGACTATGCGTTTCTTCATCTCTATCATTTAGTTCTTGTTGTAACTCCTCCTTCTTTTGTTCCAAATCACGTAGCTGATTCTCCTGCACCGAAATTATTTACAGCGGTGATACTGTCACCAAAAACCATCAATTGATATTTTGCTAAACCATTTGCGAAAATATTTTTAAGTACTGTGTTCCAAATAGCTACCGATAATGTTTAGAACCCATCGATTTCATTTCTTTTTAATCTACCAATAAAGCCCATTTCGTAATGAAAATTTGTTTCGAAATTTCAAATTTGAAATTAGGGTCTTTCAAAACCTAGAGTATTGTTCACAGAGAGAAGTGAGAAAAAAGGAATCCTTGAAGCCAATTTCGCTTCTATACTTTTATAAAAGTACGCACTGATAAAATGCAGCACTATCTACAATAACAGTCCTTTTGCAAATCACACAATCATTTAAGCAAATGAAATAAACATACAGAAGTGTCGAGTTCCTCTGTTAAAACATGCACTCTGTCTTCTAACTGATTAACTTGTTCAACTAGATCATCGATTCGATCACGGAAATCGACTACTTCTTCCTTTAAAGTGCTCACTTCTTGTGTGAGCATCTAAAAACCACACTATCTAAGCCGAACAGTGACCATTGGATGAAGCAACGAAATTGTAGCAAAAAGATAAAATAACTACTGTTAAGTGAGAATATTACAGAAAAAGTCCATAACCAAAAAATTGATACCTGCCTATCCGCATGAAGTTCTTCGTTCAATTCTTCAAGTCTATATTTACTTTCAATAATCTGAAGAATGAATAAAGACATGATTACTGACATAAAACGAAAAGCGAGTTATGGCAGCAACTTGAAAAATACGGAAAAATCTAGAAATAAATTTTAATGGAGTGTAAATAACTCAGTGCACCACAACGATGACGAATGTATCGGTTAGGAAACAGTTAACCCTCTTTTCCTAAATCAAGCAAAATACAGTATGAAGAAACGTAACTAAGAATAAATATATTTTCATAATAAAAAAAAATAAAACCATTACTTCGTTGCGCTCTTCTTCCCATTTCTGCAAACAATCTGAATGCATCTTTTCTTTTTCAGTGAGTGAATTTCGCAAACTTCTGTTTTCCTGAAATAATATTTAGAGTCTCATGAAAAACTTTGCTTCCATTCCAAAGCCGTAATTCCACATCAGTTAGGAAAAAGCAGCAATATATAGCAAATGATTTTTAAAGTTCTATTCTCTGAATAACAATGTCAATAATAAATCTCACTAAAACCAAGATACCGATAAATTCCTTTTATTTCCTAGCCAGAATCAAGACAGTTAATATTGAAAATGACAACAGTGACGAGATTAACCTGATAAAAAAGGTGCAGTAACAATACTGAATAAGTTCTTACGTTACGTTAAAGACTTTCAAAAAAGGGAGAAATAAGTGACTTTTAAGAGTCTACAAAAACCATTTCATGATTCAAGGAAATATTTTGATGATAAAAGCGATGTTAACATACTGCTTGTTCCGATGATAATAAGTCACGTAAAGTATCCATTTCTTTTAAATATTCCTGCAAATTGAGCAACAAAAGAATGTGACATGAGCATAAATACATCAGTTCAGGGATTTATACTGAAAAACTGAAAGACTTTACTTTCAAGAAAGCCTTTCAGTTTTTTTTTTCAAGAAAAGAAATGCTGAAGAACGTAAGATCCATCCAATCACAAAACAAATCAATGTTCACCTTATATTTCACAATTCTTTCA
The DNA here is from genome assembly GCA_013365375.1 of Litomosoides brasiliensis. Lineage (NCBI taxonomy): Eukaryota > Metazoa > Nematoda > Chromadorea > Rhabditida > Onchocercidae > Litomosoides > Litomosoides brasiliensis. Next base: position 6,232 of record JABVXW010000676.1, on the reverse strand, counting down.
ACAAGGTGAGTTATTAAAGCTTTATCAATTACTCTTTGAAGAGGTAAGGAAAGAATTGTAACCCATTTGAAGCCCATTTTTCCGACTAAATCAAACCTGTAATAAAAACAGAAGACAGACTTTATCAACTTTATCAAACATGCCTTTCAGCTCAAAGTAAAGTCAGATTTTCTTGTTCAGTTCAAATCTCATAAGAATTTTCTCGGCTGTCCCACGCACTTCAATTTTAGTTATATATTACTTTACTTTTCCGAATTTACGACTTACGAATCATGGTTTCCGAGTGTACTGGTTAAATGCTTTCTTTCTTATACCAATTCTTTAATATTCTAACAAAACAGTTACCAATTTCGCTGCCATAAGAATGATTATCACCGTATTTATCAGACCAGGAAAGCATTTTTAGCAATGTCTTGTCACGTGCGCAACTTAGGAAGATTAAAAGAAAGGAGTACCTGAATAAAGTATTATCATTGTAAAGGCCTCCCCGCAAATGAGATCCACAGCTGCTATCCAAGCACATAACAAAGTCGACTATTTTTTTGGGAAATGCATCGAATTCGACATCTAACTCTTGCTCTCGTTTTAACAATTCATATTCTGATCGCCGAAGTGACAGTGTATACACGAATAAAGGGTCGTCATCTCGTGATATGCAAAATATAAATTCCTGAAAGACGTAAACAATTTTTATGAACCCTGAAAAAATAAGTTTCTATACGTACATATATAACGGAAAGTTGCTATGATGATATATAAATTTTTTTGAGAAAAGGTATATTTTAACTCGGTCAAATCAAATTAAACGATTCGACAACTCTTCATGATGATGAAACCAGTAATTTGATCTCTAATCCAGAATAACAGTTAATCCAGAATAACAGTTAACAGATTAGAAAATTCTAACCTTTTCTGCTCGATTCTGCCGTTCCTCTATTTTCAAATTCAAGATTATGCGACTGAAATGAAAAGGAGAAAGCTACGGTTAAAAATATAACTGCTAAAATGATTGCCTTTCAAACGCTAACTACAATGGATAGGATTTCAACTGCTACAGGAACAGTACACATGTTTGTTAAACAATTACTCTTACAGAAAATTTAAGCAGATATTTCAATGTTTGAGGATCCTTGATACACATTCCTCTGTAAAGCAAGGTCCATGCATTCTCTGTCAGCCCGATCAAATCCAACGATTGCAGTATACCAAGTCAAGCACATAAGATATGTATTCTTCATGTTATTGATGCAAACTTTTGAATGGCATTCTCTTACTTATGTGGTTTGCAAACAAATACACATAAGAAATATTAGTAGTAAATTGAATGCTATATTATCATCAATATTATCTAGCAATATATTAGAAGAAGAAATGAAATAAATAACAAACCTTTTACTAGTTGTTTGGTTATTTGTGTCAGTATAAACAGCGATATTTTCATGGAATAATGTTTGAACCATTCCAATTTTTCTGTAATTTTATTTCATAAGATACAAAATTTCGTGAGGAACGATAGTTCACTTCACTAATACGAACTCATTACAACAATCATGACGTGCCAAATTAAAGAAAAATAGATAACGTATCAAATGATCAATAACGATATAAAGCGGTGATATTAACGACAACATTGGAAGCAGTTTTTGATAACCTTATACATATCACGATAAACGATAAAAATACGGTCCATGACAGTTCATTTCTTGCTTTATTCATTCTAATATTTGTTGAAGAAAAATGCGGTCACAATACGGAAGAAGGATGAACACCGAAACAAAACAAGAGAATATTTAAAGCATTCTTGACATATATTCTCCCTTGATTTGTTTATCGTAATGTAGGATATGAACAAGGCTAAAGGAGAGCAAAACTAAGGTAAAGCGTGTTAAGGATAGGAAAACTCAATCATTTTTATTTTAGTGTACGCAGATAATTTTAATCTGAGAAGCGAACAAGCGAAAAACGACAATTATATATCATCGATTCCCATGTGTCGAAGAACGGCATTTGCTAAAGTTGAATAATCAGGTCCTACAAATGGTTTACGTTTGAATATTTCGGGAGATCTGATAATTTCTGCTAAATCATTTGGTCTAGTGCAGAAAATATGACCCAATTCTTGTAAGCGTTCGGCAAGTTCCCACTGATGATTATCCATCAATTCTTCATTGACCACTACCACGAATGGTTTCTTATATCGTAACACTTCAAGACACGTTCCAGCACCAGCATGTCCAATTATCAAATCTGCTGCTATGATGTCTTGTAAAATATCATCTTTGTAACAATAGTAATCGATATTTATGCCACAACGGTTAACTTTCTCAAGCACTACTTTACCTCTGCCCATTTGTATGAGTATATCAGTAATACCAATTTCATTCAATGATTCCAAACATTTCTGTTCAATTACAGCACGTATTAGTGCATCGAATTCTGTACTTCCAACTGTTACAAAACAAAGCATCAGAGCCTGAAATTTAGGTCGCGTACTCTGATAATTTTAGTTAACGAAGATTTAGTGCTTTACTAAACCCATGTAATAATAAGCACTTGGTCGAAGCCAACCATCACGTTTTTCTTGTTTCAAACGTTCCCGAATAACAGCTAGACGAAATTGTAGCGCTTCCTCTTCAAATGATTCTTTAATTTCTGCTAGCTTCTCTGCTTCTGTTGCTTCGGAAAATACGCGATCAGTAGGATCCTTGTAAACTTCACAACGTGCCGCTATCCGACGAACTGCTGAATCTATGTCTCCCCACGTTTTTGTCAGATCGTGAGGATCGGACATCAAAAGTGGAGCACGTATGTTAGCTAACTTGTCAGGAAGAACTTTCTGAAATTTTCAATAAAACACATTTAAAATTAATCGTATTAGTTTCCTTTAATCTTCACTAGTATACTTTTACGGACAAAAACTTTAGTGAAGTCATGCATATTTTAAAAGTTTTTTTTTAAACCGTTGAAGAATAACTTATATAAATCAACTCAGATTAATTTTCTAGTCAAAGATTGGACTATTAATGCAATTACATTGCCAAATAAAAATAGAACTTAGAAACAGTTTTCTACACCCACTCTACATCGTATGAATAGAAATACTACAGTAATATAAGCCATCAACCACTATGTTTGATTAAAAAAAAGAAAGTATTGGATTTCCATGAAATTTTCGTTGCATATGGAAAAATGAAAGAAATATGATCAAATTTACTGAAGGAATTAGGTTACCAAAATTATGCCTAATTTGTACTCTTAAAAAGATTCGAATACAGGATACAAAATATTCGTCTGCATTACATCACATATTTGAACTATGCACTTAATAGGCATATATATAGCAGACGATTTTAAGAAAATTATTAATTAATTAATCAGGCTCTAACTATGAGCTCCATATCAGTAAGTCAAACGTGTAAACGCATAAATCATACTAGGTGTACATTTCATCATGTTTGAGCGATAGAGAGAGGAGAGAAAAGAATAGGAAAGAGCAAATAACTTTGTCGAAGAAGATAAATTCAAAATCTAACGTTAAAATTAGAAAAACAAACATCTACAACAAACTTGCTGGCCCACTAAATAACATGTCAATAGCAACTGAAAGCAACACCTGTCATATAATCTCAACAAAAAAAAAACAAAAGGAATAGTGCTGCCGTAAATTAGCATATTCCTGGGAAGAAGTGGGAAATTAAAATTTGTTAATTTTCGACGGAAATATTTCATCCCTTCAATTTTTTCGCTCCCTTTGAAAGTGAATTTTACTATGAAACGACGATCTATACCTCTGCTAAATCTTATAAGCTACACCTATTTCGTACTATAAATTACTACACTCATTACTTGTACATCACAACAATGTGACTGATGACCATCCTATGAGGTCTTTGAAAGTTCAAACATCATGCAAGTTAAAAACACCTTGATTAAGGTACGAAATATTCTTGTTGGTATTATTTTTAATTTAATGCAATTATATTGTAAAAACCGTTTTGCCCTTTCTGTTAACGTGAAAGGTTGGTGGGATCAGAAATCTACCTCATCATTTTTGCTATAATATTTCAGAATAACAGGTCTGTTAGACATCATTTTCCCATCACAATTATATCTCTCCCCATATATATTTTGTACTAAAGAGGTAAAATAAAACGTTGGATGGATTGGATGATACTTCCTTGATCAACTTTATCTTACTTATATTATCTTCTAATGAATAGAGTTCCTGTGAATGCTGTCGAGTTTGTAGGTCAACGGTGATTGATAATAAAATTTATCATATAATGTTAATTAGACATGAAATTCACACTCAGCCATAAAGTTTTCATTACCTAACGAAATTTAAAGCAAATAGTTTTATCTGTTCTTACCGACAATACAGTAGTAAAATTCCTTAAACCTTGACCGGTGCGTGTAGGATAAGCAGGAATGTTTCAATGAAAGGTCAGAAAGTCTTTAAATGCTAGGAAGGAATTAGTTTGACATATGAGTTGCTCTTGTGATATCATGAATTTTGTCGTTTACGTGAAATCAAGAATTTTAGTAGCATGTATGACGTGGAATAAAATTATTGCATTAATTAAGGTGCTAGTGACTGTAGGCTATCATCACTCTGTAATGTCATTCGCCAATTCGAAACAAAGATTGGTTATGCAGCAAGCAATATGCGCTTGTTACAGCGACATATTCCTCATTCCATCACGGTGTTCGCACTTGATAAGAGAGATTGGTAATAAAACAAAAAGGTCATCTGAAGGGTACAGGTAAACACAAGGTGATAAAAATCATTGGTGTATTATTATGATAAATTATCTCAAACTACCTTAAACACAGAAAAAAAGAAATGACGGGAGTATTAGTCGTTTGAGATTTAAAAATTGCACTTTTTATGGCTTCCACAACAGAGTCATTGAGCGTAATCCATTCAACGATTCATTTTTTTTAATTGATGATTTATCTTTCGTATTTCGAATTGAAAAGTAAAGAAAAAGTCATGTAAAACAGGGTTTTTTTAACAAATTATTGTATGTTTGAAATGTTGAAAATCTAATTTATTTCACTAAAATCTTTACAATTTATCATACTTCCAAGTACCTTAGTTTTGCCAGGGCGGGTTATCCAAAATTTTAATGTAACAAAAAATTTTTCATGACATGTTGAAAAATCCAATATGTCATCGTAGAAGAATTTACTGTTAGAAGTGAAAAAAATCATTGTAAAAACTGAAGTCGAAAATGCAATTAATATAATTTTGCATTAAAATTGTAATTTATGAACTTAGATCTGTTTGCTGAAATAAAAAATATAGAAGTGTTTTTTATTTTTAATAAATTTCATTCCGTCAAACCAATTGCCTGCATAGTAAAAGTATTAATAGCATTAAAATTATCATTGAACTTCCCTCCGCTAGTTTGACCAGAAAAGCAAACAGTGGACTGAAACCACCGGGAAATTTGTTTTTGGCAGAGCGCAATAAAATTTGATTTTCATTTGGAGGTGAAATAACCGAGAATTGCAAAAAAAACATGCATCACGTTCCTCATTGCCTTGGCATTTCCCGTAGTAGGTGAAGAAAACAAGGTAAACCTGGTAACTTTGGTAGGTTGTGGTAGACTGCATGTTAAATTTGAGACTGACAGACATTAAATTTATTTCCATTATCAAAGCTCAATAACAGAATCAGTTATCCATTTGAGATGAAATACTGTGAATAAAATGTACGATGCACGTGACTTTGTTTGCCAGCACATTACATGATTTGCTGATTACATTGTACTCGACCCAATTTATCTTTCAATATCCTCGAATCTGCCACTTAATTCAATAACTCCCCAAATACTTAACAGTATTCTTGCCTTAAGAATATAAAACATCCACTTCGCATGACAGCAAAAACATCCTTTTTCTTCATACAATATCCACATTTATCACAAATGCATGTTACAAGAGTTTAATAAATTAAGCCAGAATACAACGAGTTTAATAAATTAAGTCAGAATACAACCAAGCGTGCAAGATCACAAAAAGTAAAAGAAAGGGGAATAATTAAGCAGGTAAAAAGAATCACAGCGGTGATAGTGAAATCAATATCTGCAAGAACTTATTCAGTCCTTGCAAACGACACTAACACTGACCGTGAATATCATCCAAAAGCAAAAAACATTTTCAATCTTAAAAGCTCATTACTCCTTGAAAGCAAACTCAAAAACTGAATGAAATGAGAAAAGAAATA
>JABVXW010000675.1:0-15556 GCA_013365375.1 Litomosoides brasiliensis | reverse complement strand
AAAATTGACAAAGGGATTTAACAATCATTGTGAAATTGGTTATATGGCAAATCTTAGGGATTTTTTATATAATTTGTGTTAGATTTCTCGGCTTTCCCGACAGATGTGGATGACATAGCTTTTTTTCTGAAGAAAGAGAAGTAAAGAGAAAAAAATTTAGTTTGCTTTGATCACTAAAGAAGCTGTGGTAAAATGTTTTCAGTTCTTTCAACTCTCATTTTTTTTCTAAAAGATCATTTTGTCGTTTTCTTTTCAGGGTTAACAGACGTTGCTTATGAAATAATGCAGTCTATATCTGGATTGAAGACGGAAGCACAGGATGGTTTGTTAAAAGAGCTTTGTCAGCTGTTGATGAACCGCAAGTTACCTAGTAAACTTGATCCACCGACGGAACCACCTATGCCAGCTGGTCCTGTGAATGTTACTAATGTGGCGCTTACAAATCTTGCGTTAGCTACACTTGGGCGTTTCGAATTTCAGCGGCATGCTCTTCAGATGTTTATCAATTATATAGCTCATGTAAGAATTGATAGATCTTATCATCCAAAACTTTGCACTTTATCCCTGACCATTAGTTATGAATAACTGTTAGGTGCGACAAAACCACTTCTTAACCTCTGGTTGAAATGAAGACTTATCATGACCTAGGTAATTATTAACCTGTGTTGATGGATCAAGAACAGTAACAAATGATTAATGAAGTATTCAAAAAGGATATGAAAGAAAATGAATGGAGTTAAAATTAAATTCTCAGGGTTACTTGTCTTCTGATTGCGCAGAAGTACGTTTAGCTGCAGTGGATTGCTGTGCTAAAATGTTGACGCCCTTTGTTCGAGTATTTGAATCATTTGAATGTGCCAATAAAAAACAACGTTTCGATGTCCTAAATTTGATCCAATCCGTACTCCGACAACTTGTTATGGTTGCTGTTGTTGATCCTTGTGAGTTTTTAATATTTCTGAAATATTTTTTTTGGGATTATAATTTTCAAAAATTTTAAAAAATCGGATAATAAATACTGTGCGTTGGAAGATTTTCAGTGTCTGGAACTTCTGGTTATTAATTATCGTTTGGACATTAATTACTTAGCAAAGAAATTTTTAAACATTCTAGATTTATTGAATTAGGAAACTACTCTATTTCAACTAATGATATAATTATTGTAAAGGGTTGAGATACATAGTATACTACTGTTAACTGAAGTTAATTTCATATTAATATGTTCCGGATATTGGGAAATACTGTTTATATGGCAGTCTTATCTGACCTGAAATAGTTAACAATGTGAAATTAATGTATAGGAAGTAATCCTTTGATCTAATTGCTAATAACCTGGCCTTTTGTTGATGATTTCAAATATTTAGATGTTATTATATTCTTTATGGAAGACGTCTTACTAAAGTTACATTCGTTCTTCTATCACCAAGAATTTTACCCATCAAATTTGTCTCGCTTTTCAGCTGTGGAAGTGCGCTTGAGAGTTTTACAGTGTTTCAAAGATGGAGATCCACTTCTGTTATCGCATCTAGCGCAGGCTGATATGCTTGACTCTATTTTCATGACTTTGCATGATGAAAAATTGGAAATGCAAGAGCATGCGGTAGCCTTGCTCGGAAAACTTGGCAGTTTGAATCCTGCGTATGTTTTGCCCAGTTTACGCAATGTTCTTTTGGAGACGCTTACCCAGTTGACAAACAGTGGCGTACCGAGGTTTGTTTATCGCATTCATTGCTTTCTGTACTTGTTTTGACATGAAATTTATTGTAGGTTTTTGTTTCAAAAAAATAGACTGACTATTATTTCGTTCACCTATATCAAAGCATGATGTAACTTTAAATGAGTGTAATACCTTCTCAAAGTGTTTTCATAACAAGTTAGGAAGTGCAATATGAATTCGGTTTTAAAAATGCAAATTCTTATATTTTGTTTTGTCTTTTGGAAAAAAGAAGGCTGTAAGAATTCCAGACTCGAAGAACACAGTGCTCGTGTAATTGCACAGGTGGCGAAGCAATCCCCAAAATTTGCAAAGCCATATATGAATCCGATATTAACAGCTTTAGTACCAAAACTAAGCTCCGAAATGAGTCATGTGGATGTAACTGTTCAGGTTTGTTCACATTTATAAACGAATTTTGCAATTTTGAATAATAAAGTAATGAGCGAGTATATGCATTAACAGGTACTGAATGCTATAAGCGAACTGGCAGCTGCAGGTGGTGCCGATTTGGTCTTTGCAGTAGAAACGCTATTTCCTTCGTTGGTGCAGTTTTTGCAAGACTCAAGCAGTTTAAGTCGCAGAGAAGTGCTTAATTTTTTGACCTTTTTAGTAGTCTTTTCACGTTTTCACTCGTAACTTTAATGGCTTCACTAATCCTTTTCATAGGCCGCTCTGCGTACAATGAGACAGCTTTGCCAGAATACTGCGTATGTTGTTGATCCATATAAGGAGCACCCTGAATTGCTCGATGTCCTACTGAGGTTGTTACGAACAGAAATGAGTGTTTCAATGCGTCGAATGACTATGCGGGTGATCTTTTAATCCAAAATTCTGTGAATTTTTTAAGATTTATGGTTTTTGCAAGCGCAGAGTTTTTTAAGTCATTTTTTAAATTATTTTTAGGTCTTAGGTATTATTGGAGCTTTAGATCCATATACGCACAAAGTTTTCACTGGAAAAGTTTCTTCTCAAAAGTCGAATTCGTTAGCTCTATCGTTACCAGCTACATCATCATCTTCGGATGTGCGGAACGGTATCTTTTTTGTCTAGCTTTATATAAAATTTTAAACAATGACGAATAAAATAGATATTTCAGTTATTGGCATCACAAAGTTCATATTTCTGTGTATATCATGTAACCACATCCTAATCAAGTAATGTGAGCATTGAATGATCGAAAAATTATGGTAAATATGCGCTTTAGATTTCCTGAATTTTGTCAATTTTTAGATACCATTCAGTGGTTTCATTATGAAAGATGTACTCTAGCAGAACTCTATCCGGCATTTTCCATTGCGAGTTTAATGCAAATGCTGAAAGACGATGCACTCAGTCATTTGCATCGTGATATCACTCAGGCATTACTGACAGTATTCGGCAGCCTTGGTCCCAGTTGTACACTCTACGTGAACAAGGTTACTTAAGCTTATATACTATTTTTTATATGCCATTTTCCATTTTAGATGATGACGAAGACATCTGAGGATTAGTTATTCTTAACGAAAATAGCTTCTGTTTTATATTTCTTTCTATCGAAACAATTTCCTAAATAAAATCACAAATAATCTTCTAGGTTATACCTCGTCTAATTGAGGTAATTCAAACAGCTATTCGACCTGATTTGAAGCAGTTTTACTTGCAACAGTTGGCTAACTTTATAGCGATAGTTGGCAGCAGCATGAAACCATTTATGTCAAAACTGTTCAGTTTGGTCAGAGTAAGTCTATCAGATTCATTGTTAGTTCAGAATTTGTTGATAACATTCAAAAATTCATGAATCAAAGAACCGAAAATTAATGAAATATTAAAGGAAGCGTGGTCAGAGGATTTAAATATGCGGCTCACTGTTGTTAATGTAATGCAGCAAATTGGCGCAGCATTTGGTGCATCATTTGCGCCATATATTCCTGAATTATGTCCGTACCTTCTGAATATCGTTCAGTCAGACCGTACAAAGGATAGGGCCGTCACTTGCGCTGTAAGTTGGTTTACTTTTATTTCAGTTGTCAATGCCGGTTTTGATTGTTAAAGATAGTATCTTTAATAATCAAAAATATTTTTAATAATGGAAATTATATCAAATGCTATGCAGGTTTAAAATCTTAGCTTCCATACAAATTTTGTAAACTTTGCTAGGTATTCACATGCGTCCAGTCAATATCGATGTGCCTGGCGCCGCATATTCATCTTGTTTTGCCTCCCATTTTGTTTGTTCTTGATGATCGGACTGTGAAGGTGGATGTGCGACGAATTGCTTTGGACACAGTTTATCAGATAGCTGAAACTATCTGCATCCGCGATCACGCACCGAGAATAATGCAAGTTTGGTTGCGAGTAATTTCTGTTCATGCATTGCAACAGGATTTGCTACTTTTATTGGTGGTTATTGTTCAACAGGTTGGCATTTTTCGACGGTTGATAAAGATCGAAACTTTTCGGTATTATTTTAATGTTTTTTGACATTTCGTTCATATACAGGTTTATGCTTGTTGTAACCTATTTTAGCATTTAAGTCTCTGTATTTCAAATCTAATTTCTTGCTAGTGTTCCCACACTACTTAGGCTTTCATTACAGATGTGGAGACAGTTTCTGATTTTTCGTAAAAGCGTTGACTGTGCTCTAGTTCGATATGGCTTGCATTGTGATGAATACTTAAAGTAAGCTTGTTGTTGAGCTTAATATGTAAACAAGACTTTCAGAGAAAATTAAATCAACCGAATTACTATTATACTACTTATTATTATTGTTGTTACTGTTGATTGTTATTATTATTAAAAAATGTTTTCTTTTAAGTTTAAGTTAAATTATTAGTCCCTTGCTATATATTGTTGATTGGATTGGATTTCTCAAAGCTCAGCTTTTTCCCTGGAGGAAACAACAGTCTTTTTAAACAAATCTGGGCTTGGTTAATAAGTGTTCTAGGCTTACCGTTTTACTCGATGAAGGTAGTGCTGCATCCCCCTCATACTCTCCTGCACTCAAAGTTTCTCCCAGTCAAGGAAAGCAGTTTATTGCATCCACCCGTCATGAAAAAGGGCAGCGAATTAATTTTGATGTTTTGAAAAGGACTTGGACTACTGCACAACTTGTATCCAAGGAGGTATACTTTATTTATTTTTAAACTGGAGAAGAAAATGTTTTCTAATAGTTTCATTTCATTTGCAGTATGGTGACACAGGTGATGTCTATGTTGTTTCTAATCTTACCATCAAAAGGGCACGAAATTTTCGATCCGTTTGGCCTTGGACAATTAATTGTGCATATATTTCAGGACTGGGACCAGTGGCTTGTTTTATTGCGAATTCAGTTTATTCGGCAGAGTCCCTCTGCAGCTCTACGTGCATGCGCTCCTTTAGCTGATGTACATGTGTCGCTTGCAAAGTAATTTCCTGAACATTTCTGCTGTGGAACTTGTGTTGGTTTAGTACAAAAAGGAACAATAAATTTACTTTCATGGAGATCATTTTTGGTTTTTGTCAATTTTAATGCTTTCACTGTTAGTCCATTTGATATGACGAGTTTTTAAGTTTTTTTGAACTGTTCTTAAAAACTCTAAGAGTTTTTAAGAACAGTTTATTTTTTCAAATCCCTGATTTTAAGACTTACGGAACTTCATTTCAGAGATCTGTTCAATGCAGCATTTATGTCAGTTTGGATAGACTTGGACGAAATGCAACAGAGGGACTTAGAAACGAATCTTAAATATGCCCTTGATTTCAGTAACCATACTGATATTACACAAACAATATTAAACCTTGCTGAATTTATGGATCATTCGGAGAAAGTAAGGACATCGACTTTTGTTTTTGAAGCAATCATTGCACCCACTTTGCTCTGTTTTTGGGATTTTTGAAATTGCATCTTCCATTTGATCCATGTGGAAGTTCAAAAAAATTATTTTTAGGGGCCTTTGCCGGTAGGTAGTGAGAGATTATGCAAATGTGCTGAACATACTCGAGCATATGCCAAAGCGTTACGGTATACGGAGCTGAATATTCGCGAAAAATTTAATAGAGATCCAGATCCGGAGCACTGCCGCTCCCTCATTACGTGAGTCTATTGTTTAGGCGTTTTGTACAGTTCTTATTTAAAGTTTGTCAAAAGTTAATTAACTGTACTTGGCGAGGAAATTAACTCATTTGCAGTTATGCAAACAAGTTGAATCTTCAAGAAGAAGCTGCTGGAATCGTAGCATTTGCTCGACAACATAATATGGAAATTGGAGTGAGTTAACGGAACAGTCCAACTTTAGGAGTTGTAAACTTCAATGATAGGAAATAAGTAGTGAAAATTATGTTGATGAAATGCATAGTTGCAGTAGTTATTGATGTCATCTATAATTAATAGGTGGAATTATGCAGATTCTTATATACATATATATATATATATATATATATATATATATATATATATATATATATATATATGTATATAAGAATATATATATATATATTATATGGCGTGTCGAAAAGGCGCAAACCCTTAGAGAGAGTAAGATGATAAGAGAATATGACAAATTTTATTTCAAATATTTTTCAACCATTAATTTAAGTAATTTGAGTAGTTAAAAATAAGTAATTAAGTTTAATTTAACTTAAGTACTTATTTTTTGACACAAATATGAACTGTTTGGTTGGTTTAAAGCTATGCCTTAATGTTGATTAACATTTCAAATCTTTTGGATTGAAGTTTTGTCATTGCAGAGACAGGGACGTTGGTATGAAAAGTTGAATGAGTGGGAGAAAGCACTGGAGATATATAATAATGAAACATCCATTACTGATGAGGTCTGGACTGTTCTGATAATTAAGAACGTAATTTGAATCAACATTTTGTCAGCGTGACTGACTTGGCATTTTAATTGCTGAATTGTATAACTTTTATGAGCACTGAAATTTTACAAAGCTAGTTGATTTATATAGAGTTTTTTGCTTGTAGCTGTACGAACATCAAATGCGATGTTTAGAAGCATTAGGACAGTGGGATGAGTTAAATGATCTAGGAAAAAAAGCATTCGCTGAAGTAGGCGCAACAACAAGTGCAACTAGAAGACAAAATATGGCAATAACTGCAGCACGAGGTAGTTGGGCAGTCGGTAAGTTATTTTCTGAAACTTGGATTTGAAGGAATACGGATTTTATGTGCTTTCTCTCTTATAATAATAAAAAAGGGTCGGTAAATGTTTAGAAGACTGGGCAACAATGGATTATTATGTCAAACAGATTAATGAAAATAACCAAGATGGATCCTTCCTTCGAGCCGTGCTGGCCATTCGAAATGAGCAATATCATGATGCTATGGCTTACATTGAAAAGGTTTGTTCTTATTCTAATAAAGGCCTAATGATTTTTGATAGCAGTACAACTACCCGTAGATCATTGCTTGCTATAACGAATTGTTCAAATGGCATGCTCTTCATCTCTCTTGATTTCATTCACCGTAATTGCACAGAACTTTATCGTGCGGGATCATAATTCGTTGTTTGTAATCATTTTTTCTTTAACAAGCACTTTCCCACAGTAGTAGTAATAAACGCTCAATGATTATATTATCATAGCAGTGGCAGTATTGACACTTTTATTTTAGGTGTTCATCAGTTTTACTAATGGTACTTCAGTTTAATTGAACATGGATTTGGTCAAGATTCACTTATTTTATCTCCAGGTGCGTGACATGTGTGACACAGAATTGACAGCGATGGCATCAGAAAGCTACGAAAGAGCTTATGGTGCAATGATTCTTGTACAGCAACTGACTGAACTTGAGGAAGCCATTGAATACAAAATGTGGCCCGATCGAAGAATTCGAATTGCTGTCGTTTGGAGTCGACGTTTGCAAGGATGCCGACCAAATATTGAACAGTGGCAGAAACTCCTGTTGGTAAAGTAAGTTATTCAGTAAGCATGATCTGATTTAGAAGATTTCCTATTTATGAGGATTTGTAGTTTGTTTTATTTGGCGCATTTTTTAAGCGAAAATGAAAGTGATCTAAGCAGATGAGCACCCTCGTATTTTCAGATCACTTGTGCTTTCACGCAATGAGATGCGCCCATTATGGATTAAATTCTCGTCACTTTGCCGACAGTATGGAAAGTTATCAATGTCACGTCGAGTTTTGGCTGATTTATTAGGACTAAAACGAAATGAAAAGCTACACGAAATAACGAATTTACCGATGGATAAGCCTTCACTGGTGCTAGCGGTTTGTAAGCAGTATTGGGCAGAAAATCTGACTGAATTAGCTTGCAATACATTGGAACAATTGACTAATAAATTTGAAGCTCAAAAGGTTTCAAAAATTTTAACTTCTATAGATTACTAAAAATAAATAAAGTAGAAGGACGCGCCTGCAAGGTTTTCTGTTTGATGTATTGTGGTACGTACGTTTTTAGAAATATTAAAGAAATCAAATTAATGGCGTGAATTTACGATGCGGTGACATGAAATGGGAATAGTAACACTGTGAAATGAAAGCAATAATAGACTAATGCATAAGAAGGGAAAACAGTTTGAACATTACTATTTATATTTCAGATAGAAATTAAGAAAAATTCGGAGATGTGCCGACTAGTAGCAAAATGTTGTCTAAAACTTGGTGACTGGTATGACACTCTACCACAGCCAACCAAAGATGTACAGACCATGAATGCGAGTATACAGCAATCTTTGTCACTTGCTAGTATCCCTCAACAACCATCGGCTAATCCGTCTATTATGATCAATGTACCACCACCAATTCTAGCCGATGATCACACTCAAATTTCTTCTCCACCAGTGTTTTCACCAAATTCACATGTGGTGCAGCCCAGTTCACCACAACCGACTTTGACACAAACAATGAAATTCTATGAAAATGCAACAATTTATGATCCAACTTGGTATAAAGCGTGGCATAAACTTGCATCCGCTTACTTCAATGCTGTCATGTATCAGACACAAAATTCAGTAAGTTTCGCTATGCTTAAATTATTTTTTTGATCGTGGAGTTTCTCTCCATGTTGGTATCGAATTTGAATAAGAATATCCTCTTATTAATAATGAATACACTTACCACTGGAAATTTGAGTGGTAAATTGTTTTTTCTATAGTATGGATAACTTTCATTATTTCTTTGTTTTTTAGTTTTCACCGGCACCACCACCACCACCCTTCATTGGTGCTATGCCAAGTTGTCCCAGCTATGGACCCTTCGGATGCATTATAGATCGAGATACTTCATCAGATATTCTTATACCGGAATTGCATCCACCTCCTTCACCTTCTTCTTCAGTGATTGTAAATCCGCCTTCTCCGGCACCTAATCAGACGATGATCTTTTTTGCAAAACAAGCTGTTTCAAGTTTTATTAAAGCTATCACTTTGGCCGAAGGTTTGAATTTTTTATAAATACTTTTGTTTTCCGTTGTTCTTCAGTTATACAAAAGCTGAATCCATATTGTTATATTATACCAAATAGACTCAACTGATCTTCAGAGACATCACATAGTAGCAGTACCAGATGATGAATTTCCAGTTTTTGATCTAATATTGGTGTTTAAAGAACTGAGGAACAACATTTGGTAGTTAGATATGAATTTGAAACATCTCATGATCATTTAGTGCATTGAAATTCTTTGTGATTACGCAAACTTATCCACGATTTCGCATACAGTTTATTGATGATTAAAAGAAAGTTACTGATTATTAAAACTCTCAGCTTTTAGGATCACGACTAGAAGATACATTGCGATTTCTGACTTTATGGTTCAAACATGGCGATCAAGCGGAAGTTTTCGAAACTATCCAAGAATCATTGAAGATGCTGCCTGTTGAAATGTGGCTCGAGGTTTTTAAACAACTGATTACTCCTGCAAAAATTTTTTTAGATCTACAGAAAAATTTTGTTGAAGTGTGAATCCGAGTATGAATCTTTGCCTTTCTTTGTGTATTCATATATAATTCCAGGTTATCCCACAACTAATGGCACGTTTGGATTCGAAACAAAATGTTGCTCAGTTAATCAAACAAGTTGTCATCGACCTGTCAAAAGTTCACCCGCAGGTTGTCATGTTTAACTAAAAAGCTGAAGTTCTATTGATAGCTATCGTTTTATATTTTCATATTGCAAACATATCTTTAAATAACTCGTAATGTCATTAACATGTCAAAAGATGGTATTCAAAAAGAAAGTGAAGTCGAGTTTCTGGGTCGATATTTTCCCAGGCGTCGAAATCCTCCCTTTGCCTTTAGAATTGGACTTAATTACATTAATTAAATCTCTTTCAGTCTTTGGTTTACGCTCTTACAGTGGCCGCAAAATCGGCAAACTTACGCCGCTCAACGGTTGCAACAGAGATACTGACAATTATGAGTGATAGTCAACCAACACTTGTTGAGCAGGCAAAGCTTGTCAGTGACGAATTGATTCGTTGCGCTATTCTTTGGCACGAACAATGGCACGAAGCGCTAGACGATGCGTCAAGGCTCTATTTTCAGGTTAAAAATAGGAATCCTACTCCAGAGATAAGTTTTAGGGAATGACTTTTAGCAAATCTGCAAAGAGAGATTGACATTCATGCACCGATACATGTGCATGCACTCAGTTTTGCAACATCTTCACTCTTACCAACAAATCATGCAGGTGTACTGTTACCTAATGCAGAATTTTCAAAACTTTTCAGAGAAGTGGTTAATGCACTACCATACTGTTGAGAACTATTAATTAGGTGGTAATGCACAGTGCCTTTTATCTGCAGTACGATACTGCATTGACTTACATTGAGTATAGTTTTTATCACATACAAAACTCTGATTGCTAGTTGCCTATCATAACATCACTTTAACACTGCATCTGCGATCAGCGTTATCCTGATTATACACGAGGTCAAGTTTCAGGATAAGAATGTGAAGGCGATGTTTGACTTGTTGGATCCATTACATGACATGATTGATCGTGGTGCAACTACTCTGAAGGAACAATCTTTCAAACAAGTAACATCACTATTTCTGGATAAAAATCAAGTCTTTGTAAAATATGGAAATCAATAATGGGACACTAAAAGGGCACTTCACATTTTGGACAATTTCAAAGAAGTGTCGCTTGACCAGTGTAGCTCTATAGGAACTCGCACTCCTGGGTTATATCTGTGATGTAATCCATAAGTACAAGACACATACATTTGAATTTGCTATGCTATTTCGGTCCAACAATATCGTTGTATTTAGACATATGAGAATGAACTGAAGGAGGCCTGGAATGCTTGTCGTTGCTATTTGCGTTCGCAGAATGCGAAAGAACTCAATCAGGCGTGGGATCTTTATTACATGGTATTCAGGAAGATTTCAACTCAGCTTCGTCAACTGACATCGCTGGACTTAAATTATGTTTCACCTAGGTGCAATGTTTTTCCTTTTTTCCATGTAGAAACTTGAAGGTTGTGTAAAACTAATCTTTAGCTAACTAGATGATCTCTTCAAAAGGTAGTGAAGGGCAGCAGATCTTAAGTATGCATTTTCAAGATTATATCAAGTGTGTACGGAGCATACTAGGAAATTTCAAAATAGTTTGTAACGAAATAAATTGGTATGGGTGGACGAAGTCGGAAATTTCTAAGAGATATTTCTTGAATTCTGCAGTGGTACTATTATTCAGTAAAGCGTATCGATTAAAAATTAGCCAACTTTATGTTTAGAAATATATCGCTTGTGTAATGAATCACGAACATGTTACTTTCAGGTTGGTAAAAGCTAGAAATTTAGAGCTAGCAGTTCCTGGAACATATGATCCAAGTGCACCATTGGTTACGATATCCTCAATAAATAACACTTTACAAGTAATTAATTCAAAGCAGCGACCAAGAAAAGTAGTTATGAAAGGTATCGGATAAAGTTTCCTTTTCGGTTTCATTTAATTAATGCTGTGAAGGTCATATTTTACCAAATTAAAGCAGGGTTTTTATAAACAAGCAACGCTGTATTCAAAACAACGAGAAAAAATAGTTTTGAAGGTACTTATGTACTTATGTTTATATTATTGCAGTTTATAAAGTCTTCTTTGAAAATCTTCAGGAAGTGATGGGAAGGACTACATATTCCTCCTGAAAGGTCATGAGGATCCTCGGCAAGATGAGAGAGTAATGCAGTTCTTTGGTTTGGTGAATACTCTGCTGTTGCACCAGGGGGATACATCTCGCCGAAATCTGACTATCCAAGTTTTTCGTTTTCCTGTTTTTTGAAGGACTTTAAAGTTATAAACTGCGATTAATGCAACATTAAGTATTTTATTTTTATTTGGAATCTAAAAATGAAAAATTATCTGGAAGTCATCATCTCAGAGACCAAATTTCATATCTCAAATTCAGCCCCTACCCAGCCGTGCAGTGTACATTTTTCCATTTTCTCGCTTTTTTTATCAAGATATTTAGTCATTTTTGTTATTTTTGCAGCGCTATTCAATTGTCGCCTTAAATCAGAACAGCGGTTTAATTGGTTGGGTTCCAAACTGTGATACTTTACATTCACTTATTCGTGATTATCGAGAAAAGAAGGGAATTCTGTTATCAATGGAGCACAAAATTATGCAGAACTTCGCCCATGATTTAGATCAGATGACATTGTTACAAAAAGTTCAGGCATGATTTTCTATTCCAAGCTTTTCGTAGTTTTTGTTCTTTGTAGTTCTGTTTTTGATTTTTTTTTGATTTTAAATTTTGCCAACTTTCTGTAGGTATTTCAACACGCACTTGAAATGACAAGCGGGAATGATTTGCAGCAAATTTTATGGCTTAAATCTCCAAAGTAAGCTTTTTTATGTTTACAATTTTAAAACAACTGACTTGCAATTTGTTGGTGTTAGGGTATTTTGATGTTTTTGCTGATAATATTTCTTTTTCTCATGCCTGGCATTTCAAGCGAACTATATCTTTATCCTTGAAAATTCCACTTTCTGTGTTTGAAACGTCTCGCGCGATTTCTCTAATCATATTTATCTTTTATAATTTCCAGTTCAGAAATTTGGTTCGACCGACGTACGAATTACACCCGCTCTATGGCATGTATGTCAATGGTGGGCTACATTTTAGGACTTGGAGACCGGTAAATTTATAGTTTTTATAATTTTGCTACTTTCAAGAGGATTTGAAATGAAATAATTCATACATATTGCAGACACCCGTCAAATCTCATGCTCGACCGTGTTAGCGGCAAAATTGTCCATATTGATTTCGGAGATTGCTTTGAAGTTGCGATGACCAGAGAAAAATTTCCTGAGAAAATTCCATTCCGTCTGACAAGAATGCTCATCCAAGTGAAATTTTCGGAAATTCATTGCTTCTTACAAACTTTTCCATTACAGTCTCGATTGAGTGACTTTAACATGCAAGATAATTTTGTTTACCGGCGGATTTCAAATTCCACTCTGGATTGAATTCTCATTTTTCAGATCTATCGCTTTTGCAAAAATTTGTTTAATCTTATTAAATTTGTTTATTTTTAGGCAATGGAAGCCACAGGAATAGAGGGCAATTATCGGATAACTTGTGAGCGTGTTTTGCGGGTGCTTCGTTCAAATAAGGAAAGCCTTCTCGCCGTACTTGAAGCATTCGTATATGATCCTCTTATTAATTGGAGGTTGATGGAAGGTATTATTCATTTTCTACACTTTTTTTGCACAAGATAACTTTTTTGTTTTCACCATTAAATCTTTTTTCTAGCTGGTGGAAGACGGCCTCCACCTGAAACGCTGCAAAAGGATGGTCAAACTGATTCAAAAGCTGAATCATCACTGAAGCGTATCAAGCAGAAATTGTCAGGTAATGACTTTCCGTTCTATTAGTTGGAAGTAAATACTGTGTAATGTATGCAACATAATTTTAAAACATAAAATAATAGAGTACTTTGTTTTGTCTTGCTTATTTTGTGTTTGGATTAATATGCATATTTTAAAATACCATCCTAAAATTATGCACAGGAATTAAAACAAACGCAAGTTCTTATGCACAACGTTAGAATTTTCATTGTCAAAAATATTTGAAACTTTATGCGCATGTTGTGTTGAGGTTTTATTTATCTTTGCTTCACAATTTTTTACTTGCGCTTGTTTAGCATAACTTTTATTTTATGCTGTGTTTTACTTTGCTTGACTAAACTATTCTCTGATGTCTTTTTGGGAATTGGGTGTTATCTATTATATTACTGTACTTTCTTTTATTGTGAAAAATTCTTTACTTTGTAAAGTTTTATATACGTGGAAAACAAAGAAATAACTTATTAGATAGTTTTCACTTATTCAAGTTTGTTTTATATTGATGTTAGTCGTATAGTGGAACACAGAATAAGAATTGATTATACAGTTTCCAAAATTTTCAGGCCGTGACTTTAATCCAAATGTAGAATTCAGCGTACCGGAGCAAGTTGGTCGACTCATTGATCAGGCAATCTTAGCGGAAAATTTGTGTCAGTGCTATATTGGCTGGTGTCCATTTTGGTAGTATGAGTGTCTTGTTTGCTAAAGGCACCATATTTTTATCTTTTCATAGTTTTAAAATATCGATTGTAAAGAATATAAATTTGTTAGGATTAGATTGTTCTCTTTTTACTCAGGTTATCGAAATGATTCACGAAATAAAAATCTCTTCTAGATCACCGAATATCTATTTTCCAGTACTGTATGGAGTATTTGAATATTCGTTGTCATAAAATAGATTTGTGAACTAAATACATATAATTTATATATAAAACAAAATGGTTTGCATAGAGTCTTTTACGGATATGTGAATTGTTTATGTTCTATTACGGATTTCTTATGTCTATTGTTCTATTACTTAGGAGTTCAAGAAGTTTTACTTCTATTCAAGAATTCAAAATGAATATTTAGAACCAAATTTGGAATTGAATAATTTATAATAAAAAAGCATAATTCTAGTCGTAATTGATATCTGTATTATTACCATTGATCTCACTACATTCATAGTATAACGTTAGATGTTAATTTTTTAGGGATGTGCATTTTAAAATTTGTGTTGTTTGCGTCTTTTCTTGGGAAATTAGCATTTGGATGTAAATATTTGTATGATTTTTCTGTAAATCTAAAAAGTACTATTTATCTAATCATTTTGTCATTGCTTCTTTTTGAAGGAGGATAGCTTGAAAAATTTAGTGTAAAGGTGGTTGTTTTGAGATTTGTTTTTTTTGCGTGACACTCCAGTACTCATTCAAAAGGTCACTGCTTCATGTCTATTTGTTTCGCAAACTTTCAGAAATCCAGTACAGTGCAATCAGTTCAATTTTGATATCCAATGAAAGGTTGCCAAAATATATATGCGTCCATGTATTGTTAACGTAGTGGGCAAAGTGTATTATCCGAAGAGTTTTGCATATAATTTAATATGCAAATGAGGTAACATTGAAGGGAACTATGAAGAAGGGGACTGTAAATCGTCCAGTATGCAGTTAGGAGAAGATGGATCGCCGTAGCCTTTGACCATGAAGATATCGCATATACTTCTTACTGCATTTCCACAAAATTTGCAACTGTTAATTTAACAAATGTTCAGATAATGAAGTATTATTAGATCACAGACTGTCCTACTAATCTGCGGTAACGTACGGGTTGAAAAAGGCGCAAAAAGAGAAGGGAAGGGTAGTGGAGTTGCTTCATTGCTATTTGATCCAATTTTTGGTAATATGGAAGACGTTTTCGCTGAAGCGTTTAATTACGTGATCATATTACTGAGCAGTAGGCAGATATGTGTCTTACCTATAGATGATGGCGTACTCGACCACTATTCCGAGCGTTGCTTTTTTTCTACTGGTATATAACTGCCTGGTTCAGTGCAGAATATGACGTACGTGATAACACA
>JABVXW010000674.1:0-15658 GCA_013365375.1 Litomosoides brasiliensis | reverse complement strand
TATATCAGTTTTCTCAACTCAATCCTGTAGCTAAATCAGTTTATAAATCCTGAAACCGCTGTTTCTATACATAAATAAAAGAGGGTGTCAGTCTTTCTTATGTGACACTATGTAACTAGGTTAAACCAACAACCGCTTGTGTTGTCAGTAAATGCGATATTGATCAGCAAAATGTGAATTGCAGCTGTTTAAATACAATGTAAAGAATGTTAAGTAGATAAATGAAATGATAAGAAACAAAAGAGTACCAGCTGTATCCCACAATTCTAGCCGGATTTTGTCACGACCAAGTTTAACTGTCTTCAGCTTGAAGTCAACACCAAGCGTAGTAATATGATCTTGACGAAATGAGTTCTCAGCAAAACGTAGCAAAATGCACGATTTGCCACAGTTGTGATCGCCAACAATAACGATTTTGAATAAATAATTGTAACTCATAAATGATAAGTTAGCAGTGAGTTACTACGATATGTTAAAGGGCAGCGGTTGAACCGAATAGGTGATGGAAGCAAAAGGAGAGGTCGATGAAGGCTAGATTTCCTTACGCCTACAGAAATAAGCCCAGGAAGTCGGAAATGGCCGTTGCAACAAATGTGATAAGCAAAACTGATATAAATTTGTAATAAAGTGCTTAATAAGGAGTCCAAAAATGCCCGATTACTTCACAGGTACAGATAGCCAAACGCGTTCAGTGGATGAGATGAAATAACGATAAAGAGTATAGTTGAGAAGCAATGAGTTAATCAATCAAATATGCAACTATCAATTGGCAGTGACAACAGCAACAGTGGTTGTAGCAGTAGCGGTAGTAGAAACAGTTGTGATTGCAACAACACCACTGATAAGCAATAGCAGCACTTCACCTCACGAATTGACTAGTCACTAAGGGTTTGACCGTACGTTAAGTAAGATGAGATGGAGTGGTCATAAATCACAAAGTGTTAAACGAGGAACGATTGGTTGCATGTGACCTTCCGTTCCTCCGTCGCGCTATACGTCCCTTCAACTAATTTATTACCACACAAAGAGGGAAAAGGAGAGGAAAGAAAAAGAAATAGACGAGAGGATTGCGTATGATTTTAAGTACGATGAGCGGAGAGTGAGATGAAAAAGGATAGAAGGACAGAAAGAGAGCTTGCAATAGCTAGCAACATTCAGTGTGCGCAATACAGAAAAGGAGAGCAAGGGTGCAGATGAATAATGCATGCATTTTTGTTTAGCAGACAGCATGCAATAAGTCATTCTCTCACCGTATGCAGGTGGCACATTTTCGACATTCAGATTTTTATTTAAGGATGTGAAACATGAATATTTGGAGTTTCAGACGGGAAGACTTTCCAGTTTTTTCCTTGCTGGAAGAGCTGTAATTCAAATTCATCGGGGAATCTCGAAGACTCAATCTCGAATAGCCCGCGTGCAGCATTATCAAATCTCTTCTTTCTTTATCACTTTTTAATACTTTCCTTATTCTATACACATATTAATTCCCTTTCCTCCCATCACCTTTATTTACAATACGCTCTACACGTCCCTTCAACTAATTTATTGCCACACAAAGAGGGGACAAATTTTCTTCCACTTGGCAGTTAACAACCTCTAACTCAAAAACAACAAACATCAAAACAGGTTTGATTTTTTTGAGTTTGTAGTATAATTAAATACATGCAGTTGCAGATCTTTGGCTTTATTATTTTTGCTTTTTTTCTTTTTAGTTCCTTTTTAGGTGTGTTCTTTCTTTAGTTTTTTCTCACAACGACTATTATTTTTTTTAATTACCACTCATACATTTGTTGTCAGTACCGAGCATCAATATCCTTATCACAAGAACTGATTGAAAATTTTAGGAGAGTAATGCTTAATACACATTTATGAATTGTCAGATTTCATTTTAAAAAGATGTTGACGTCGTAAGGATTTATACAACATTCTTAATTAACTGATAAAATACCCAGGTGGGACAGCTTATACAAAGTTCCCTCACAGGACAACTCGTTTAAAAATTACCCTGCTAAAACACCCTTGTAGGATAGCCTATGGAAGAGATTCTTCTCATACCAAGGATAAATTGATTTCCAGTGTTTTCTTTAGTCATCTGTGAGATTGTCATCATCGGAAGCTGCACATACTATAAGTGTGCAGTAAAAATCAAATGTTAGATTTCGAGAACGAGATGAGCAGCAGTAGCTTCTTTTGTTGTCATAGTGAATTTGATTTAAAAGTTCAGCGTTAAAAATAAATAATTACGAGCAGTGCAATTAATTCTCCTCATGAGAACAACTGGGAGCCAGTTGGTGCAGTACTGAACAAAACATCCTTCTCCTTGCAGTGCCTCAAATTTTTATAAAAGAAACTCGAAGGATTCAAAAAATCTCTTCAACAATGTTTTTTCCCGTGTTGATCCTTTATTCTTTTATTTTTGCAGTACCAACGGTGTGTTATTTTTCCCACTAAATTTGCTATTTATATATTAAATAGATTTGTATAATTTTGAAAATCAAAAAGAATAATTTCGATTCTTTTTTTCCGCTATAAATTAATTGATAGTTAGTGAATAAGTGAAATTTAGTAATCATTCCTGAGAGTCCTTACTGATTTGAATTACTTGTGTTTTTTAAATATATTTTCTGAATTTCGATGAGATTACTGTTTGAGATAACAAGTGTAAAAGTCACGAAACGTGATGCGGCAACAATACTGCAAAAAATGCACAATAATTTGCGGGAGAATTGCTCCCCACGACCTAATGGTGGATGTACGTGCATTGTGAAACAAGGAAGTGGTATTGAAACCGTTGAAAATTACGATTCCGATGAACAGTGCGTGTTAGATATTACAGGTACCTACATATTACTGAGTATTTTAAGTCTTCGAGAATATTGGAAGAGTTAAATTTTTGAGAATATTGATTTCTTTCGAGCACTTTTATAAGTTTCAAAGTTAACCAAATCGTTCAGAGCATGATGAATATTTTGAAAGAATTTATAAAGCATATTTTGAAAGAGTTTATAAAGCAACCAGCTAGCACAAAATGATTAAATTAACTTTTGGCTAACTCTTTAAGGAGGAAATATTACATCAATGAAAATGGCATCGAACATACTATGTACAATGTAATACGTAGCAGGAATTTAGAATATTCATCACGGCCTATTACATTTGTTTTGCCTTAGTATAATTCTAGTTTTCCACTTAATTTGATATGCTTCTCAAGTCTTCACAAAACGGTACTAGTTGGTAGTGATGTATGATGTGAAATGATGAACTGTAAGATATTATTTTGAAACATTTCATCATAAATCAGTTTGCAGTTGCGTGCCTTCTGCAGGACATGGCACTTTTCTTTTACACTTCCAGAAAGAGAAAGCGAAGGATGAAAAAATGTGAAATATTAGTGCACCATAGCGACTATATAAAGCGAAATACTACTAGCTTTGTATATTTCCACTGGACACGATAAAGAAACAAATCTTTCGACTTTTATGGTCTGCTTGAAGATTCAAAATTTCATTGACATTCAAGTTAAACTGCATGTTAGATTTCAAATTGGCTTCATCATTTGTTCACCATCAATAATGGATAAAAAATCGACAAAGGATTATTTAACCATAGATATAACGAGACGTGTCAGAGAACGGGCGAAATCACCCGTTTTGTTACAAATCGTCTGATGCAAGAGGCATCAATTAATTAAACTGGCAGGAAACACACATCAAGGCTTGCGTGTTACGAACTTTTAGGAAATGAGAGTTTTTTCAGTTCAAACAGTATACAATAAAAAACACGTAAATGAAGAAATCAAGGATCGGTATGGTAACTACAAGGAAGACTGCTTCCCGACACCATCTGGGGGTTGTAAGTGCGTTGAGAGAGATGCAGCCGGTGATGAAGTGATAAAGAAATATGATGACAAGACGCAATGCAGAATTCCACTGGTATGCTACAAACTTCCTGTTATTCTAATGGAAATTATATGGCCATAGTTATAAAGACATCTCTGCAATTTCTCAGTCCATTTCCACAGTTACAACTGTTCTTTTCTAGAGGCATGCTTAGTGTGCATTAGAAGGTGTCTATTAGAAATCTTCAAAAAATCTGAAATTGATTGCCATCACCATATCAATACTATCTTCATTTTTTGGTTCATATTTCTTCGTACTAAATGTGAATCAAAAAATGAAAGTTAATCTGTATCTAACAAAATTGTTTTTGTCCGAAAATTTTTTAATTGTTAAAAATATACTGCCTATCGATCACTCTGTCCCAATGTTCTACATCCTGATATACTTCATTTAATAGTGTGAGATCTCGCCGTTGATTTTGAGCATTAGATCTTAAGTTGTTTAGAGGTTTACAATAAATGTTATATTTCGATATTTCCATGCTACAACAAAAAACCGCAAAGACTTCAACCGGATCCTGAATTCAAAGCCTTCCCAACAACCAACATCTACGTTCTTCACATAACTTTCTTGTGTTTTGTTATTCAGAAGATATTCTTTTTAGAAGATTAAAAGGACAACTAACGAACGACCATCGCAAAATGTTCGTGACCCAATTCGAGAACGAGCCCAAGCAAACTATCGTGCCGTTATTAATGAATTAAATGAAAAATTTAAGGGACTCAAAGAAGGATGCTTTCCTAGACCTAAGGGTAAGCACAATTTTTAATTTCAGGATTAGAAAACAGTTTTTGTAAGTCTTCCAACTTAACACTCGCCAACATAAACCTGATTTTCAGAGATATTGCAAATATTAGAGAAGAGGGTTGCTAATCAGATGAGAACATTTGTTTAGGCTAAACCAATTAATGTTTGTAAAACGATTAACTATGCTTTGTTTTTTTAACTTTCCAGTTTAATTATTGCGAAACGATTACAAATTTCGAATGCAAATGTTAATCTGGTTAATTCTGGAAATTCCAGGATGTCTGTGCGTAATCGGAAAAGATCAAGACGGCCGAGATATCACAGAACGGCGAATGAAGGACCGAGATTGTAAGTGCCAACCTGGTGAGCGTGGTCATGGATGTCCAGCAAGCGGTGCTTAAAGTCGGAAACAATAGAATGCTTCATTAATTTTCAGTGAAAGTAGTTGTTCCGCATATTTTTATCATCTATAAAGTCGTCCTGTGATTCTAATTTTCAGTAAAGATTTCATTGGCATGACATCATCCTTTTGCGGTTTTTGACGAATTGTAAATAAAATGAATAATTAAATAATAATAGTTTTTCTGCAGTTGTCTTAAATTTTATGAATTATTCAACTAGTAGTAAATGATTAATTTTTAAGCAAGTATTTCGCTTCAGGTTCAAGAAAATAATGAATCGTCAATTTTACACGAAATTTTTTATGCTTTTAAGAACATTTTCAACTTTTTTACCCTGTTTATTGTGAGACTTTTCTACAACCTTTGTATGCTAGAAACTAAACACACTGCCAGGAATTTTCTATAAATGAGTGGAATTGGCAAACAGAACACAGATATTCTGCCGCTTAAATATTTGCATCACTAATAACATCGGAAGAAGCAAATAATAGCGGTGCGGGGAATTATCTCCCTCTAATAACTTTTCTAAAGGCAGCATTTGTTGATCTAACAATTTTCCTTATATAAATACAATTCTCTAAAAACCACCTGAGATGAGCTGTAACTGTGGTGTTATTTAGTTTGATTGATTATTTTCTTAAAGAGAAAGGTTGGGTTGATTTTGGTCTTCGAAATCTGGACGTTATTTCTCAAATAAATTGAAACTTTAATTTAACAGTTTTATTGTAAGTTTAAGTCGCACGATTTCTGGATATTTGACACCCTTGTTAATTTTTTCATCATATCCACAACATGGACTAGGGTTGTACGACTTAGATGGAAGAGCAAACGATGAGAAAAGTGTACTAATAATTCTTTAACTTCCAACCGTCAGTAATAACGGCATCGGTACTATGGATATTAAAAGTGTGATTGAACAAAAGTTCGAAGAGTAGTGCACCATGGTTTGCTGCAGCGTTATTAAATTTGTGCGTGTGTATGGTGAGTTCATGGGCGCATTTGGAGTGTCCTACTTGCCCACTCTCAATCAGAATTCTAAGTGGTTTCAATGGCAATTTCTTTTTTAGTTTTCATAAGTAAATTGAACACAGAAGTTTCTGTACATGTAAAAATGGACTTGTTTATCTACAAAGGTTATCATATTGCAATCGATATCCGTTTCTGCACGTGTGAATTCCACAATTCCGTTTTTGCCGAAATGTCAAAGGATTAAAAGAGTGAAGCGAATGTTCTTTTATTCAGAAGATAGATGAATTTAAACTTTTATAATGTCAATCCTTGTAACAGATATTAATCAAGCAGTAGGGAACCTCAGAGATTTACAAATTATTTCAAAGATGAGTAGCGCTTTTTCTTTTTATAAGAAATTAAAAATTATATGCAAACAGCAGTCAACTGAGTTTGATACATTGTATTTCAGTATAACAGTTCTTAAACTGATGATTCCTTAATTCTTCAAACTGTTTTTGATTTTGCAGAATTTTACGTAGGACCGATAACTTAAAGATTCTAAAGAAATATGTACTTGAAGCAAAATGCAAGAACGGGAAAATGATGAAAGCCAACAGAAACCCATATTTTTTAATTTATTAAAGAAATTAAAGATTACAATGGTGATTAATGTGTAATAACAGATGCAAAGTGGACAGTAGCAAAATACTGTCTCAGCTACTAGATCAAACTTGAACTGCGAATGGGAGATAAAACGATTTTCTTGTTGTGATTCCTCACACAGTTTCTTGACTGTAATAACAACACACCAGACACTGAAATTTTATATGACTTATTTTTTCAACTTTCTTAATCATAATTCTTCCAAAATGGCAACTTGTATTTTAAGACAGTTTGAAAGCTCTTGAAATAATTTGTGATGAAATGTAACAGAAGAAAATAAATAAATGAAATGTAGTTGAAAAGGTGAATGATGCTTTAAAAGATGACAATTTGACAAATGGCAGCTTTTCGAAAATGTCGCTTTGAAAGAAATTAGAAATTGCTTACAGATTCTTCTTCTGTTATTTGATTGTTTTTGCAAACAGATTGACCTGGGCACTGACCATCTGAACCACACGAACCAATCTGCACACCGGTATGACAAGCGCATTGAGTATTCACATCATACCGGGGGACCACCGATACAGGTGATATTAGGTATCCAGTTGAAGCATGCGGTAGATGACTTATTAATGGATAAGTTGCAATAATACGTGGTCTATGCGTTACTATCGGAATCTGCCCCGGTTGCGTGCCTTTGGTCAGGAAATTCAATTTCATTAATTTGATAAAACAACAGCCACTTCTATTTTCATACTTATTAGTTCGTTTTTGCCTACATTGTTTGACGCGTTTCTCAAGACCCTTTATTTTACGATGTTACATGGTTGAAAGACAAAGTGTGTCAGCACGGGCCACTTTTTAAGATAACAATTTGCATGAATTGTACAAGGATACAAAACAGAAAAAAGCGCAAGGACTTACCGGAGTTCCATACGCAAACCTGTAGCAAGGCATTAAAAATGAGGCCTGATGCACAAGGTATGCGTTGCCATCTTCCACAATACAAACTATTAGATGCAGGCTGACACTGCAGAAAATGTGATGGACTTTCTGGATCAGCAGCAAGTGGTTCAATCATCCATGAACAAATTCTCTGGTATCTAACATCCTCTACATTGTGTTCAACTGCTGCAAATAATAGTTATTGCGATTACCTAAAAAAACTTATCATTTCGACAGTTCGAAACTATTATCTGTGTTATTTATGTTTATTTTATATTTTAAATTATAGTTGCCCTGAGTTGTAGAAAGTAGTTTTTTGAATTTTAATTTAAAAGACTTTAACATTGGTGTTTAATGCAGTCTTAAAGAGCCGATTGGGTAAATCGGACAAACAATCATCTCCACTTTTAATTTTGATTTGTATGGAAAGATGTGAGGTCAGAAATTGATAAGGAATAAAATATGTGATCTAAAATAAGATTATTTCTTGAGAATAATCATACTAGTCAGAGGGATAGATTTATAACTATGGCAGCATTTAGCTGGAATCATTCAAACCTATGGGACATGCTTGCGGTACAATAATACCCGAATGCTTTCTTATTTGTTCTTGAATTTGGGGACAGTGAAGTTGTCCATTCCTTAACAGAAGGCAACCTTTGCGAATTTGCTTGCCCTGAAAACAACGCATCACAAATTTTTACAGATTAGAAGTCATTTCTGTTCAAATTATTAAAAACACGATTAACCTGAACGACACAAATTAAACTAAAGCAAATTAAGTTCGATTGAAATACTCACTGGAAGTTTACTGACACCGAGCAAATAAGTTGAATCGGACGGATCACAGATACATATGCCACTTGCACTCAAACAGTCACCGCAATTATCGCTCTAAATTCAATATTTCATGTTGAAAATTGTAGCAATTCACAGATGTTATGGAGAAATTTTCTAGGTTCCTTTTCCTGGAATACTGCTCAATCATTTTTAATGAAGGGTAAATTTTATTTATAACGAAATGGCAACAAATAGCCTACAGAGGTTATGCATGTTTGCTGTCCCTGGCAGACCACCTGACGAGCTTGGCGGACCTGAAATTTTAAAACAACAGATTTAACGATAAAATTATCTTTTGAAATTTCTTATTTATTCCAATTCTTTAAAAAGGATGCCATCTATACTCCCACATGTTTTACTTGGATATAACATGGAAACAGTTAAATCCCTTACCTTTGATATGTTTCTTCCACTCACAACTTCTTTATATGTGACAAGTTCGATGATTACAACTTTTGGGCATTCACAGTTCTCATCGTCCGCAGAACACAAGCACTGATCCTTTTGTTGTTCAACTCTTTTCACGATGAACTTAATCAAATATTATTATTCCTTAATTTTATGAGTTGTGACAAGATTTCCGCTAATTTAAGGACTAACTTTTGGACCATTTCTCAACGGGGGGCAGAATTTGTATTTTTCAGCATTAGGTCCATCGCATAGTTGCTGTCGAGCTTTGACGAGTCTGTCAATTTTACATTCTCGAGCTGATACTACAAACTGATATCCAATCGGGCAGTCCTTTGACACCCAAATACCAAGATCATTACTAAAACGAGCAAGTTTTGCAATCAATTTTTTCAAGTAGTTCAATTTTTGGTGTTTAAAAAGTATTTTTCGAAGGAACAATCTAACCGATTTCCAGTATTTTCGGCTTGAAAAACGCATTCGATATATTTGTTTGGATCAGTTGTTGGTCGTGGAAAAGATGATAACTGGCAAATATCACCTATAATGCTACGCCAAATCACGAAGGAGCTGATGTAATCGTTTACACTATTCTCTGAACTATTTCCTATTGACTTCGTGCTGCACTGTCCTGAAACAAATAACTGTCAATTGCAGCTATAAAAATACCTATTCATCACATGTATGGGTTACTTCTATAATGTTGACAGTGTTGCTTTATCAAGCACTCTTCAACCAAGGAGTATCGCAATGACCCACAAGCTTTTCTGATATTTGATCTGCTTCATATGTTATCAAGCTGTGAAATAATTTTCATTGAGATGTATACCTGAGTTGAGTTAGTTATACGTATATAACATATATCCAGAAACATGTATTTGGAGAGCAACAAAGAGGGACATACCAAAGTAGATGAAAAGTGAGTTGAGGAGAAGAGTAATAAGTTGCATGTTGAAACTAAAATAACTAACAGTAAAGCAATAGGAGAGTAGAAAGAGAATAGAAATGTTACTGCGGTGATGAGTTAGGAATTGCAATCCAGGACTCCTATCTATTCCCTATTTGTAGGTACGAAGGAAAGCCATACAAAACTGGATTTGTTTTTTTTTGGTATAAACAAAATGTATACTCAATAGCTTCTCATTGCATTCATGTCATCGTCCTCCCTTTTTATATTTTTTGTGTATTATATTTTTCTCCTCACTTTGCTAGGCGGACTATTGTGTCAACGAATTCATTCAACCCTATTACATTTGCTTAACAACTCCATCTATATCAATCTTCTTACAATATTTATGTTGCTCATATCCATATCATGTATGTTTATACCAATCACTCCAACAAAATCAAAGGAAATCTTTGTGTTAATGTCATTTTAGTTGAATTGTACTGTACTACAACGTAGTATGACTCACTACGAAAACAACTTTCATATGCACTGGCGTTTTTTCTTATCGTCCATCAACAAAACTATCAATTTGTAAGTGCTTGCTATTCACAACCTGCAATTTTATTCCTTACCATTTTAGACTATTCACTTCAAGTCAGTGTTATCCAAGTACGCATGTCCACACATTTCCATTTGTTGCCGGTATGTACCGATGATATCATCAGCAGTAATTAAATGTTTAAGATCTTTAAGTCATTTTTTATCGATCATCTTATATATAATTCTAAATCTTTATATCACAATGTTTGTTTGGTTGCTTGGTTTACAGTCTAACTCCGAAATTTGTGTTTTTTTGAAAATCTTCACATATAGCTAATAAAATAAGTTCGCAAATTTGAGAACCCAACACCTATTTATCAGTTAGATAATATTTTAAATGACAAAATAGAAACAAAGTAAGTGGTCATTCTGAACCATTAAGAAGACTTACGAATAAAATAACCATATCACAAAGCACAAATATATGTGTGTTGGGTTCTGTTTTGTTTGCAAAATTCAAATTAATTACATTAAAATTAAAAATATTAAAAAATGCTTTGCAGCTCAAAAGGAAGAATTCAAATTAATTTACACCCATTTCATCAGCGCCCCATTTCATCTTGTGCCCGCTGCACGACAGCGTGCTATAGTATTCGAGAAATACGAGGCGTGAATCCTAGAACAAATTTATGTTGTTTCGCGATTATTTACACTCTTTCCACAATCAAAGAATTTTGAAAGCTTTGAAGATGTGAAGTTTGTTATTCCGCATCTTCATGTTCTATTTCCTGCTTTTCAGAAATTATCTGCGGTTACAATGCTGTTGACTTACTCAGTCAAAATTTTCCGAAAACACTTCAACATTTGTTCTAATATTGTCTCGTTGAATATGAACCTTTCCAAATACTACAACCACCTTAACCTACTCAACTCTAGCTACAAATAATCAATCAGTAGACTTCATAGTTAACAGATTTCAGCTCAAATTATTGATCTACTCCAAAACAGGACAATGGTGTAGGCTCAGTTTCTGAAATCTTATATAAGCTACACAGATCATGCGTACTTTGCAAGAACTCTCGCTAGTCTAGTTCCGAGTAACTAGTTTTCTGAAAATTAGCAATATTACAGTTATACACAAAAACTGGAACTTTTTCTGCAAACTAGATACCTATCTGCAAACAGGTTACTGATTCTGTTGCGCAACCCTTTTTCACATTCCGAATTTTCAACTAGTATGTATTGTGAGGCGCCACATCATCGCTGGTTGGATAACGACTTTACAAATCCAAGTTCATAAAAAACAGAAAAATGCATCAGTAAAACTTCAGCACTTTTCAGATCAAATCGATGCCTTTAAAAAGCAGTTTTTGGATGGAAAGTATAAAACTAAGCCAGAATAATCTACGAAATGTTTATAAGATGCCTCAATTATAAAGTCTGATATCAAAGTGAGTTAATTCACTGAACTGTAAATTTTTCAATCAGCTGTCTACTACTTTGTTTCTGTTCTCCTCTTCCTCTTCCATCACCGCTCCTACTTGCCAACAATTTTTCTTTAAATATTCGTCCGAAGTGAAAAACTTTTTCTGAATCTTTATGAAACGTTTTGAAGTCCTCCTTTAGACGATATTAACAAAAGAATTTATTATCACCGTACAGGAAATATTTTGGTGCCAATACAGTTAAACTCATATAAATAAAATCTAATTTCTATAGCAAATGGGATCAATCGTAAACATCATTTCTTAAAAAATTGAGGTGATGGAATTCACAAATTCATTTTTTTTTAAACTGGTCATTATAAAAAAGTCAACAAATCATTCCCCTTTTTGTTGGCCTGCGTAGGTAAGGATGCCAGTACCTCTACCAATAAGATATTCTAGTTTTATATTGAGTGTCAAATAATCCAACAAAAAATCGGCATTGCTTTTACATCGATATACCTTATATGGCTCCAGAACTTTTTTAATTGCCGCCGTTGCTTCCATTAAATGGTAATGAGGAATTTTTGTGAAGAAAAAATGATGAGCCACGTGTCCTGAATGTGAAAAATCATTAGCACCAGTATAAAATATAAAAACAAATTACTTATTTACGATTTAAAACGGAATTTTTCGTCAGCTCCCTCCAACATCTTTAAAGAGTTTATATGTCCATTTTTTTTATGGATAGAATTCCCTCCAAAAACACATATCTTTGTATGAAACTAAAATATCCACTGTATACTACTTCGTTTTTTAAATTACTTTCTTTAGTCCAAATATCAACGCTGGAAAATGATACCATCAGTGATATGATGCAGCAGTTTATCAATTCCAAAACCGTACACTCGATCGACGGTTTGTACTTGCCCCATCACATAACTCCAATAGCCTTCCTCATAAACCTAAATGAACAAAGAACCTTGGCAAACTTTAAAGGACTCACCACAGAAATATAAAAACGATTTAATTGCCTAAAATTGAACACTTTGGTTATACTCTACCCCACACCATCAAATGAGCTCACAAATCACTTTGCGCCTTCCTCAGCTTTTGCTATATTTATTTTTGCATCTTT
Organism: Litomosoides brasiliensis; assembly: GCA_013365375.1. Taxonomy (NCBI): domain Eukaryota; kingdom Metazoa; phylum Nematoda; class Chromadorea; order Rhabditida; family Onchocercidae; genus Litomosoides; species Litomosoides brasiliensis. Next base: position 2,873 of record JABVXW010000674.1, on the reverse strand, counting down.
AAATAAAATCCATTCAAAATGAGACTTCGACTTCTTCATGCTCGTATGCTAACCAATTTCGGATGACAGAAAAAAAGTAATTCTTAAAACATCGGAAAGCGGAATACCATATTGAAGTATTATATTAGCTCGAGGTTGTTACACTCATCAAACAATAGGAAATATCACCTGGTATATATAAAATATATTCACTTCACAGATCAAAAAAAAACAATGACTACCGACACACATTTAACTTATGAAAACAATCAAGTTTAAATGGCAAAACAAAAGTCTGGACATACCTCTATACTATAGTCGTTGTGTTGCAAGTAAGTTATGATAACAAGCCAGTAACCTTGAAACAACAGCGGAATGTAATAGTATTTTATGAATGTGAACCAGCTGTTATTACACAGAGTAAAAGCCACCTGTAATATTTGTTAAGTTGTTAACAAGAACATCTATTAAGTTTGATATATTAAATTCGAAAAGATATGAAATCCACAGATTCTGCGAAAGAATCACTTCTAGGATGCATTTTTCATATATTTTTTAAAATTAATAAACTTACCACAGCACAAAATACACATGCTAAGCCACTAATAATACATTTCACTCGTTCAAGATTGGTGTTAAAAAGTTTACTGTAAGGCCAAAAGTGGCTACCGTCTGGTAGACCGACCATCGTGTAAATCGGACTCCACCTAGAAATGCTCTTTCTTGTTGAAAAAGTACGATGTTATATTAAATGGACATCTCTCTTAGGGAAAAAGGATCCCAACTCACCAGTCAGTGTCACTCATGCCATTCACTAGCAGATGAAAAGCAGATTTCAACAGCTAATGACGTGCTTTTGTGAGATTTCCTACATTTATTTGAACATCTTGCATCAGCCAAATCCAGAAATACAGCATTTAACCAACCGAATAAAACCGGAAAGTGGAATCTTTGAAAAATTGCGCATTATCCAACCACGTGTCATGAAATCTTTTTCGAGCACCCAGGGATGTCCCTAAATTTAATAAGTTTGAGGCAATCGACCTCTTGCACTAATCAAAAAATTAGAAAAAAGAACCATCCATTACTGATTACAATGCTGTTACATTAGAACACACCAGAATGTTTGACACAACTGGACAAAGTTAGTATTAACAAAGACCGCGAACGGACCATGTCATTGTCAATATGAGAAGTGTACTGATGATGTCGTCGGTGCGACCTCTGCCAAGGCCAGTACGGTGCCAAAAGTGGAGCATGAGCGATGTGTCCAAAAAGGTCATTGGCCCAAGTATGTTCGGAAAAGGTGCCATGACCACAATCATGACCAATCACAAACAGTGACGATCCGAACATTCCCATCAAGCAATACCTAAAATCCATCATTTACCATAAGCATTTCAATACTCATGTATTTTTAAATTAAATATATTGTTCAAAATCGATAAGCTTTTTTAGCAAGGTTTACATTGTTATTTTACAGTTATGCAAGCCGATGTAAACATGAACATATCTTACCATATAAAGAGCCCAAAAATTCCAAATGATTCAAATACACCAACAAATTTGTACAAACCGTACAATATCATGAAATCGAGAACAAGATAAAGTAACGATTTGAAAAGCGATCTTTCGAAACATGACGATGGCACGGCACGTCTTATTTCTTCAAACGATGGCAAATTCGGTTTCGGCCGCTTGAAATTAAAAACAACATAACAAGCCAGTAAATCACTTAAAAAAGGGACTAATAAAAGCAATACATCCTCTTCCTTCCACAATGTCATGAAAGATATAAATTTCACTTTAACGAGCTGACATAAGTCTTATAATGTCCTCCACGTCAGAACTTATTGTGGCCACTACGCACATCAATTTTTTGATTAAGCAGGTCTCTTTCAGATATTACTCAGCAATAAGTGACATTCAACAAAGAGAATAATATAATTCGTTCATAACCTTTTCAGAAGACTTACTGAGTAAAAAGATAAGCAAAATTCAACAGTAATAGGTTTTTTTACAGCAATTCTACGGTAAATTTTTTTGCATGAAACCCTGTTACTATCACTTGAGTAGGAATGATGTTATGTCGGCACTTTTTTATTTTCTGGTGATAAAATGAAGGTGATGAAGTGGGAAGCTCAACCAACACGGTCTCAAACGACTACTCGCAAATTATTTTTACACTCAAATTCCGGTAGGAGACACTAAGAGATGTAAAAGTTATAAAACTTCACTGAAATATCCAAAAGTACCAATAATTCTATCACACATGTAATTAAACAAATCACTTACTTGGACTGTCATCGAAGTCGTCGTCGTTGTTGTTGTCGCACATGTTGCACCACGCGCCATTTTCTTTTTTGCAATTCCAGATATCTTTAACAAACTGTTAACGAAGGCGAAGCAAGTGATCAGCTGCTCGTGCTTTTTAATCTTTACTCTTTGTATCATACCCTCTCACCCTCCATCGTCCGCATTCACTTTCTCCTTTTTACGACTTCCCATTTCCTCTTGATCGAACTCACACTCTAACCAGTTGAGAATTAATGGAATGATGATGTTATGCAAAGCATCCAAGAGTTATCAACTTCAGTTCAGCTTAGGTACTGGACATAAAATAACTGCATAAAATAAAATAATAAAACAACATAAAATAACTCAGTGATATTTGCTTAACTTTACAAGTACTCTTGTAGCGATCCTGAAATTGAGTTGCAGTTCCCCAAATTTCTTGAAGTATTTCGAAAGCAATGCATATCTTCCATTTTATTTGCTCATGCACAAAAGTAATGTTGTGAACGTTTGGGTTGTTTGAGAAATTTTGTGTTGTTTGCAGGTCCACAACAAACAATACTTTGTCAAGCTTTGTTTAGGAACTGATTTGTTCTTGT
>JABVXW010000673.1:0-15742 GCA_013365375.1 Litomosoides brasiliensis | reverse complement strand
TTATTATTATTATTATTATTATTATTATTATTATTATTATTATTATTATTATTATTATTATTATTATTATTATTATTATTATTGTTATTATTATTATTGTTGTTATTATTATTATTATTATTATTATTATTATTATTATTATTATTATTATTATTATTATTATTATTATTATTATTATTATTTATTATTATTATTATTGCTATTATTATTTATTATTATTATTTATTATTATTATTATTACTATTATTACTATTACTATTATTATTATTATTATTATTATTATTATTGTTGACATTGTTAACTTACGAAAACTTTCGTCGATTGTTATTTAAATTTTAAACGATGAAGAGATTTTATAAGACGAAATTGATCGGTGAAATTAATTTTATAGAGGAGAAAGAGTAAAAGTTAGCAGAGATATAGGAGAGGGTAGAGATAAAAAATGTAATTCCATTACAACATCTATACTTCACCGCTTCTTTCAAAAAAAAGAAGAAAGAAGGAAAGAAAGAAAGGAGGAAGTGAAAATTGCTAAAAGCAAAGATTTCTTAAAAGTTTAGAAGAGAGAGAGAGAGAGAGGGAAGGGGGAAAAGAAGTATGAAAAAGAGGATAGAGCGTTGGGGGTTGTAAATAGCATGAAATGGAAAAGGGCTGAGTTCTTTGAGTTCACGTTTAACGGATGCAACGGAATGAATGGATGGATGGTCAGGGAGTGGACAGCTGCTGCTGCTGCTGCTTTGTCAGTGAACTCTGAGAGAGAGAGAGAAGGAATGAGGGAGGTAGTTGCAAACGAATTTCAATCAGAGAGTTGTACGGGGCGGAGTTGTCGGAGAAGCCCACCACTTTTTTCACCGACACCTCCTCACCTATCCTTTTCTTCGCAAAGTGCTCCAAGGATGAATGCTTCGAAAACGTTGAAAAAAAAAAGATTATAACTTTTAAGGCTAAAAGAAAACGTAAAATTTCACGTATAATCTATGAATAATAAAGTAAGATCGATGAATGATTACAGCTAGTTAGCTCTATTAAGATAGATAAAAAATGAATTTTAAAAATGTTGCTGAATTCAAATCTGTTAAATTTATGAAATTTTTTTTTTAAATATATGAAGCAAAATAAACTACTACAATAAAAGGTAAACAGTCGTTCGTACCACTCTCACTCACACTTTCCTTTCATATTCATTCAATTAGCATAATGTTGTTATGCTAACGCTTACTTCTCCTATTTAAATATATGACGACAAATTGAAATTGCCATTTAAGAATTGCTTATTGAAAATTAACTCTGTCATTATCACCGCCATTACTATCATTATCATTATCAACATCATCATCATCATTATGTCATTATCGACATCATAATCATTGTCATTTTTCTTATTATTTTTTCTTATCAATTATGATCTTAGTACGTACGATCACTATGGAATGCGTAAAATATTACTATTACTTTTTTTTGTATTTGAAGTTAAATTTTGTTAAAATTTAACTTCAACACTCTAATAAATAAGATATAGGAAAAATGTTAATCTCAAGGCGTCATTGATGATTTCATTGATTTTCCGTAGACAAATGGCTCTTGACCTTTTGAGGAGTCCAGTGGACCGAATATAATATCTACCGCAATGGTTGCACTTTTGTTGAACAAATATGGATGAAGTTTTGTGTCAAAAAATTGTTGTTGACCTTTTTCATAAATTTACTTCTTTTCCTACATCTTTCATTTTATTTCATTTTTTTTTCTTTTTTTTTTTAGAAAAAATTCGATTAAAATTTAACGATTCATAAAAATTTGGGCAAAAAAAAAGAGAGCAAAAGAGAGAAGGAAAAGAATTAATTATTGAAACGAATTTGAATAAAAGAAATAAAAATATTCAATTGATGTGATGATGATGACTCACTCTTCAAATCTTTTTCTCTCCCTCTCACTCTCTCTCTCTCTCTCTTTTAAAGCTCTTTTGTACATTGCCTTTTTCAGTGAATAAATAAGCAAAGAAAAAAAAGTGCCAAATAAGCAGAAATATCTATTTAAAAGGAAAAAAGAAGAGGAGAGTGGGAGAGGAAGAGAGAGAGAGAAGAGAAAAAGTATTAGGCCCAAATTCCAAATTCAGCCTGAAAAACTAACTAAGCCTAAATAAATTGATAGAACTTTTTTTTTTCAATACTACAAGCTAATTTATTTCAACACTTATTTTGCTAATATCGTTGCAATCGTACTGATTAGTTGTGAATTAATTCAGCTAATTATATGATCGATCGATCTCTCTGTCATTTACATAATTTATCAAATTTTGCTAAAATTTATTTAGAAACTTTAATTATTAGCTTATTAAAAGATTGTATGATTGAAGTAAGCAAAGATATGTTGTTGTTGTTGTAACAAAAGAAATACGAAACAAACAACCGGAAAAAGACAACCGGAAGGATGGAAAAAGAGACAGCGATAAGTTGTAACAAATAAGAAAAGAAAAATTTTTTTTAATTTTATGAATATTAAATGCTTTTTTAATTTCAATAAAATTAGAGAGAGCATTAAAATATGTAAAAAAAATGAGATGAAATTATATTCCCTTCAATATTAAATTATTTCAAAACGATTAGTTTTTTTTTTGAAATAAATTATTTATGAATGAGAGCAGAGAGATAAATAAGTGGACAGAGAGAGAGAGAATGATGAAAAGGGTATTTTTTTTTTCATGCAAAATCAATAAGCTATTTTCATTTAAAAGAAAAAAAAATGCCACTAATAGTTGTCAATGAGTAAATGATCAAAATGATTATAATACGTAAATAAATTTCAAAAGAAAAAAACCGAAAAATTTAATTTTATTACTAAGTAAAATGAATTTAATGCCAAAAAAATTCAGATAAATTATTTGATTGCTTTTCTTTTTTTTCTTTTTTCATTTGCAAAATTCCACGCTAAAATTTGACGTATTGAAATGAGTGAAGAAGAAGAGGAAAAAAAAGAGGACGTTGTTGTAGAGGCGAAAAAAGAAAGTTTCAAAATTTCAAATTATCAAGCGTAAGTGATTGATTATTTTTATTTTTCGTAATAAAATTCATTGATAATCAAAATTCAAAAAACCTCTTAGTAAATAGTAGGAATGTTAATTCAAGAATTTTTCAAATTTCAAAATTCATTAATATTTTTAGACCTGTAATATATATAGTTACTCACCACACCTATAAAATGTCATCAAAATAATCAGTAAAAACTAATTCACAGAAAAAAAAGTGATTCATTCCACACTGATAAATATAATTAGTAGGACTTGTAGCGATGATATGATAACAGCAAAAGTATACTGATTGCTTCTATCAAACAAAATGATTAAAAAAAAACATTTATCATTTTGTTTCCTTTTTTTTTAAAAAAAATATTTCCTATTAAATTAGGAAATAATTAAAATAAATGCCTAATTGTACATCATTTTTGAAAATTTTTTAAACATACAATTGCAAAAAATTCATTTCAGGAATTTATCTGTCTTATTTCAGGAACTAATTTTAATTTTAAGGTATTCCCCCACACGTAAAACGATAAAATGTACAATAAGACAGATAAATTCCTGAAATGGATTTTTTACAATTCTATATTTACAATTCTATATTTTTTTATTCTATACAATTCTATATATTCCATACTTATTTTGCAAATGTTGCAAAATAAAGAAAAAATTTCCCTCAATGAATTTTTTACAATTCTATATTTTTGATTTTTTACAATTCTATATTTTTTATTCTATACAATTCTACATATTCTATACTTATTTTGCAAATGTTGCAAAATAAAGAAAAAATTTCCCTCATTAATTGTGTAAAATAAAATAATGCATAAATTATGTCATCAAAAAAATTATTCATCATCATAGCTTATAGTAGTAAATTACATTGATAAATTTAAGAAATTATTTGCAAAAAAAAAAATTTGAACTCCGAAAATTTTATTTTTATTGTTACTTTTTTTTTCTTCTAATCTATTCAAACGATAGGATAACAACCATTTTTTAAACAAAATTAATAGATGGAAGAAAAGCAAAAAATTAAAATTAGGTTTTTTTATTCAAAAATTATTCAATTTATAGGACAAAATGTTAAAAATATCGAATAATAAAGAAAAGAAAAAAAAGAGAAAGAGAGAGAGAGAGAGAGAGGAGAGAGAGAGATGAGAATTAAATTTCAGTCGACAAGGACGACTTGTATGAATCAGCGACAAATCGTTGCAACAAATATCACTCACACAATTTCTTCAACAATTAAATGAAATTACTTACAGTGCGGAACATAAAATGAGAAATGAAATTCATTGAAATAATGAAATGATTGAAGTTGAAGCTATCAAATTCAATGAATTAATGATTAGTTTGATTGGAAACTATAACTGTTAGGAAAAATAAATGGCCGCTCCTCTCTCTCTCTCTCTCTCTCACATTTCCTCAAATGCTATTTCAATGATTGATAGCAACGGAAGACAGAGAGAGAGAGAGAGAGAGGGAGAGAGAGAGAGAAAGAGAAAAAATGTTCAAACAAAGGTAACGATCCTTTAAACATTCATTCATCAACGATTAGTTGTTAGTTTCATTTTGAGATATTGAAAATGTTTGAAATGAAATTTTAACTTTACAATTAAATTTAAACGAATGAATGATAATTGAAAGTATTATAAAGAAGAATGAGATATTTGATTGATTTTTACTAAACAAAATTTCAATCAATCACACTTTCATTGATGTGAATTATAATGAAAGAAATATTTTCACATATTTTATTCATTTAAAAAATGATACTTTCCGCTAAATTTTGATACCTTACGATTACGTCAACAGTGTCGCCACTTGTGCAACAGGTAGGTAGGATGAATTAAATTTAAAAGTTAGATGAAGAATGCTTCGCTTCAATCTCTTAGTGTAGTAAAAATATCGGCAACTGAATATCACGTAAAAATGAAATACGAAAAGTATCACGTAAGAATGAAATACGTGAAAAGTACCATGTCAGAATGAAATATGATGAATGTTAATTTTGCAAATGAAAAAAATTCTTTCACTTTTTATTTCAATAAATGATTCTTTTTAAATTTAAAAATTACAAAAAATTAAAGTTTGCTGAAAAATTATCATTTGAAGATCAATAATTTGAATAATTTGAAACTATATCACATCAGTGAAATATAATAATTTGAACTATATCATATCAGTGATCAATAATTTGAACTATATCATATCAGTGAAAGATGAATTTTAGGCTAAGTCATTAATGACAAGATTAATTGCTCACAGAAGTGTATATCAACCTGATAAAAACAGGAAATAAACAATTAATTTTTATTTCCTTGCAAAAATATATAAATACCAAATTTCTCAATTTAATAAAATACATTTCGAAGAGTTTTAAAGGACGAACATTTTTCTGAAATACGAAAATTGAAGAGTGAAAACAGAGGAGGGTAAATCATGCGAGAAACAGGTCTGCAATTATCAATCATCAATGTCCCTAATTTGAGCGAATGAATCAGAGGCGAATTGATTGAGCGGAATTTGCTGCATACTTTAAAAATTATAAAAATCATTAAATTTCGTGTAAATTTAAATTAAAATACGAAACTTGAATATGTGATAGTTCATTTTTGAACTAATCAAAATTCAATTCATTTTGAGAATTGAAATCAATTTTTGTAGGAGATTTATTATAGTAATGTATATTCGGATACATGTGGTACCGTATTTAAATGAACAACAGTAGTAGCATCATAATGAGCTACTGGAATCAAATTTCCGGATCCAGAATTCAGAATAGTATATTGCAAGCATTTAAAATGCTTTTGTTTGATGTTGCACACGAGCAGTATGAAATAAGCTAAGTATTTGTATTTTGTTTACTATAAAATAGTAAACAATAAAATTAGGCATATCATTGACAATACCTCAAACAGTTCAGCTTTCTATGAAATTTAAATGAAACATGAAAATTTGAAAAAAATATCAATTGAAGAAGCATAATTAAAAGAAATGAGTGTTTCGTTTGTCAGTAAAATTTACCGTTAATTCATTGATAATTGCTAAAACTGTTGAACGTAATAAATAGCTTAGTCATCTATTATCTATTATCACCACCTTTCTATTATCTATTATCACTATTATCTATTATCTATTATCACAATTATAATAAATCTATTATCACCACCTTTCCTACAGGTAATTTAACAATCACTGCAACAGCTCATTAATATTCCATCATATCTATTTAGGCTCACTCGCATAAAGCTATCAAGTGGGTCGATCGCATAAATGTGCCCAGTAAAGATTTATACTTGAGAATAGCGAAATAGAACAAATTATCATCTGTCATCTAGCCAAGGTCATTCACGCACGCACACACACGCACGCACGCACACACACACACGCATACTTCAACAACTACGATCCTTTTCTTTCGCATTCGATCATTTTGCCTTTAATAATAAAAGTAATTCGATGGGATTGTTTTGATCAGAACTGTTTAAATACATCGATAAACTTCTTTTCCTTTTTATCAATTCATTTCTAAAATTAAATTTAATTTCATTTCTTGCAGTTAAAAAAATTTGCAAATTTTTACGCTTACTGTTTTTATGCGACTAATTTCTAAAAACTAATCAAACATTGCTGTTTAGAAATTGTAAATTTCAAAAAAAAAATTCGTTAAAAGAGTTTTCCGTTTGCTTTCTTCGTCTAGAAAATTCCTTTTCATGTTTTCGAAACGTTGTTTAAAGTTTTCCGGATCCTTTTCGTCTAGCAAACTAGCAAATTCCTTCTAGTGTTTGACAGTTCGTTCTATTTTATTTTCTTTTAAGGTATCGATCAGTTTTTTTTTTTGCTTTTAATTGAAAGTGATACTTTTCATACGAAAAGAAAAGGATCCGGAAAACTATCTTACAAAACGGATGACAATTTGAAATCATACAGACAACATAAATATCATCACATTATGAAAGATTGACCGTTGTATTTATCGTAACAACGTTTCACCTCTTTTCCACCTGTTCCACCTGTAGAAGATGGAAGAGACGATAAGGCAGGAAAGATGAAACGATTACATTTTGCATTTTGGAAATTATTTTTAATGAATTCTTATGAACACACTTTCTAAATTAATGAAATATTAGAATTTGAAATGAAGTAAAATTTGTTAAAATGCATGATATGTGAAGATAATAATTTGTCGCTTTCTTTTTTTCTCTGTTGCTCCCTTTCTTTAACAACTAAGTGATCGGTCAACAAATTCTAAGATAATAATTAGAAGGAAAAAATTTGAATATTACAAGAAAAAAAGAAAACAGTGCTTATAAACACAAATCTTTGATTGGTCAAAAAATTTTAAGTTTAAAAATAAATTTTAAATGAAAAATTTTCATCGATTATTGGCGTTGAAAGATTTATAATTGAAATTGTTAGGGAAGAGTTGAACGATTTAACCAATAATTGTACACCTTGATAGGTCTGTCTATCCTTTTCTAACTCATAAAGAGAAGAGAGATAATAGATTTCATTTCTTCAAATTCTCATACATTTTATTTCAAGCATAACCCACGCACGCACACACACACACACACACACACACACACATACATACACACACACACACACACACACACACACACACACACACACACACACATATACATACACACACATACACGCATACGTAAACAATTCACATTGATTTCTTGCCCGTAATTTTACGGGCGTACCTTTCGTTGCAAGGACGACATATCCGATCGCCTTCATCCATTGTGTGTGTGTGTGTGTGACAATTTCTGAAGTGAAGTGGAATGTTGACGGGCAAGTTGTAGAGATGTTCTATAAATGAAATAGCACTTCTCTTTCTTTCATTTAATCCCAAGTTGATCATTACACGTGGAAACGTTAGAGAACGGCTAAAACTAAAAATATCCACCAAAAAGGCTTCATTTTTGTTGTTAGCCTAAAAGACAATTTAAACGTAATGATTTTTTTGTTTTTTACTTTGCAATTAACATAAAAGCTTATCGTTTAAAAAATGGCAAACAATTCTGAATGAATGAGAAAAGAAAAAAAAGATTTCATATTTCGGCAAAGTTTAGAAATAATTTCAAATAAAAACAACAAAGACAAATATTATCCATTTTTGGAGAATAGGAATGATGGTATCTTCCACGGATCTTCCACGCTACATTATGCTAATATAATAATTAGCAGCCTAATATGACAGAGAAATAAGTTGAATTTGATGAAAAGTGTTAAATAGTTTCTCTCAAAGTATTGAAGAAAAACAAACAGCAAAATGTTAAATTGTCAAAGTTTTGTTTCAATTTAAATTTTTGCTTAAATTAAAAGCGCAAATGTCACTGTTAGAATGAATTTAAGCGAAGAAACTGTTGGGTACAAGGAAATGACAGTTATTGGAAGTGTTCGGAAGTTATCAAACAAAAAAAAAAGAACAAAGACATGTAAGTACAGTGAAAGGTATTTGAGTAACGACAAGGTAATTTACCTACCTACCGTCAAGGACATTCATCAAAAACTGTCAAGTCTTTCTCGTTCTTAACTGAAATAAATTAGATGCTAGTGAAATTGTGTATAGTTAGAGCATAGGAAGTTAGATGTAGCAGTGAACTTTTCTAGCTTAGACTAAAGTCTTAATTTAAAACTCCCACACACACACACACAGACACACACACACACACACAGACACACACACACACACACACACAAAAGGCAAATAGCAAAATGTTTTCTTTTTAGCTTTTATCTTAGATGATAGTTTAAATTGAATTTTAAGACATTCTTATTTCTTCCTGATAGTTTCAATTTTAAGACATTCTCATTTCTTCCTAATAGTTTAAATTTTAGAGCATTTCCTAAATTTTCCTGCTACTTTTTCTTGAGTCACAAATTTTGCAAAGTATAAAAAAAATTTTAAATTAGCATGAAATTTAATTGAACAATGTTAATAGTTTTTACTCTTAAAGTTTTTTTTTCTTTCTTTTTAATGGAACTAATCTTCCAATGCTACCAGTCATTTGTCAATCATTCTTTAGTGTTCTAATTTAAAAAAGAAGAAAATGTTTTAGAAGAAATCGATTTCTAAAAGTATTACTTATATTACATTTAACTAATGTATATTTATTTATTAATAAAATAAGAGTTGAACGAACTTTATGCAAAAAAAATAACCTTTGACCTCACAGCTAATCTTAAATTGTTTGATTGAATGAAAATACACTTTCTAAGAAAATTACGATTTTGTCGTAGCATTGTTTAGTGAGGAAAATTTAGCGCAAAAATTATTTCATAAATGAAGCAACATTTATAAGATGTGAAATTTGCATAATTTCCTAAATAACTACTAATACTTTTCGAACGTTCCTCTCTTAACGAACGAAAGACGACGATAGATATTATGAGAGGCATTTCAATTCTATCATCGTATTTTTAAAAAAGAAAAAAATAATTCGAAAAGTTAAATAATGCGACCAAAAAATTCACGTAACATAATTTAATTTTGAAAAGTAGAAAAATCAAAAAAAATTTATTTCAAATGGAGCAGATAGATGTGAATGAAAGCTACTAACCTTGAATAGTATCAATTAGGAAAAAATTTGATTTGAAAATTTTTATATTACTTGTCTCTCAAATCTTTTCCTTCCCCCTCTTTCTCCCTCTCTCTCTCTCTCCTTATTCAATTGAATAAAATAAGTAATTGAATTGAGAGGAGAAAGAGAGAAAGAGAGAGAGAGAGTAAGATATAACGAATGATGCATGAAATTATAGTATAAATTATGATTATAATAGTTTGAAAATTGAATAATCGAGAGAGTTGGGTGGAAGAGTGAAGAGAGTGAAAAATGAGAGTAATAAAATAAAGAAAAAAAAAGAGAGAGAGAGAATTCGATGAAAATTATAATTTTAAGAAAGAAAGATGGACAAATGTATAGCTAAGAACTCAGTAAATAATGGCAGTAGAGAGTGTTGTATGCCCTGATCGTTATCTTCAAACACTCCCTTCCTATACTAATTAATTATTTCCTTAGATTAGTTATGATAGGTTGACTGATATGATAAAGTATTGGGTGAATTATGTATTGAATGATGCCATTTAAATTAGGAAGTGATAATTTCTAGGAAAATATTGCAATTACTCATTTGTCTTGTTATTGATGGAAGATTATTAAGTTATACTTTATTAATTAAGTTTTTTAAATTATTAATTAAGATTATTAAGATTATTAAGTTTATTAAGTTCTTAAGTTATAAGTTAAGAAGATTATTATTAAGTTATTAAATTAAGTTATACCAACCTAAAATAGCATTTAAATTTTTAATGAAAAAAAAATTGTAATCAATGAAAAGGTGAAAGAGAAGAAGGAGAAGAGGAAGAGAAAGAGGAACAGGAAATAAATCCGTAAAATAAATGAAAAAAAAAAAACATCCTTCCTTCTTATTTTTCTTTTTTTCGTAAATCTTTCAAATATTTTTATAAATTCCTAAAATATACGAAATTAAAGAGAAATAGATTCAAAGGTTTACAAAAAACTGATTTAATTTAAACCTAAAATGAGAGACGAAAGGAATTTGTTATTATTTCGAAAAAAAAAATGTTAGAATGCAATAATACCTCAGGGATTTTTTGCTTTTTCTTTTTTTTTTTAGCAAAAGATGAAGGAGAAAATTTTTGTTTTTTTTTTAAAAAAAAAAACCAAAACGTTCTATTCAAAATAGAAAATGGAAAAAAAGTGTAGTTAAATTTAAACGATTTCTTTTTTTTCCACCTAAAATTTTTAGGAAAAAAGTAAAAGGAGAAAATCAATGAATAAACTTACAAATTTTTTTTCTTATCAAAAATTGTTGTTACTAATAATAGACATTTGAAGAAAACCGGATATTTATGAATCTTTTTTTTTTTCAAAAATTAAAGAGAATAGATTCAAAGGTTTACAAAAACTAATTTAATTTTAATCGTTCTAAGAAAAAAAATCGTTCTAATCGTTCTAAACTCTTTCTTTTATAGATTTTACATTAGAAATTTAAAAAACGATTAATTATTTCATTTTTAATTTTGCTTATCAGAAATATGAAAATGGAAATGAACTGTGTGTGTGTGTGTGTGTGTGTGTGTGTGTGTATGTGTGTGTGTGTGTATGTGTGTGTGTGTGTGTGTGTGTGTGTACGTCCGAAGAGAAGTTAGTAAAGGCGTGCCATTATCTATCACAAATAACATAAGTAAACAGAGTAATTGTAGGATGTCAGCGTAGTGCAAATGAGGACGATCGACGATTGAAGTAAATAAAAGTGGCAAAGAGTGGGATGGACGGTGGACGACTGGAGTGGACTGAATTGGACAACGTACAACCATTTTCAGTGCCTCTTCTCCGAGGGGAAAATGAGAGAGTGAAGTGATGAGGAGCTAAGCCTATAAATGATTTTCAACAATAAATTTCTATATAAATAAGATTTTAACTTAAAGTTATCAGAAAAGTTTGTTTATTTTACGTTTGTTTGACGTAATTTTGTTTTACGTTTGTTTTACGTAATAGTAATTAGTAAGAGAGAGAGAGAAGTAAACGATTTGGAAAAAAATGGTATTTTTATGAGATTAATAAATCTAACTTCAAAAGAATAGTAGGATAGCTATATTAAATTATATTAGAAATGATTAAAATAAATTTTAATAAATTTAAAAGAAAAAAAAATTAAAGGGCACGTATTACATAATATTTAGGCAGATAATAGAAGTGTTAAAAAAAATGGAAGAAAAGATGACTGTAAACAATGCGTAAATTAGGCTAAATTAGTTAATCAAATAAATGTTAATCAAATAAAATAAAATTAATCAAAAAAAAAGTTAATCAAATAAAATCAAAAGTTAATCAAATTAAGCTAAATTAGTTAATCAAATAAACTTACCTGTCGAAATGTTATTTAATTAAAAAAGAAAAAGTGGAAAAATTACTAAGAACAAAGAGAGAAGTACTATGGACAACAACAAAAGAGAGAAGGAATGGACAGGTAGAGGTAGGTAGGTGGTGAGGTGATCGTTGTCGATTGGTTATGTGATGTTGAAGATCGTTGAACTGCGACAGTGAGGAAAAAAGAAAGACAAGATGGAAGATGGCGATGACCTCGTGTAAACAAAAAAAAATTTGTTGCAACAGAATTTAGCTTAAACGGTTAGCTTCAGCAATAAGGGATATTGAGAGAGCAAAATTTGATGAAATATTAGAAAAAAATTTTTTTTTAAAACTTTTCCATAATCCTCTCACTCTTCTATAATTCTTAAAATTTAATTGAAATGATAGAGGAAAGAGAAGATTTATTTTAATTTATCAAAGTCTTAATAACTCCCTGTCGAAAATTATCAATATCAATACCCCCTCTCCCCCCACCAAAAATTATCATCGATTAATTAATAAAATGTTCCTCAACGAAAGCTTTGTAATTTTGCAAATTTTTTGTTAGTGGAATTTTATTATTTTGAGTGAAATTACTGCAACTGCAATTATCAATTAACAAAGAGAAAATTTATTTTAATTTATCAAAATCTTTCAAATTCGATCAAAATGTATGCATATGAAAGATGAATGACTTCATAAAATTAAATACTATCAGATTAGCATAAATGCTCGAAATGACATCTTTGATGTTTCAAAATTTGCTATGACAAAGCAAAGCGAAGATTTGAGTTAGACAGCCAAATCTTACAAATATCTTCTTAGAGGCAAAACATTTCAAATTTATAAAGTGAAATTAAAATTTCAATAGTTAAATAAGCAACTTCTTAATCATTTCTATCGATTAGAAGCTAAAAGAAGCACATATCAAATTTTAATTTTGATGAAAGTAACTTGTAATAGATACCTAGGAGTTATTTTAAAGTGTAACTTATCAAAGTAATCAAACTTGCAATAAATATTCAGGGATCATCAAAGTTTAAAATTTTTGATACTATGCAAATGGCTGATGAAATTAGTTGCAGAATGAATAATAATAATTCATTGATATTGCAAAGACGAAATGCGAAACAAAAAGTGAGAGCGAAAGAATTTCAATCCAATTAAGTTTTAAAATAAAATTTCTTGTCATAAAAATTAATAGCTACTAATTCCATCTGTGTCACTTTTGTCTGACAAAAATCATTTGCATTTTTATAAATTTGAAAACTAATAATATTTTCATTAAAAAAAATTTCACTAAAAGTTTGTCAGAAATTACGATTGCTTTTTTTTTCGATTATTTTAAAAAATATTTCTAGAAACTAAGAATTATTGTGAATTAGATGAGTAAAATGATGCAGCTGAATACTAAGACTATTCAAACTTTCAAATTTTTAAAAGCAATTAAATTTGATTAAAAAAAAAACATAAAATCACTTTTCATATTGTTTTCCTTCCACTGAAAATTCTCAAATTTATTATCCAAATATAATGTGATTAAATTTTATCAATAGTGATCTGTGTGCTATCGTAGCATTTCAATAATTTAACTTAATATTAAACAAATTCTCATAAATTAAAATGTATTTTCATTTATTAGTAAATATGAAATTGAGAAGGCTTTTTGAAGTGAAAATTGAGGTAGGTCTATGTCGCAGTAATTCATCACAAACATTCGACAAAGTGTCACCTTTTGACCTTTTCTACAATATGAATGGAAACGAACGATCAACAAAAGTGCGACAAATAATGGACGAGGAGGCGGATGGACGGACGGAGCGACGGATCGGACGGACGGACATCTCCATAGGCAATACATACATTGTCAAATATCACAAGCAAACAATGAGATTTATGACAATTACAAAATTATTACGAGTGATTGACCCCTTTATATCGTCCTATCTAATTAAGTCATATGATCGTTAAATGATGGAGAAAATTTCATTTTTTTGAAATTAATAAATTTTAACTTTGATAAAAATTATCTTTTTTTTTTGATTAAAGTTACTTTAATTTAATAAATTTATCTGATAACAGAAGTCTCTACCTTCGTAAGAGCGAATAAACATATAAAATATTACAAAATTTTCATTCTCAGTTATCAATTTGAGTTTAAAATTTTCATTTTCTTTAAATTGCTTAGATAATTTAAAAAGCAAATAAGGTTTAATTAGTAAACTATATGAAATGTTAGACTTATTTCCTCAAATAATCTATCTATCTATCTGACCTATAATAATATGAAGGAAAGATACTATTTGCTAATGAGGCCTAAATCAGTCTGTTTAATCCTTAAATTTAAATGCATGTTAATAATGATGACCTCTAATTGAGAAGAGAAAGAAATAGAGCGCGGAAGAGAGAGAGAGAGAGAGAGAGAGAAAGGAAAGAGAGTTTGATTTGCTCATCAACTATGGCTTACTGAGAGTGGACAGCAATTAGCTTCAAAGGATTATTAAATGCTAAAACTTGAAGTATTTACTGTTTACCAATTCCGTCATTATTAAACAGTTCCGGAAATGCTTCTCGGGAAAGACGGATGAATGAAATGAAATATCAAATGAAATTAATGGACGGAAAAAAAAATGTTTGTGTGCCGGAAAAATGTTTTTTCATTCTTTTCATTTACAATTAATGCTTTCACTAAGTAGTGATAAGGAGTGATAATGGATAAGACAATCTGATTTATGATAATATCTTAAATTTTAGGAATAAAAACTGCCTTTAGGAACTGTTAAAAATAAAAGAAATGAAAAAAGTCAGCAAATAAAAGTTACTGTTTACATTGCACTGTGGAAAAAGTCGTAATAATCGGATAAGTTAAAATTGCTATTTCAACAATATTTTCATTGAAAAGTAAAATACAAAATAATAGTTTACTATTTTTAAAGTATTTGTTAAAATGACTGGTTCTTTGTAATTTCCATCATAAATACCAAGTAATTGTGATCTTTAGAATGAAGAAATATTTCAAATCCTAAAATGAGCAAGCACTGAATTGAAAATTTAAAAAAGATGACAAAAAGAGAGAGAGAGAAAGAAAGAGAGAGAAATGCCAAAGAAAATTACCTTCAATGAAAGTCTATAAATTCTATAATTATTGCACTCGATATTATCAAAATTTAAAAATGAATAGAATTTGAAAATGAGAAATTAAGGATTAGGCATGAGAATATGATTAATTGATGGTTGAGATCGGATGATGAAAAGTGTGGAAACTTGTGGGAATAGCCGGATGAAGAAAAGTTATTTTCCGAAATAAAAATGGTAAAAACTCTGAAGAACTGTAATACTCCAAATCTAAAAAAGTGAAAAATTTTTTTTTCCCGAGTTTTTCAAAAATTTAAATTTCCAATTCAATTAGTTAGGATCGCTGATTGATTGTTTAGGAAAAAAAGGGTTAAAATTTATCACTCATGAGAATTGAATTAAAAGTTTAAAAATTTCATAGCAACTAGAAGTGTTTTAGTAACTTAAATTTGATAGATTAATTAAAATCGGAAATAACCTTTTTCACTCGAACAACTCCAATGCTTGAACCGCTCGTGCCAGTTTCCGTCGTTATATAGAAATATTGATGTTCGTCCATTAGCTCATAGGAAAAAATGTTATCACTGAAAATATTTTCATTAATAATAATTTAATGCCAATAACAAAATAATTAATAATAATAATAATAATAGTAATAATATAATAATAATAATAATAATAATAATAATAATAATAATAATAATAATAATAATAATAATAATAATAATAATAATAATAATAATAATAATAATAA